>JABRWK010000087.1:117978-146952 GCA_013372445.1 Hypothenemus hampei | reverse complement strand
GCAATCCGTTTGTTGAGATTGGCTCTAGTTTTCGAGATATTTAAATTTCAATAGTTAAAAATATTTAAAAGAATTGTGTTACTGAAATATAAGCTGTTGAAATCGGTTAAAAAAATTTTTTTTTAACTATTGAAATTTAAATATCTCGAAAACTAGAACCAATCTCAACAAACGGATTGCGGCATCGGATTCGGCACATAAAATAACGTTAAGAATTGCTTTCGTCTGTTCAGTTCCAAAAGTGGACCAAAATTTGTAAACTTGTGTAATCACTAGAATATAGTCCGAACAATATAGTCCAATGCACGTCATCAATTACGTAATATTGGAAAAATGAGTTGAAAACATAAGAAAACTTAATTATGGTAAAAAAGTATTAAATTTTCGTATTCTAATGAATGTACTGAAAACTAGTTTATTTTGTTTTATTATTAACCCATTCATAGATAATAATTTGTTCATTTAAAATCATAAAAAATATTTAATTTTCATTTTTTATTTGTAAAGTTGGTGACGGATTTGTGACAGCAACTATGTTGCCAACGTCATTCAACGGGTATGACGTGTATCGGAAATTGTATTGTACAGACTATATTAAAAAATTATGCTCTTTAGTCTGAAAATCATTTGTGTTAATATGGTATATGAATAAAATTAATTTGTTTGTAATTTTTTGTTTCATTTGTTACGATTTTTCTTATATTTAATTCGCTATTATTCTTTAAGAACTCTATATTATTATAAAATTACCTTGGACGTAAGTTCTTTGCTAATGAAAACTGCGAGACCCTGTAGTTCGAAAACAACAAAACTTAGTATATAGATATAATTATATAGACTTTTAGTCATGAAATAAATTCAGAGCAAAATAGGACAATTTAATGAAAATTTATTATTTATAATGTAAGAATTTTTAAAATGCTGTCGCTCGGAAAATTTCTTTGATACATATTTTGAAGCCTCAGATCCTTTTATTATACTTATTTTTTGTTGTTTTTCCAAGAAGAATCTTTTAATAGAACAGCGTTTTTCATTTCATATTTGCAATCCTTGAAAAAAAATACAAAATTGAATTTTTAAAGCGTCTAATTTCTCTTTTCTGGCACACACTCCAGAATTCTTTCTATTAATTAGAAATGAATAAAACATTATTTTTCAAAATTGATTTATATTTTTCTATTTATTGTGAGACTTTTCATCTGTCTTTCATCAATTTAAATAAGAGTTTGTTTCACTGTTGCACTGTGGCAAAAGTACACAGTTCGGTTTTTTTTTCAAAAACAAACTCCTGTAAAAAAAACCGGTTAACCGATTTTTTTAGTATTTTTTGCTCATGCCTATTTCACTGGTAATTAAAGAGCATAATTTATTACGCAACATCTCAAAAATAGAATAACAAATAAAATAGTTCCACATTTGTTGCAAAATAATAGGCAATATGTCATTTTTCTTTACTTAATTTTCCACCCGCTCACATATTCGATGGCTAAATACAATAATATGTTATCCATTTCCTCAATTTCATTTATCGATGTATGGCTTGTAATAGAAATGATTGCAGAGACTCAGAGGCGTTGAAAAAACAACTGAGGTTTTGACAACAGCATGTAGGCGATATATAGGATAAGCTCGATATAATTATTGTAAAAGGTTATTTATATCTTTCAATATTTTTAGTAAAAATATGAACATTTGAACTATCATTTTTTATAAACAAGAGTATCATACGGTATGTACATTAGGAAAAAAACAAAAAAATTAATTTTGGTTCGTCCATCCCTCTGGTCCAACTATACCGGACTTACCTTATATTTATTAATGGCGTAGAAAATAGCTTTAGTCGACAGTTATTTTTACGTAGTTCTTTATGGCTTTTTTAAGCTTCGTATTTCTTCTATAAAAATTCTTATCTTGAAAAATTTTCAATTTTGTTGCCATTATCTAACGCCTACTCAATACTTATAGGTACCTATAACACTCATTATCCACATGTTTTATAAAAAAAAAATATTTTTACATTACTGAAATCCCTTTTTCAAATCAAAATTTCCACAAGGAAAATCAATTGACTAATGGAAGGATAAAAATCGGAAAATGAGATATATAGGTACATATTTAACGAATTTCAATGAGCCTCTGCTATCTTCGAACTTTTCGTTAAGGAATTAATTTTTCTAATTAAAATGCACAACGACGGAAAAAACCTTTTGAAGACCAGTCTTCTTCTTTTCAGAAAATAGTCTGGTATTAATTGCGTCCGTCGTAAACCGTATATCTTAATAGGGGCGGCTCCAACAGTTTTGCCACTTCGAACAATGTAAATTGACACCCCTAAAAATAAAAAAAAAAGGCGCGACTTTGATTCGAATCTTGAAAAAAAATGCTCAAATTGTTTGCGAATTCAAAAAAAAAATGAGATTCGAGTTATGCAATCCGAACACATGCAAAAAGTAATGCAATAGTGTAAAACGTAACAAGAGGTTAAAACAATAACCTCACACATGCGTCAGTGAAAAACTGAGGCATGTGTGAGGTGAAACTATGACACTACAAGTGCGTCCATAAGTCTCTTAAAAGTAGTATTTAGATCACTCCTAATATCAACGAATTAGTAAACTTTCGTTAATTCACAGTCAATTTATGGATTATTCTAATTTTTTTAAATAATTTTTTTAAACACTTTTTGAAATTTGAATGTCTAAACAGATTTAAACAGGAAAGGCAAAGACATTACTGAGGTCTATATCTTGAAACTAAAATTAATAATCTATCAATTTTGACGCAAACCCAATTGCGGTATCAAGACGACAACCGGAAGTGATACTCTTTTCACTTCATTTTTATCCATTTTTACATGAATAAAATTGAGTGTGTTCTACGTTTATTATTTTATAACCCTTTGAATATGGAAAAAAATTAACAACTCACAATTAGATTTGTTTGAAAATAGTCTCAGATCTTATATTAAACGACAATACAAAAAAAGGGTTGACTAAACAGACAGAATTGACATCTGTAGCGGAATAAATGATTAACTACTTTAATAACTATACTCGTTTCAAAATCCAACAATTGAGAAGATTCTAATTACATTTTCATCAATTATTCTTTAATAGAACAACATGTAAGATGAGGTAAGGTAAGGTTAATGTCAACACTAAAACGTTTATAAATAAACAAGTATTATTCTGAAATTTCTCCACTTAATATAAATCGTTTCATAAAAATTTATGTCAAGGGCCAATAATCAAATGTTCTACTCACAATTTCAACCAAGATTAATAATTTCCAATTCACCCTTTTCGTTGTTGCTAATAATTTTCCCGCATAAAATTGCCCTTTAAATAGACCAACTCTTTCAAGCTAACCAATAAATATTGAATGACGACCTATTCAACATTTCTTAACTAATGAACAAGTTTTTGGAAAACTTAACTCTCTCAAAAGAAAAATTCACATAAACCACTAGCACTCCCGATACCAATGTCAACAACCAGTGTCGTAACACGATGATCTATTTCTAATCAAGGTAGTGGGAGTTTTCGATGAAGTCCGTTTCATTTTCACGAAACTTTCAGGCATTTTGATGAAAAAAAAAGAAAAATACACTCAAACCATGATGATCATTTTCCAACAACCCGAATTTACCGCACCTGTCAATACTATAAGTTTTATAAATTTTAAGAAGTCTCGAACAATGAAAATCCTTCTAAAATTTAAATGCTTTTCAAGCAAATTCACACGCAAAGAAAGTCATGATCTCTCGCAAAATTACTAATTAACACAGGTACATCCCTAAGTGTTGGTGAAAGAAATTTTGAAAGAACTGTAGGCGTCAGACGCCTTCGTAAATTAAATTTAAAGATCAATAACAGAAAATTATATAACGACCTTGTTGAAATTCTCTTTAAAAAGATCGAGAAGCTCTTGCCAGCTAAAACATAAAAATTCCATACAGTCCAATCATTATGAAGAAAACCAACACGAATACTCCTGGTGGTACTGATATAATTATTTCCCACTCTGGAAAACATATGAAATTCCAGAATTCCTTTCAATTATTAAAAATGATTTAGTTCCTTGAGAATTTCAAAATTTCACTGATGAATCTGTAATTGTCACTTTCAATTCATATTCAATTGTATGAAGATTAGTAAAGGTAGGTAACTTAGAAATTTTAAACATTGAATAAATTTATTTTGAAAAATTTTTACTTCGATTTTTATGATAATTTTCATCTTTCTTTAATCAGATATGACATTTTAATAGTGAAGAACTTCAGGAATTAAAAAATTTCAATTTTATCAATTCATCAAATATTAAAACAAAGAAATCGCGTGTCAAACATCAACAGTCAACCTCATGTCAAACATGAAATGAAAATAATTATCGACATACAACATTGTACAGTTATTCTTGTGTACAATTGTTGTCAGATAAAAGTGGACGATTAAATAATTGTTTTGTAAATCTTTTTTAGGCTTTTAAATCTTTGCTTGAATAAATGATAATGATAATGTACAGAGTCATTAAAACTCGACGCCCCACCCATTTTTACGAAAACGGTTAGGCGTAGGAAAGTAATTTCATTACATTAAATAAAGGACATAAGCTACAATAAATGATAAAAACATTAAAAATTGGAAAGCGATGCTTGGCGTCGCGACGCTGATACTATGTTTTTCCTTAGAAATATCTTTTTTTTTCAAAAATGTGAACATCGATACGTTCTGAACAAGTTTTTTGAAATTTCTAATCATTTAAAAGTTAAAGAAGCACTAAATATTACCTAAATATTAGGTACCTAATACCGCTTTGTGGTGCAGTGAATGGGTATGGAGTAGTAGTTTTGTGTTAATATTAGGTAGTTTATTTAGTCTATGTTTGAATTCGTTATTTTTACTGTTTATTTTTATTGTTTGTTATTTTATTTTAAAATAATATTTTATTTATTTATTTATTTTATATGTCCTTGTATGATGTGTGATTCTCAAAAATGTATGTTATATTATGTTAAACAATGGCAAATATCAAATGAATCAAGGCAGAAATTACCTAATATTAACGCAAGACTTGGTAGAGGTACCTAATATATTAATATTTGTTTCTCCTGTATCTTTTAAATGATTAGAAATTTCAAAACACTTATTCAGAATGTATTGATATTCACATTTTTTAAAAAAAAGGTGTGTTTCCAGGAAAAACGTAGCGTGGGCGTCGCGACGCCCAGTATCGCTTTCCAATTTTTAATGTTTTTATCATTTATTAAAGCTTACGTTCTCTTGTTTAATGTAGTGAAAAAAAGAGGTGGGGCGTCGAATTTGAATGACCCTGTACATAAAAAAGTGAAAAAACATTAATCAAATCTTCATCAACTCCATGGTTTTTTCCAATTTCGATAGTCCCAAAAAAGTTACAGCCTTTAGTCATCAAAAATGGCGAATTTTTAGATATAGATTATAGAAAAATAAAGTACATAACTCATGTACTCAATACCCAATATTTTCGATAAACTTGATCATAGTCAATATTCCAGTACCCTTGACCTTTTATTGGGTTTTCATGAAATCGAAATATGTCAAACTAAAACAATTTTTAACATAGGAAATTGACAATAGGAATATCTTCAAATGCCATTTGGATTGAAAAATGCATCAGTCACTTTTCAAATAGTTATATGTATAATATCTAAGAGCTCTTCAAGGAGCAATATGTTTAGTCTACTACTGTATGAATGACATCATAATTTTCATAACATCACTTCAAGAACACATTCGTAGTTAATTTCGCAACCCGAGACACATGATCGCTGTGAGCTAATTTAAATAGGTTACATTGTGTCGTTCTGGAAAGGATGATCAATTAACTAAATAGCTATTGGAATTAATGGTGAAAAGAGGGGCGGTGTCGGTCAAAGCTTTCTGGAAAGGACAAACAGGAAGCAATAAAGTGAGGAATACACAATTAAGGCAAAATTGACCGGAAATTGAAAATTACCTTAAAAATATTTTTAATTTTGAAGAAAACGAATCATAACGTGTATAGATAGTTTTTTCATCCAAAGCGACAGGGATAGTTTGTTCGTGATAGGGACCGAAATGTCGAATTAAAAGCGATTTATGAGACATAAAAGGCAAGAGCACTGCCAATAGAATTTCCTTTAGTTCTTCGACGAGCAAGCGAAGTTCCTTCCACTCTTTAGTTTACTAGGGATAAATTATTCCAATTTAATGTTCAAAATTGCAAGTCAAAAACACTAGAAAGAGAAAATTGCCAAGTTAATATGCCTAGTGATTTTTTTCCTTCGCAAAGTAAATAGCTCCTCGAGCAAGACTTAATCTAGTATTAGTCAAATGTCATTTGACAAAGAGACATTTGTAAAATAATTAAGAAGTTATTAGAATATTGTCCTGGATTTCCAAAGACGGTAAAAATATAAAAACTAATTTCTTTTATTAATTTTAGAATTGATTAAAGCATTTTCTGAAAAATAGAAAAAAATTTATAAATCAACAAAAAAAAGTACCTACCTAGAGGAAAAATATGATTTGGAGCCGTAGGCAGGATTCTATTTCTCTTTGCTCCATGCAATTTTGAAATTGACCTAAGAAAATGGCTGTGTTTATCCTTGAATAAACGCTTAAAATAAATCATAGACTTGGAGGGCGCAAAACCTTTGAAACTGGCATTTTCGAATAATACATATTTACATATGTTAATGTCTTTTTTTGTTGGAATTTTTATATTGAATATTTTGTCACTAAAAGAGCGTGAATGCAATAACCTCTTTTTTTTAGATACACGTACACATAGGACCAGAGAGTTTCAATTTCGTTATACTCAGAGAATATCTTACTATTAAAGATAAAAAGATACGATTTTTGCGATGCTCTGCTGCATTTTTAGGGACCATAAGATGCCACAGGCATGTTTTCCTTAGCGCCCTTCGCTTTTGAGACAGAGCGATCGCAAAAATTTATCATTTTGTGAAACCGTCATATTTCAAATACCTCATAACTTATTAAAAAGGTAAAAACTGTTTCTCGTAGATCTTTTAATGTATAAACCAGATGTGTGCTTAGGTTTTCTGGAATCGATAAATTCTAAGATATTGACCAAATACATATTTTATGTTATTTTAAATGGAATACTCTATACATTTTCTATCCAAATATTTTTCTATAATTTCCTATAATACGTTTGAAAAGTATAGTAAAGTATTATAATTTAATGGATTTAATCTTTGTTCAAAATTAAAAATAATCTGTCACATAAACACTACGTTAAAACTCTTTCGTCAAGGATATGCAGTGGAGTAAGTGTGTAGCTGGAGTAAGTGCATTAATGCGCCTTCTCTACTTTACTGGAAGAAATATAATAGTCATTCTTGTAGTAGAACTTTTAAATAATATGAGTATGAAACAGCAAGACATACCCCCAACCTCTGATCATGTAGATCATTGAAAAAAAGGCGTGTTAACACACTTGCCCCAGCTACGCACTAACCTCATTGCACCTTATACAAGTTTTAAAATCGTGCACAAACATGAATTTGTAATTTGTTTCTCAAATTTTGATACAGGTATTTTTATGAAATTTGGTACACGAAATATGGCAACTAAAAGGCCCATTTGGTATATTTTCTCACGAGTGAGAAAAATTTGAAAGGGTGTCAAATAAAGCAAACTTATTTATATTTTGAGCAGAACTATAAAGGAACCTGCAATATTGCAAAGAAAAAATTTGTTTTAAGTAGGTTTGCCAGTTTTGAATCTTTTCGATGTTTTGTACATTTTAAAAACTTAATGCGAGAGTATTTAGAAAATGAGAACAATTTAATATCGGCCGTCTAAGTGATTTAATTTAAGAACAATTCCATATTAAGAATTCTCGCGACCCTTGCATTATGACATTTTTTTTCTTCAAACAATGTTAGTTTAATGAAATGACGTAACCTTTATATGACAGATTATCTTTAATTTTGTATAATCATTTTTTTCCGAGAAGTTGCAATAAACCCTGTATGATTTTTATTATTCCGATTAATTTTTATTAGTGTACTGAAAGAATAACAAGTAAAAATGTCTAAACAAGAATAAAGTTCTGAAAAATTGTTTACATTGATTTCGATAATAACTCCAACATATTTCGCACATTTTTCAAATCCTACATAAAGCAGTGTTTTCCTGCAAAATGGTAAAGCGCTGGCAGCGGTTACCATATCTCCAGGTCATGAACTATTTTGCTACATGGCCGCTCATTACTAGAGAGATGGTTAGAATAGCTTGGTTTGCAAGTTCACCGGATTTGGAACCGCTGGACTTTTCTATGGGGACATCTGAAGATAGAAGTTTACGCAATAAAATCCGAGTCGTTAAAATACAACGAATTATTAGGGAATGCAGTCAAAATACCCCGGTAATGTTGCCATATGTTAACAATCATTTTCACCAATAGTTTTACTTTTGTATGAAGCTTGATGGTGAGCATTATCAAAATTGAACAATTTAAAACTTGTGGTAGGTAGTATTGTTATTTCGAACTCTCTGACGTTGTTTCTTATAAAAAACTCACATAAATTTACAAAAGTGGGTGTCGTTAACAAGAGAATTAATCACCCTTTAAAATAACACACCACTTAATATCCCATTCCAATTAAGATTTCAGGGCTAAAAGTCACCGTCGATTAGGGGTTGAAACTACGGAATTGGAAAAATACCAAAAAAAATGTGTCCCCCTCCTAAATAAAATCAGCGAATCCAGCGTTTTTTTATTTCGTCTAATTCAAAGCTGAAAAATACTGGGTAAGTTTTTGTTTGTATTCTGCTTAATTACGTATTATACACGTATGGTAAATCAAAATCCGTCTTCGGAAATATGATGAAATGGACAGAAAACACACTACAGCTAATGTAACACCTGTATACACCTAACAAAAATAACATACAGTTGAAACGACGAAAAAATATAAAATAAATTGTAGTAAAATCTATTTACTACATTTTTTTATAGTGTTGTGTTTTTTTAGTAATAAGGCTTTTGTAAAAATATATTATTTGACTTAGAAGACATGATTTTTTAATATCGTCTGTTTTTTTTTTAACTGTATACAATAATAAAAGACTAACATGGAACATGTCTTGTCTATAAAGGCCAATTGACATGATGCATAATTCTTAACAGAATTATATTTAGAATTATATGCAGAAAATTCTAATAATTTTTATTGATAGAATTATTTTTAAACAAATATTCTATTAACTGGAAAACGGTGATCCATTCGTCATTTCAACTGTATATGTGACAAACAACAACTTTCGGATGGTGTTGCCAGGTATTTTTCTGGATTTACGTAATGTTTACAGCTGTCACATTAGTTTAATTCCATAATATTATTATAGAAGAGCTTTATTGTAATTTAAAAAAGCTAAGTCATAAAGTTACTTGACAATACTATGATATTGTAATTTACGGGTATTAATAGGATTTTTCAATTAGTTACAATAAATTTTTATTTGTTTTGAAAAAGTGTATGAATATGTTTCAAAATTACTTCATTCGTTAGCATTAAAAAGCAAAGTTGAATTAAAATCGAAATGTTAGACTGTGGATATCAGTACCATGGTAAAAAATTAAAAATACTTCAAATTAAAGCCAAAAATAAACCTGAGTAACTAGAGTCGCGCAACAAGCGAGCAAAAAAATCTTTATAGACTAAATCGAAAAAAATTATCAAAATTAAACAGGATGAAAAATTGAAAAAGAAAAGAAAAGCTGAAAATTGACGCATACAGCAGATAAGAGAAAATTCCGAGTTCCACGAGAGATACAGTCAAAAAGAACGCGAAAGAGATAAGAAAAGAAAGAAAAAAAGATCTAAAAACAATTGACCAAATAACAGAACGAAAAAAAATCATCAAAATATGTGGCAAAAAAATCACCATTCAAGGAAAAAATTCTCTTTAATAATGACAATAATGATAATAATGTTAATCTTTTGACTGCTGTTCGCTTATATACAAGTATGAGAAGCACGTACATTATGTAGTCACCGCAGCCAAAAGGTTAATAATAATGATATTATTTCTAAACAAGCATTGGTTGAGCATGAGAAATAAAAATTGGCACTTAAAAAAATGAGAATTTACAAAAACAAATACAGCGGCTATCAATGAAAAAGGCCTTATCTTCGTCTGCAAAATCAACTGTTGAGACATTTTCGAAAGGAAAACGTGTTAACAGTAAAGTGAGAAAAAAAAATTATGAATTTGTATTAAAACAGTTACAATCCTCTTGTAGAGACAGTAAAAGCAATATATTTAAAAAAATTTAGAGTTGGGTAGTGAGCCACAAATTTATCAAAAAATATCGACAGTTATCACTTTACACAGAAGAAATTATACCGATTATCTCTTTTAGAATTCTAAAAGTACAGAGCCTTTGAAATATACAGGGTGTTTCATAATGTCTTTAACGAAACTTATCTTCATTATTACGTAAAATAAAATAATGAAACAAACGCGACGTGATTTTAGATATAACTAGCTCTCAAGTCGTTTTGAAAATGTTGCAATTCCATTTCTCACCCCTATGACATCAACCCTCTCTTTTTTGTTCTTAATTAGCACCCCCTATAGATTTTACACAAAAATGGTTCATTGTAATATCCTAAATATGGTACTATAACAAAAAGTTGAACGGATGTATTTTGATTGCTTCAACCTAAGCCAGAGTTGGTAATGAAATAATAAAAATAAGTTATTTCAAATTTGTAAGATTTTTGTTGCACCATTATGCAATTGCTCAAATTCAGTTCCACTACATGCTACACAAGCCTCAAAATTTTGTAACCAACGTCTGGTCCAAGAAGCCGTAATCATTGCTGGTGTCACAGTACGTTAGGCGTTTCGAATTTTTTCTTTAAGGTCTTCTACATCCTGCGATGGTGCAAAATTTTAAATGATTTCTTCCTATTTTTTATTCCATTATCACTTCTAACTTAGGTTGAAGCAATTATTATGCATCCATTCATTTTTTTGCTGCTGTTTTTTACAAATTTTTATATGAATTATCAAAAATCGCATAGTATTCACGACATTACAACAAATATATTTTTATGTAAAACTATAAGGGGTGCTATTTAAGGAAAAAAAGAAAAAGAGTTGATGTCGTAGGGGTGAGAAATGGAATTACAACACTTTCAAAGCAACTTGCGAGCTAATTACATCTAAAATCACGTCGCGTTTGTTTCATTGTTTTATTTTACGTAATAATGGAGATATATTCTGTTAAACACATAGTGAGACACCATATATGTATAAAAAAACAAAAGTAGCTCAAGCTTTTTTAAACATTAAAATCACAAATAAAACGTTTTTTTTGAAGATAACAAATAGATTCTGGGAGAAAGGGCTACATTAAGTTGAATTGAGATATAGTAATAAAACGTTACGTGAATTGGAGCATAATTGACATGTACGCTAAGTTTTGTGGTCAAAGCTCTTATCCTGTATTATATTCTACATTTACGCAAATCGATCCTGCTTATTGTATCGAACCACTATGCAATACATATGCGTCCCTTACTCACGAAAATTTTACTTTATTGATAGGTACCCTTCATGGTATGCAAATAATCAAAGGAAATACCCCAGAAAGAAATGATTAAAAACCAATGTGATAATCGATCAGAAAAATATCCTCTTCGAAACTGCAAATATAGATATTAATTTAAATAATATAGACATTAAAAGTCATATGTATTAGGTATATGAAATGGGAATTATCCATCTGAAAGAAAAAAATCAGCGCGAAAACAAGGAAACCTATTACCGTCAAAATAAGTTATAAAAAAAAACCACATGCATCGTAGAGGAAGCCGTAAAACGTGTAAAACAAGAATTAGTTCCATTTATAGCTCATGAATTTCGAATTTATTATCATAAATTATTTGCCAAAAGCGTTGTTGAGTAATTTAAATGAAAACGAATTAGTTATACTTATAGATTTTAGTGAAAATTGCTCGTGAAAATGTGACACGCAGGTTTAATCAGTTCAATTTGGAGCCGGTAAAACGCAATTTATATTGCATACTGGTATTTGGCTTTGGTATTTTGTCTCAATCATTAAGACATTATCCTACAACTATTATTAATCGTTTAAAAATACATTTTCATTTTTATTTTCCCGAAGTTTCAGTTAAATAAAAAAACTACATTTTATTAATGACGGCCCAACAACTCACTATCGAGATAGAAAATTGTTCTACATTTTTACTCAATATCTTCCTCAATTTTATCCTCAAGTTGAACACGTAACATATAACTTTAGCGAAGCTGGATATGGAAAAAGCTCAACTGACAGCATTGAGAAATCTCTGAACAGAATAGCTGACAACCAAGTCAAATATGACAATGACATTTCGGATTTTGACACTTTAATATCAACTTTGCATTGTTTTATGGGTGAAAAAGATTCATACAAACATTAACGTAATTAGTATTTCACAAATAAAATCTATCGATACCTTATTGCTCATCAAATTTCCATCTTTTATTGGTACAATGAAAATGCATCAATACACCTGGACTAATAAAAAATCTGGACTGTTTTTATTTAACTCATTAAGTTATCTTAATTGTCCATCTGGAGTAATATGCAAACATTTCTCGATGGGACAAATAAACATAAGCTATGGTGATAATTTATTGCCACATAAATCGCTTTTTATAAAAATTCAGACTGATAAAAATATTGAAATAAAAGACCAAAGTCAGCTCCAAGACTCTAAAGAAATAATTAGAAGTCTCTGAGAAAAAAAAACTATGATTTATGAAATTCTTGAACTTCTGGTATTATTTTTTTATATTAATTACTGATGAATGGTTTAATTATCGTCTTGTGTTTACTAAAATCAAAATTGTTCCCATTTTATTATTACATAAGAAAATTGATGATCTAATTTTATCGATAATTTAATTAAAAAATTGTTAATGAGCTCTTATAGAGTGACAGCCGAAAAAATTAGCTCTTTTTGATCATTTTTTATGTAGAAAGTATTGCATGTATCATTACAATTTTTTTTTATATGAAAGGTACACTCTTAAAGAATAGTAACCTACTTGTTTTGTTGTATAAGAAAATAGGTACATTTAAAAATGAAGTAAAAACCACGGCCATGAATGAAAAAATATATTGTTAGAGTAGCTAGTTTGAGTAGTCTGAAACGAAAAATTGAAAGAGGTCTTTAATTTGTACAAATGCTGTCGCCCAAACTAAAATTAAAAAAAAAATTATTTCTAACTTAAATATTTTTTTGTCCTAATTATTGCAAAAAAAAAATATTTTATTCGAACAATTTTGGAAAAGACACTGCCATTTTGTTAATTTGTAATTACAATTAATAATTCTAATTTGGACGGTAACCACATTCTTAAAAATTCAATTTTTCGTTTCAGCCCGCAACATACTTTTTTCATTCATGGTTTTGATTTTTATATCACTCTTAAATAAATATAATATATTTAAACAAAAAAATATTATTTTCTTTTACAACAAAAAAAAAATAGTTTTCTTCAGTATCGCGATTAATTTTTATTCTTAATATGGTAAATATTATTCCTTTTAATAATCGGAAATGTATGTATAATAAATATACAGGGTGATTGTAAATTAAGTACATTAATTTTAATGGCAGATTCCTGACAAAATACTAAGTAAAAAATCTATATAACATTTTTTCCAAAAATGCCCCAAATTTGAACTACAGCCCCAAACTTCTGATCAATAGGAGTGATTTTTGATTTGAACTAACCAATAGGGACGTTTGACGCGAACTTTCAGAATGACAATTGGTAAAAGTCAATGAAAAATCGCTGTTATTGGTCATTGGGGCATTTTTGAAAAAAATGTTATATAAATTTTTTACTTAGAATTTTGTCAGAAACCTGACATTAAAATTAATGTACTGAATTTACAATCACCCTGTATATATTTACGTTTACGTCACATCTATTAACAACGACACCGTTGCTACATAAACAAAAATTTTCCATTTCTTCTGTAAGAATTTGTTTTCAAATTGACCAAAATATGTATTTTCAAGTCACAATCAAAGATCAAAATCAACAAAACTATTTAGCATCAATGCAATTTTCGGCTCAATAATTTTACAGAATTTAAAAAATTAACCATGGTAACGATCGAATAAAATTGTGACGTAAGCGTAATGTTATAGTGTCTCGAGTATATGTAAAATCGTGTTCACAAAAGTGCAGGACATGAATTTCTTTATAGGTACTGTAAATCGGACGATAAAGTGTGTCAATTTGTCCGGCATAGTTTAACGACATGCCCTATGACTTTTAATATTAATTTCTTTCAAGCTCATGTGTGTACTACTTATTAATGATCTTTGGAACACCAGTCAGGTTTACAAGATACAATCCCTGTCCTACTTTTTTTTGAATACGACTGTACGTAAGTAATTTGAAAATTTCATTTATACGTCAATGCTATGGAAATGATGGCAGTATTATGGCTTTTTTGGAAATTTTAGAAAATTTGTTTAAGGTTCCCATATACTATCACACAAATTGTGCAACATATGTATGCAGTTAGGCAATATTTTGATAATGTATGGCGGCAATTGTTTGATGAGATTAAAAAATGTTTGACATTTTTATACAACGACAGAAGTTGCGCGATTTGTTTGATAATGTATTGTCAAAATACAATATTTTGTGCAAAAGTTCTTCAAAAGTAATTGGACTCATTTTTAAATAATTTATAATCTAGGAGAGTTGATAACTACTGTTTTTCAATTAGACCATCATGGCTAAGAGATGCCCTTTTTTTCTGCCATTCTTGTGTCTAAATCCATTGTTTTATTTTTTTTCTTTTCCGGATGTTATTCAACACCATCATTTATTAATATATTGTGCAATTGGTTTGATAGTGTATGGGATCTTTTATACTTAATTATGGTTACACTCATAGTAAAATGGTGTCGCAGATTTAATACTGTATTTAATAGATGAAGTGGGAAAATTCCGAAAACTTGAGTTTAAAAACGTTATTGATTTTTAAAAAATTTGATTTTAAAAATCACAGTTAACAGAAAATCACCCATATATTGACAAAGAGTTTTGATTCTATAGAATTTAAATTTATTCTATTTTGTATTTGTACGTAAGGAAAAGTCTAGTACCGATAAATCCGTCCATTTTGTGGAATGTATGTAACTCCTACGTTGTAATTGGTATTAGAAATTTTTCTCAATCTTAGTATCATCTTCAAACTATAAATTATGAATTTTGATTCCATATAATACACTTCATGTATGCCCATAATAAGTTTTTTGTTAAATAAATAATGATATTTTGTAATATATATTTCAATATCTGAAATATCAGCCGATATTCCCTCATTTGTGCAAAATTGTATTTTTGTTCGCAAAATAAAGTACGACAGACTGAAACTAAATCTTCCCTATTATATTATAATATGATATAATACAAACTTTATAAAACTAATGATCAACAAAAACAAAAGAAAAACAATTCAATTTTTGTAGACTTTTAATATAAATTATAGAAAATTATATAAGATGGTTTACAACTCACTCGATAAATTTTAACCAGATGTGCATTTTTAAATAAGAAGTCGATTTGTTTGAAAAAAAAATTTAATAAAAATCCAACAAAAAATGAATTAAACATTCATAAAGTTTATAAGATAGCAATTTATTTATTTCTACAAAAGGTGTTCAAAGTTGATCCATAGACTTGTAAGCAATTTTGGACCCTTCGAATTCAATTTCGTCGCACTAGTTCAAACGATTCCCTTTGTTGATGTTGAACTTTAAAATTTTTTAATTTTTTTTTGGAGTTTTGTTACATTTTTTTCAAGAAATCGACTTCTTTTTTAAAAGTAAACATGTGAATAAAATTTGTCGGATAAGTTATGAATCACCCTGTATATTTTTTAAAAACTCACAAAAAGAGGAAATTAATGAGTAAAAATATGCGGGATGTTTCATTTAATATTTTCGCACCGACTTTTGGACCTTAGTTTTCCTTATTTTATTTTTCAAAATCGGTAATTGAGCATCTCTAAAGACCATAATTAAAACATAGAATTTTCCCGATCTACCAAAATCCGAATTTAGGTGCAGGATATACAATGTGTACAGGTTGGAATATATTGAATAAAATATGTACAAAACAAATTAAATAAAATTGCTCGAACACTTCAATGTTTATTTTTGGCTGTGATACTTTTATGATAAATCCAAATATACAGGGTAGCCCAAAAACCAGTTATGAGAACTAATTTCATTGTTTCAAATAGATATAGCTATTTTGTATTTCATTTTTGAATTCTGCTTCAAATTCTAATCATGTTTCATGTATCATGTTATATGATTAAATTCAACAATTATTTACCACTTTGGATACTCTCAAAAAAAGTCGGTGTGGAAACAAATCAAAAATGTTCCTATTGAAAAACATAAGTTTATGTGTCAGGGGATTTTTGCCGCAAATGCTCGGGGTTTTAGTTACAACTATTGAATTTAGATATAAGATATGGTATAGTATAAAACTGCTTAGAATTTGAAACAGAATTCAAAAATGAAATAAAAAAACAACTATTTCTAGTTGTGAGATCTGCGTTGTAAAATGCACTGAACCCGACTGGAACACACGCTCATTGAAATTAAAAACATTGCAAATCCATTAGAATTTTTCAAAAAGTTACCTGAACATATACAGGGTGAATCAGAGTTAAATCGCCATATGTAAATCATACATAGGAACTTTGATTTTAAGCAAGAAAGTTCTAAGAAAAATGTATCCGCAAATGCTTGCTAAGAGCATTTGACATTCTTTCAAAGGTGGCCGCCGTAAATTTTGATTTTTGCTTTGTGTTTCTAAAACCATTTAAGATAAATGTATGAATTTGTGTGCAAAAATTAAACTTTATCAAGTAGTTATTTCAAAGTTAATTTTTTTTTTAATTATTAACTAGAGGCGTACGTTCGGGGGTACTATTAAATTAACTAATTGTAANAAGGCTCATTTGCGGACCCATGTTTATTAAGACTTTTTTGTTTATTTTGGTCCATACTATTACCCCTTTAAATATTTTACATACTTTTTTAAACACCCTGTATAGAGATGTGAAAGAAGTATGGTATACAAAACCAAACCACACGATTTACCTGACTTGAAAGAACGAATTATGCACATCTAAAATTCTTTTACTACATTAACAAGAATAAAAAGCTATTAGTTTTTAAATTTTTAGTTTGTTATAGCGAATTTTGTCAATCATTTGAATTTACTTTTTTTATGTTAACTTTTACAATGGCTTTCAAAACCATATCATTTCTGAATAGAGAATGAAACTTGCAACTGTCACCCGAAGGGCGTTGGACTGAGAAGTAAAATTTTTCCGCTCCATGATATTATTTCAGAATTGAAAATTGACATATCTTGATATTTTTCATAAAAATGCACGAGAATTGAGTTATTGAATTTATTCCATTTAGTTGTTCCATTGTATGTATTGTTACTGATTGTAGTTAAAAAAAAACCTTGATTTTTATACTATATTTTTCCATTAATGTTATCCAAATTGAAAAAGGCGGATCCGGAAAATATTATAAGAAGTACAATTGGTGATATCTTATCAAAATGTAGGAAATCTAGCTAATATTAATTATAGTGACGAAATAACAATATTGATTTATCATGTTTCAGACATTTTTATTTCAATATAAAATCGTTCGTTTACAAGTAGTAATTTTTTCCCAGAAATATTACCATTAAATCACTATTTTTTAGGGGAATGACTGGTGAAAAATTCGTACATAAAAGGTACCAATTTTTCACAAGTCATGTTGAATAATTAAGACAACTTAGCTGTAACCTATTAGTGTTATTCCAGATAATATAGACCCGCACAATGATTTTTTGTAACGTAGTTTTATTTCCTTTAAGATTTTTATTGTTCCAAATTCAAATCTGGCAATACACCTTGGAAAAACTGATAATATTTGTTATAAAATTTTTAAAGGAATTTTCTATATTAATATTATTATTGTCCGTATAAAGGATAATTTTATATTCTATCATGTCATGTTATAATAAAAAAAATTAAAATACAAAAATACAAGTGATTAGTAAAAACAGTGAGACCAATTTCACATCGTTATCGCATAATTGAAATGCATAAATGACATCATTTATTTATTCGAAAGTACTATTATTGTATCGCATCGTATGCTGTCATCATTGTCTTTACATAAAATGTAAATCATTCATAATTTTACTCTTATGTTTAAGGCCACCGTTCTGAGTGTTTATTAGTTCCGAGCAATTAATATACATATGTATCAACTAATAGATCCCTTTTCTTTTGAATATTTTCTTTATTCTAACTACAGGGTGACCCAAACATAAATATTGATATTTTATCAGCGTGTTGGACGTTCAAAAGTGGAAGAAAAAATTCATTACAACATGAGTCGAAAAATGCTTCCTCGGTAATTCGATATGTCTTTAATAAATTTTTTTTTAATTTCTTTTTACATTTTTGTTTTTCAAAACATGTACCTTATCATGTGTCAAACACATATTCAACATTTCGGTTTTGTAACTCCTTTAGGAAACATTTTTTGACCTATGTTGTAATGAACTTTTTCTTCTATTTTTAAACACGCTGGTAAAATATCGACATTTAAGTTTGAGTCGGCCTGTATATACAATATACAGAGTGCTCCTAAAATGCATGTCAAAAATAGTACCATAAAATTAATTGGATCAAAACATTACGATTTAGCTCAAAAATTATCTTGAAAAAGTGTCTCGTTTAGACGCTATTGATAGTCAAAACTTTTGAAAAAAAAACGTGTTTCTTATTATATCTAGAGAATGCTTCAATGGATTTCAACGAAACCAATTGGACATTTATTCATTAATACAGGTATTATTTTGATGTGACATTCATGTCTATCCGCAATATGCATATGCAAGTGATAAGTTCTTGGCCATCTTCGTAAAAGAGTGATCAGAACTTCTCATTAGGTTATATCGTATTGATTTTTTTTTTAACCACGCATTGATGTTTTATTCATGGTTCCGATCTCATGAAAATTTCTCATAAGGTTAACATTTGACACAGAAAGGAACTATATATTTTCTTTTTTCATACGGAACACCAATTTGCCATCACTTCGATAACAATTCATACACTAATAGCTTCAATTATCGATATTATTATTTAAACTTGAATATCTCAAAATTCTGATGTGATAAAGCAATTCTGTGACCAGATTTAGATTCAGCGCACCCAAGAGCATACAGTACATGTGGAATTGTGCAAATAGTTTTCACAAAGTTCAATTTTGTAGGCCTATGTAACTGTCGATATGAGCGCTTATGTCATTTATGGAAAATGTCATAAAAATGAATTAATTAAAATCTTTTAATTAACATAAATTTAAACACAGGCTTTCAGATTGTCTCTGTAAAACCCATTGCTTTGACCATATGTTCTTTATTAGAGAATTCAATTCTTAACCGTGACGTGTCAAAGAAACGTCATGAAATTTTCATTAATTTTGATACACTTTTTCGAAATAATTTTTGAGTTAAATCATAATGTTTCGACTAAAATAATCTCATGGTACTATTTTTGACATGCATTTTCAGGAGACCCTGTATAGCGTAAAGAAAATGTTCAAATCGCCTTGTTCTATTATGGATGATTTTAATAAAAATTAAGATACGGTTATAAATTTAATAACTCGCACGTACAGGGTATCTCAAAAGTTCCGCCTATAATGTTAACCTGGGATAAAAGATGAAATTCTAAAACGAAAGGTCCTTCATCATTTTTCTACCTGTTGCACCGTTAATTAGTTATTAATTAATTACAATGGCCAATCAGGTGCAGACTTAAATAGATTAAACGGGGTAGAGTGAGTAAGACAGTTTTGAGTATTGCAACAAAATGTAATAATTAAGAGATATTCAATCTTTTTTTAATTTTGTGTGAAGATTACTATGTTTTAATCCATAAATTAAAATTGAGATAGAATTTTTGAATTCATTTTTTTACATTTTATTGCAATGCTCAGTACT
This sequence comes from Hypothenemus hampei, assembly GCA_013372445.1. Taxonomy (NCBI): domain Eukaryota; kingdom Metazoa; phylum Arthropoda; class Insecta; order Coleoptera; family Curculionidae; genus Hypothenemus; species Hypothenemus hampei. Next base: position 126,805 of record JABRWK010000087.1, on the reverse strand, counting down.
GTGTTACTCAATCTACCACGTTTAGTCTATTTAAGTCTGGACCTGATTCGTCACTTTAATTAATTAATAACTAATTAACGGTGCAATAGGTAGAAAATTGGTAAAGGGCTTTTTATCTTAATATGTCATCCTCTATCCCAGATTAATATTATAAGCGGGATTTATGTGACACCCTGTATAGATACTATTGGTAGTGATGATCAAAATAGGTTGTATAGAATTTATAGGTAAAATATTTTGTTTAAAATAACTCATTTATCGTCGAATAAATTACATTTAGGACGGTACTTATCTTATAAGGTTAAAATAAACCTGGGAATACCAAAATACTTTTAAAAGTTATTTAAGAATTTCAAGTTCAAATAAAATTTGACTTTTCTTGATTTATTTTTTAATATTTTAAGAGCGTTAAAAAAAAGTAATAGCAATTTGTATATTTTACATAGAACAACGTTCTTGGCAGTAAAAATAAAATCCAAATAATTACCATTGAAACATCCTATATCAGGAATGTAGATAGTAATAATTTAGTTTTATTTGACATATTGCAGAGCTTTGTGTAATACTCAAAATGTTCAGTTATTGGTTGATTTTAGATGGTACGTACAAGTTGTATGAAAAAAAAAGCGTACATCGACTAGAGAGATAAGTTTGATAAATCACATATGAATGTCAAACTTCTCTCTTTAGTCAGTGTACGCTTTTTTTGCATACAACTGTACATGTAAACCCTTGGTTCTTTCTCGTTCTTTTCAAATGACATTGTTTAATTCATAATTCCTATAACATCGTCATTATCACATACACATAGGTAAATCGTAAATATGTACTCATTACCTATTTCCCTAAATAATCCTACGACTATTAGGGAATTTGTATTACAGCATTAAAATTATAATGTGTTTGTAACGTTGATCAATTTTCCAGTTTCCCGAATATTATTAAAAATTAACGCAAATATATTTAAACGAATTAAGTCTTACAATACGGTTGTAAGAACGCTTAGAGTACTCTTATTGTTTGGGATACAAGAAACAAAAATAACAACTGCAATCGGTAAGAAGAATAAATTCAAAACGATTTTTTGTTGATCGTCCAATTTTCTCACATATATAAAACGATTTTTTCCAAACCGACCAGATGCTCTTGCTTTCTCTTTTGTTTATTCCTCCATGACCTGACACGATTTAAAACGCCATTAAGCGTTTTTACACGAAACAGGTGCTTATTATTCGCTGATTTATACGCTCGTTTGTTTGACTTGAGTTTAATTTATATCTGTGTGTGTATGCGAGTGAAAAAAAAGTTTATTTTTAATAAAACTCAGTTACTGATAATATTTTGTACAGTTTATTAAAATCTCTTTCCGGCCGTATTAATCGTTTTTTTTTTGGCACAAAAATTCTTAGTTATTCCTTAATTATTTCAGGTCAAAGTAGGTGCTGCATGAACACGATACCTTTCGGCGTCCATTAAAAAGAAAAAATAGGCGGATAACATTGAAATTCATTCGCCATATAAAACATCAATCAAACGCGGCCCCTTTTCACCTCATTTGTTACATTTTAACAAGTCTTATTAAGGAAGAATGAGTAGAAAAAATCGATCATTTCACCTTCACCCGAAGAAGAAAATTAATTGATATACGAAGCATACCGTATACAGGTAAGCTATGATTTACTTAACAACCTGGCAACGTTTCAATAATTGAAACTTTTTTTTCTCAAAAATATTAAAAGTTGCAATTTGCGCGTCAAAGAATTTGAAATTCCCCAACTGTTTTTACATTTGGTTATTCGATTGTCATTCCTAAAAATGTTGATTTTGGTTTAAATTAAACAATTCATTGATCAGATCAACATGAGCTCCATTGACCCTCACAAATTCTCACGCCCAACGAATTGATGACTCGTACATTTTCCACTATATCCCTCACCGTTATTCCTTATTCGATCGCCATAAAACATTACTTTTTCCAATCATTCTTTTCTTGTCTCTATCGCCCTAAAATACACCACAGTCTCTAAATGTCGCCATAAATAACAGTTTAAAGTATTTAATAAGAGATAAGTAGGCGACCAAGCAAAAGGACTCTTACGACTTACTTTCTCACCGGTTTGAATAAACGTTGTTTAGATGTTTTCGTACATTAACCCTAAAATGATGAAAAGCAGCATCATGCGTGAACTAGACCCTTCAATGGGTTTCAATAGGAAAACTTTCCGATAAAAAAAGTATTTTCAAAAAATCCAAATACAAAATGTACCATAACGTTTAAACGTATAGGCAACACCTATAAAAATTGAAGAGGCGTTGTGTTGCCAACATTTAAAAAAATACAAATATTGTATGTTTTCAAATTCTATATAGGGTAGAGCGAGGCTAGTTGAGCAATTTTTAACTTAATCTCTCATAACTCTAAAAAGGTGCATCAAATTTAATTCATTTTCATACTGTTGGATTTGTAATTTATCCTTCTCCAAAATGTCTTTAGAAGAAAAAATCATTTTAGATTTAGTTTAGAAGTTACTGTCATAAAAACGAGATTGTTCTAAGTTGCTCAACATGCCCCATCGATGGGGTTAGTTGAGCAAGGGATGGAGCTTGTTGAGCAATGCATGAAATAGGCTCAATGATAATGCATGAATTATGTCAATATCCAATAAAATAATATTTATCAATCAAGTATATATATGTATATACATATANTGGATCTAATTGATTTCCAAACACAACCCGATGGAAATTTCAAATTTATTATGGTATACCAGGACCATCTAACAAAATTTGTTCTTCTCCGTGCGTTAACATCGAAAAGAGCGGAAGAGGTGGCTCACCACTTGAATGACATTTTTCTAACTATAGGTGCACCATGTATTCTTCAATCTGACAATGGTAGAGAATTCGTCAATAGAGTTATAAATGAGCTTGTAAGCCTTTGGCCAGAACTTAAAATTGTGCACGGGAAGCCAAGGCACAGCCAAAGCCAGGGCTCTGTTGAACGTGCCAATCAGGATATTGAGAATATGATTGGTTCCTGGTTAAAAGACAACGCTTCGACAAAATGGGCAGAAGGCTTAAGATATGTCCAATTTATGAAAAATCGCGCTTACCACTCCGGTATAAAACAATCACCTTACAAAGCATTATTCGGAATTGAACCTAGAGTAGGCTTATCGACTTCATCGCTACCGCTAGAAATCATAAATGATATTCAAGATGAGGATGATCTAAAAAAAGCTATTGAAGGTGATTGCAATGGTGACTCGAATAGCAAGGTCGTGGAAGTTGACATTCCAAATGCTAGAAAAATGGCGGCAGAAAATTTGAAAAAACAAGCAAGAAAAATGAAAGCTTCCTCTGACAAATCTCATCCTCCAGCCAACATTGGCGACAATGTGACTATTCCCATCCCGGATGTAGACAAAGGCAGAGGTGATTTGAGAAACATCATTGGAGTAATTCTTCACAAAAATGACGACGGTCTTTACAAAGTTGGTACCAAACACGGCGTACTCCAGAATCTATATTGCAGGTATAATTTTTCTTACATTTATTTGTATATATTTTTGCAATGTTTAAAAAATATAAATATATAGTGTTTGTAACTTCCTTTTTGTAGAACTGAATTCGATGTGTGCATTCGGAAATTTTTGGAATTGGAAGATGTCAACCATAATATTGAAATACCATTGAGGACTGCAGCCATTAGACATTCAGTTGGATCAGGGCAAGGCTTTATGAGATGCAATTGTATCAAAAACTGCTCAACAAAAAAATGTAAATGCAAGAAAAATTCTATACTCTGCAATTCTAAGTGCCACCAAAGTACATCTTGCACAAATAAATAGAACTAACTTCAGTAATAATAGAAAGCTGTAATGAAGAAAATTTTAAGTGTGTTTATAAAAAATAAATATCAAATCCGCTTTTCAATAAATTTTGGTTATTCTCTTTAATTAATTCTAATATTTTGTTCAGTTGATCCTAGGCTAAACTGTTTTCTCCTATTGTACTTTAGGACGATTTAGTTTGGCCTAGGCTATACTGGTTTATACTATTGGGATTGGGAAATACTAGTTTGGCCTAGGAGAAACTAGTTCCTCCTACTAGACTTAGGACGAACTAGTTTGGACTAGGCAAAACTAGTTTGTCCTAAAATCGGGTTTGGCCGGTAACATATATATTCAAATATAATGAAATTCATAAGTTTCACATACGTGAATGGTACAAAAAAAATTCAACGTCAAAATGAAACTTGAACGTCTTGAAAATTTTTCATTAAACTTTAATTTAACATTTAAGTGAAACATCCTTATTTTTAATTACATTTATTAAACGGTCGAACATTGCTTTTACTAATTTGTCACAATATTCGGGTGATATTTATGACTGTTCTTGCTTTAATACTGTTTTCAGTTGTTTTTTATTCACAATTTCGTGTTTTCTGCTATTTGTCACCTGACTCCATAAATTTCCAATTGAGGCGCTTAGAACCAAAGGGTGTAGTATTTTTTTTTGCATAAAATGAATTAACTGAATGATTATATTCTTGAAGCATAATTTTGTTTGTAAATTTATGTATACAGGATGGCACAAAAACTACTAACAACCACCAACTTCATTTTTTTAAATGAAAACTTATAATTTTAATTTCATTTTTGAATTGTACTTTAAATTCCAAGTATGTTTCATGTGCCCTGTAGATACCACATAACACACAGGATGCTCGAAAAATAAAATGTAATGTAATTTTTTTAATTAATTAATTGTTTACCAAAGTAATTTAATAATTAGGTTAAGTTAGTTAGAATAACATGTCACATTATACTAAGTTCATATAGATTAATTAAAAAAATATATCATTACATTTTATTTTTTGAATACCCTGTATGTTACATTGTGTTTACAGGTCACATGAAACATACTTAGAATTTCAAGCAGAATTTAAAAATGAAATAAATAATAAATAATTAGATGTTTCCATTTGAAAAAGTGAAATTGGTGGTCGTAACTTGTTTTTGTGCCACCTTGTATACATAAATTTATCATCAAAAAAATCGAAGCCAAAAATAAAAATTGATGTGTCTGAGCATTTTTCCAAAAAACGAACGCCTGAATTTTAAAATAATTTATTTCAGTTACATGTTCCACCTTGTATACTCGTTCTCAGTAGCGACATGTATCGTTTGCGAAAAAATGTACTGAGAAAAATTTTCAATTAGTTGGGAAGCAAAGGAATGTATATGTACATTCAGCAAAATACTTAGCCAATTTACCACAACTTTTATTCATCACTGAAGCACCAAGGAAGTAACAGAAGCACTACTTCATCATCGTCAAATGGCCATAATATAATTTCATATGACTGGGAATTTAATAATGAGTAAAAATTAGTCATATTGCCTTTTTTGATTATTTGCTAATTCATTTGTTTTTTTTTAATTCTGTAATTTTTTTACCAATTTGATTTTAAATCCGTTTTTCATAAAACTACAAAAATGACACTTTGACCCCTTTGCTTCTAAGCGCCTCAATTATATTAAGACTTTGGGGAAATGTTTCGATTATTTTAGGGCAATTAAACTATTCTCTAATTTTTGCTGACATATTTTACGCTGAATCAAATTTAAATGATTTTTCTACATCAAATTTCTGTGCCCTTTGTTTCATGTTGTGGTCTATAATACTTTCAATAAAGTAGAGATTTCCAATACCTTTACTCGACATACACCCTTAAAATATGATAGATCTTCCTGCGTGTTTCACCATCGTTCGTAATTTTTTTCTTTTAAAGATTCATTTTGTTTTTTCCAAACTTGTTGCTGCCTATCTGAACCGAAGACGATTAACTTGCTCTCATCTGGAAAAACTACTTCATTCCAGAAGCTAAAATCCTTTTTGGAATTCTTCAGCAAATTTTACGCGTTTTGTTTTATTGGTTTTACTGATCCAAGATTTAGTTCGGGTAACTTTGCATTTCTAAGAGTGCTTATGTAAGAATTTTATAATGGTTTGTGGACTTACGACCTTATTTAAATATGTTTCGACCATTTTCGCTAGTTTAATGGCAGAAATTTTCGGATTTTGTTACAACTTTCTTAAAATCTATTTTTCATCATAACAATTAAGAATTTTTTGCGGCTGTTCCTAATTTTATTTTTATACCGTATTAAGATACTTTGTACTGTTATGTAACTTCTATTAACCATTTTACCTATTTTACAATTTTCACTTTCAAATTGATGAATTATAAGGTTTCCTTCGGAGACGTGGGTTTGGCCCCTTTGACAATCCGTTACAAAAACAGATAAATTTAGGGAAATACGGATTGTATTAATTACAAAATGCAATAAATAAACATCAAACTCTTTCAAGGGGGTGTCTAATACTAAAAACACCTAAATGTTCGTTTCATTATCAAAATATTTAACAAAAACTGTAAGTTCCATTGGACTATTGTACTACATCAATAAGGTCTATTCCATGTAATGATCAGGCAAACATAGTTTTACGTTAATTCTTGAATGTTGGGAGAAATATCATGAATAATTTGGGTGTACGATTGTGCTATTGACTGACTTTAAAAAAGTTCAATTTCCTTTGCGTATTGATATCGTTTTTTCCAGTCTTCTTCGGAAAATGAACAATAGCGAATATGATTAGAAAAAAAATAAGCTATATCTTGGGCAATTTTTCGATATTCTTACAAATAACTGAGAAATAGTCACGTTTCAAAACCATATACATATATTCAATTTTGAAATTTGTATTAAAAAAATATTTCGAATTCTTGGCTTACTGGACAACAGTTAGATTAATGTCATCATGTAAATAGTAGATGTTGACTAATTAACTTCAACTTTTCAGAGATCTAATTACCTGTAGAAGATTATTTTAAAGAATAATCATAAATTGAAGAAATCAGTCATCGCTATTGGCTCCTGCCATTAAATAAACAGGAAATCGATTTAATCAAAACGAAATCACAGAGGTAATAGTAATGAAAATTTTAATATTAAAATAAACTAAAAGAAAAAAGAAAAATGTTTACACTTATTCTTTTCAAACAATGAAATTGACAAAGACAATTTAATATCAAAATCTGACAACAAACTCTTTAAGAAAAGTAACTCACATAAGGCAACACCAACCACAAAAAACTCTGATTCAGTACTGCTGCTTTTTTGAGCATCAAGAAATCAAGTTATCATTAAATTTGAGTCTGTAATAGATTTTCTGTTTGAATCGTTAGCCCGATAAGCATCAGCATAACCTATCAGTTTAAGTGATGCAAGAGATGAATAACAAAAATATAATTTATTATCCATAGAACATTTAAGATAGTTTAACATTCTTAAGAAATGTTTAAAATGTTCATCTATAACACAATCTTGAAATTTACTAAAGTAACGTAGTACACTGTAACAAATATCAGGTCGAGTTCCCATCATTACATACATTAAACGAATTCACAATTCTTTGAATGGCAATTTAGTGTTTATACATATAGTATAAACAATTTTTTTGGAAATTCAAATTCTTTTCAATTTTGGTGTCTTAAATACTACAATTTTCAGCATTAAAGTTTTTAACAAAATTCTTAATTTGGCAACAGATTGGTAGACAAAATTACGAGATCGGACAGGTGGGGTTCAGTAAACCCTAATTTCGAATAATCAGATTTTGGGTACAAAGAGATTTTTCCGGGCTTTCAAAAGGAAAATAATAAACTTTGAACAGAGTTAATTCGAAATAAATAGAATATAACTTGAATCACTCCTAATAATACAAATTATTTAAGGGTACTATTAGTAATTTCAAGTCCATAAATACTTTCTTACTTTTCCAAACGTTATATTCTATGATTCTTCCTCATCTTCATTGTACTCAATGCCTGTTGAATTAGACTTAATTCGTGACTTAAAAGTATTATTGTTATGATTAAAAATGACATTTCTTGAATGTATAAATTTATTTTCCTTCTCATCACACAATGTATAGCCATTTTCCATGTAACCAAGAAATCTGTATTTAATTTTTTTTGTTCGTCTAGTTTTGTTCTCAAGCAGGCTGGTACTTTTGTATATGCTAAACAAACAAAAACACGAATGTTACTAAAGGCCGTAGTAGACTATACGAGCCCTAACAACTAAATGTTGGAACAAGCAATTCTTTTGTGAATAAAATACTGGTTTTTCGAACTTCTTATATTTTAATTTTTTTTCATAGTTAATATGAAATTAACATCATTTTATAAGACCATATAAGTTTTTTCTACCATAAAATTATCAATCTTTTGTTTATTAACCCGTAATGGTCACACGTCAGAAAAGTAACGTAACGGTCACCCGGGGTCCACTGGACCCCATGTAGAAATTCAGCTGTATTTTTTTATTTTTTTTATTTTATGACTGAAATTATTAACTGGACTTTAGTTTATGGTGTTTTCTGTGTAACTCAATATATTTTTTCTCCTTATTTAAATTTTAACATGTTGAAAAAATGCGAAAATAATATTTTGGAAAAATTAAAATTTTTGAGATAGAGCGAAAAAAGTCTCAGGGATGTGCTGTCCAGATACTATACTTAAACAAAATTAAAAAAAATTTTAGCGAGCTGGGAAAAAAGTATATTTATTTTGAAGTTTGAAGTTAAAGAGATGAAATATAAATATTTATTTATATAAAATTTATATATTATTATTATTACTATTTACTACCATCGATCACACCACATATTTGACTTTCAACAGTTTGCTTAAAGGCATTTAAGCCGAAAATTTTTCGTGGGGTCCTATGGACCCCGCGTGACCATTACGGGTTAA
>JABRWK010000087.1:63145-75229 GCA_013372445.1 Hypothenemus hampei | reverse complement strand
AGAAAAGTTCCTTACAACATGTATCGAAAACCTAATAGTTTTTGCAAAAAAAAATATTTAATTTGTTAATTCTTGACTTTTTGAGGCTCTTTTTCTCAAAAACGAATCGATAAATTTAAAATTTAATTACACTCCTACATGCAGTTTTGAAATACCTTTAAAATGAGGTATAACTCAACACACCTTTCCATTTAAGATTTTGGGGGTGAGTCACCCCCTGCTCAAGGGGTTGAAGATAGGGGATTGGACATAAGCTCAAAAGTTGTCCCCCTTGATATATAAATTGACGTGTTTCGCGAAATTTTCATACTGTCATCAGTTAAAAAATATTAAATGCTCTTCGTTTTCAAATTGTCACCCTGTATGAAATAGACATAACATCTATGTGTTTTAAGGTATTGATATTTCTACATTAAATCAAATTTCAGCCATACTGTTCTGTCATTGTCAAAAAGAGAAACAGACACGAAATGAATCAGCACCATTAAAATTACCATTGACATTAACATTAACAGTATTATGAGAGGCCCAAAAAATGTTAAAATTTTAATCATTTTGTTCTCTGTACACATTTAACATCATGCCAAATTTTTAAATGGGTACGATATGTCCTTCTTACAATTAGTGATGCGGTTTTCATTGAAAGTCATTGCATTATTAGTTGAACTCCAGCGAGTTGAAACATTTAATGTATGTAGGTGAAAGAAAATTAGAATTTGCAGTAGCCTCGGAAACGAACTTTAATTTAATTTCTAGCAATTCTAACCATTTACATTTGAAAAAACTGATTCATCATGCAATTCAAATTCTAAATTTATTTTTCGTAGTGAACTCTGCACCGTTAATTTAATAATATGGCTGAAACATAAATGACAATTTTCAATGTTTAAGTTAAAAATGAAGAATTGATTACTGATTATTATTAATATAAAACAATAACTTGCTCTATTATAGAGCAAGACAGCATCTAAATTGTACAGTTTGTGAGAAGAAAAGGAAAACTTTGTCACTCTAAATATCCTTGTTTTCATTAAGATATTTTAAAAAGAATATATTTGAGTCATGAAGAAATAATCAAATAAAGTTTAAACATAAAATGTACTATATTTTTTTACTTTCTTACTTTCTCATTTTGTCATTCTATCATCTGGCAAAGTAATATAATAATAATAATAATAATAATATAATAATATTATTATATGTACAATCGCATTCAAATAAAAAGCGTATGTACCCCTATTAGAATGAGATATGAGTTCATCAGATTTGCGTAAAACCGGCTTTTCGAATGTTTCTTCTTCTTCTTTTTTTATTCAATGACGGTGTACATTGCGTACAATTTGCTAACTGATTCTCTACTAAAATCTTGCGTCTACTGTGGTAAACACCATGCACAGGATTTTCTAATATGTAACTAATATTATATGCATATAAAAGCACTTTGAAAATTTGATTGAATAAAAAAAGAAGAAGAAGAATTATTTGAAAAGCCAGTTTTACGCAAATCTGACGAACTCATTTCTCACTCTAATAAGTGTACGCTTTTTATTTGAATACGACTGTGTATATAATCGACTTAAAATGTAATAACAGGCACTTAGTGCCTTTTCATTATTTTTTGTAGATACTCATGTTCGTATTGAAATAAACAAAGAAAGAGATTGACAAAACGTAGAACAAAATATGTAATTTAAATTCTGTTATTCTATTACTAACAATAAGTTATATTTATTTTAAAAATAAATTCAGAAATTAAATTATTTTTGCCGTTTAATTTTTTTATATTGCCGTTACCAAGCCAACAATAAAAATAACGCCAGGGGAGGAATTTTCAAGGTCTTTTTGAGGAAGCAATTCATAGAAATTAAAATATTCTGAATGTAGTGGATATGGAAATAGAAACACCTTCATAAAGGTGAAAAAGGATCAATGACTGGATAACGTAGGGTAGTAAAATACAAAGATTCCATTTAAAAAAATCTAGGGAAACTCGTTTAAAATGTACCAAATTGATATGGCTCTAGGAAACCTCCTGTATAATATAATTATTTTGACTGCCCCTAGGCCACCTAAACAAGTATTTGCCTTTATAGAGCAAATATTTACTGTAATTACTATTGCTTTGAAAGTATAGCTGATTTTACACGACCATGTTTTTTAAAAATTTTGGGAATCTTCCGAATAAGTTGGAAAGTAGCAACATAATGGATTGTTTGAATACAACGAAGCGAATGCTTCTACTTCAAGATTTTGCAGAGAAATATTTCAATCCCTACGTGTCGCTGCATATAAAATGCAACGATATTGAAACATTTCTTTGAAAACCTTGAAGTAGGAACATTTGCTTCGTTTTATTTATACAACCCACGGCAAAACTGACTTTGACGTCATATGGAGAATATTACTGCAAATCCAAATGTCGGAAAACATACACTGTGTATGAAAAGTCCAGTAACCCTGAAATATCTCAAGAAATATGCAACTTAATAAAAAATACCTTATATAAAAATTGAAGGGTTTTAAAAATTCTACCGGGTGCGTCACAAAATACCAGTGAATTAAGATTCTGTTTTTCTAAATGGAAAGGAATACTTTTTATGCCAGTTTCAAATTCACCCTTGCATTCTGAACACATTTTATGTAACATGTCTAACTCTAGCGGTTCAACAGCTATTGTAGAATTTAAAAAAACCATGTCTTATGTAAACGAACTTATTTTTATTGAATTAATTGCTCAAAATTACGATATAAAATTGTATACTATTAATTTACTGAATGGGTTTATTACTGAATAAAATCCTCAAGAAAAAAGGCATTTTCTATACAGCAGGATACACTGAAAATAAGTAGATACATATTTTAATATGATTTGTGTATGTTTTATAAATTTTAACTGAAAAATCCCTTTTTATGGCTGTTGTTAATTTTAAAAGCTATACTTGTACATAAAGTGTTTTTGAAAACAAAAGGAAAACATTTTAGGAGGTGATTCTTTGTTGAAAATAATATAATATACAACAAACATTTTAGTCAAAGGTCAACGATTAGGAAAATATCACGTAGCAAGAATAGCGGAAAAAAATAGCTTATTTTTTTCGCAAAAACCAAAAGCGAATGAATGCTGAAATTGTGTCCAAGTATTGCTATTAGTGAAAAAGTCCTTTGGGTATATTTTTTCATTCTTTGAACATATCTAATTGAATAGGATTAAACCTAGACAAGTTCTATTATTACTGTTAATTGATTCATTTTCATTGATTTTTTTGCTCTTATGCCTTTTTCATAAAACTTGCCCTTATTAATAAAAAAATAAATTGTACAGGAGGGGGCAAACTAAGCTGAACCATTTATTTTGCCTATAATTTTGAACGAAACAGAATTGATAAATGAAATAAACGATAAAGAAAAGTAAAATGTTGGGAGAAATGTTACATTAGGTATGGAAAATCGTTCTACGTAAGTGACTTGCCCCCTTCTTGTTGGCATGCATAAGCTCTTCTCACAGTATTTCCATGCTCACCAGACCTGACCGCTCCAGATTTTTTTCCTTTGGAGCTATCTAATGATAGAGTCTATGCCAATAATCCACTGACCATCCAAGCTCTAAAGGAGAATATTAGACAAGAAATTACCTCAATATCTCCGGAAATACTTAGAATTGTCATTAAAAATACTGTGAACAGAGCTTAGCAGGTCAGCAAGAAGAGAGCGGCCACTAAAGTGGAATTATATTTATTTTTTTATTTTACCGTTTAATTCATTTAAAAATTCTGTTTTGTTCAAAAGTTATAGGCAAAATAAATTGTTCAGCTTATTTTGCGCCATCATATAAATTCATGTCTATGTTACAACCAATTTAAGAAAAAAGTATGGTAAATCAAATAAAAAAATTATTTTATTGTATAATAATATTGTGAAAGTCTACTCAACAGTATTATGGACGGAAGGCAATTTTTATTCAATAACAAAAATTTATGCATAAGGATCAGTTTTCGATAAACATATGAATAGGAAGTTTTGATGAACATTTAATTGGGCCACATCTTCTAACTTAACAATTCATAGGTAAATCATATTTCCAATTTCTTGATCTGATCTTCTTGAAAATGTACTACTTTTGGTTGGGAATGATGTGGATAATGTATGACGATGTTCCACCACATTTCAGTTTAAATGCGCAAAAGTACTTAAATCGTACATATAAAAACCAATAGGAGGAAGATATGAACTTCAAGCCCTAGATTTAAATCTGTTGAATAATTCACTCCAGTGCAACATGTCAAAGACTTGAGAAATTGTATAATTGCTTCATGCAAAATAAACCTGGCATATTTCAACGCATTTGGGACTCAATGACATCTAGTATTAAAGCATGTATTATAACACATCAAAAAAACGTGAAAAACAAATAGGTGTGAAAAGGTAAAGGTGAGCATTTTCAAGATTTGTTATAGAACAAGGAGTCGCTTATTCCCCCTCCGAAATTTTTATTGTTTTGTTTTTGTTTGTGCAATATTTCAATATCCCGTTTTTGTTTCGAATTTTATTTGTTCAAGTGTTTGAAAAATTAGAATTACATTTGTCGTTCGTTAGTACCTACCTAATATGTAAGATATGTACGTATGTAGTTAGTTTAACAAATATTAAAATATAGAAAGAAAAGCTATTTGGTGAAAAGGTGTTATTCGCAGTTTCCATGTTCATGTAATTTTTCCAAATATGATGTTTAAAGGTATATTTTGGTTAAAAAATTAAACTTATCCATAAACTTATTAAAATAGGTTAGCGTTGACTATCTTAATCTAAACGCATAAAGATACACATCGAATAGGAGAAAACCTTACCAATTATAACCTTTCGTTATAATACAGGATGTTTTAAAAATAAAAGTAAATTTTGAAGGAAAATATAGCAAAAAAGTCAAATAAACATGGATACGAAAACTTTTCATGTCCAAGATACAGAATAATAAAGTTTTCCAAAAAAAAAGGTTTTTAAATTTTCTTTGGAACTAACAAAAGTATTTAACACCAAATTTGGTATATTATGTTGGGATATTAGTTCACTTAAACGATGATAATATGACGTTTCAAATACTAGCATTGATAGAATGGGCGAGTTCGGCATTGACATCTCAGATCCTCGGCGATGTGTCAGAAGTATCACTCACGTGATCACAAATCCTATAAGGCTTCACAGATCACGTGAGCGATACGTAAAATACATCACAATGATAGGTAATCGGTGTTATAAAATATAAAAAGTAACCAATATACCCTAATTTAAAATTACTATTAGTAACATTTTTAAATATACCATTTAAATCTCTACAAAAAGAATTTATTAGATTTATTCGTATTTGTAACCGTTTTTGAATAAAGTGATTTTAATACGTGTTACTAATAGAAAATGCTGCATTTGTTTTCAATACTTACAATTAGCCTGGAAATTAAATAAAATACGACTAATCGAATTTTAATTTTAAATATTAACTGTTGTAATACACAATTACTACGTTTACATGCATACTCTTAATTCGCATAAAGTCAATGCGCATTGAAAACGCATGTAAACAGTTTTTCTTTTTTTTATGAAATGTGATTTTAAAATGTAGATTAAGTTTAAATTGTCATTTTGACACCTAGCCATATTATTTATATCGTATGTTCAATAATTGTTATGGTCAGGTCGCCTATGTTTGGCATTTGTCATAAAAAACGTATGTCTTTGCTAGCATAAATTAATAAATTCAAGAAATAAGATGACATTTAGTGACAATTAACCTCAAACTATACGAACTTATCAACGGCGCTACGTTCACGTTAGAAAGAGAAAACCACAGCCAACCACGACCATAACAATTATTGAACACCCGTTAATTTATTATTTCTAAATCGTCTTTCTTATTAATTAGGCGAATGAAATATATAAATTGTAGTACTGTAAGAATTATTATAAAACATTTACCTATCGCACTAATAGGAGAAGATTATTCACAGTTTTCGGTTTTGACAGATTAACAAATTATTTTTAGGCTAGGTGTCAAAATGACAATTTAAACTTAATCTACATTTTAAAATCGCATTTCATAAAAAAAAGAAAAACTGTTTACATGCGTTTTCAATGCGCATTGATTGATGCGAATTAAGAGTATGCATGTAAACGTAGTAAATGAATTAGTATTATTAACAACAAAGATAACAACTTTATTTTTTGTTTAAAAATTCTTTTTCTTCCAACTCAAGGTAATAAGTGCCTATAACTGTTCACGAAATTCAAAATAATTTATTAAAATGAGTACAATTTATTTCTCGACCAATGTGAATGCGTTTAATTCGATTTTTGCTAGTCCTTTTTAACAAATCTGGTCTTATAGTTTGATATCTTTGGATTACCCTGTCTCGAAGTTCTGCAATAATGTCGACTGTTTTCGAATAAACCAGAGTTTTTATATGACACTAAAGATAGAAATCAAGAAGATTGAGGTTTGGAGATTATGCTAGCCACGAAGTGATCGCTTCTCCACTAATCCATCTAATTGTGAAAGTGTCGTTAAAATTATTTATTTCAGCTAAGCTGAAACACCATCGTAGCATAAACCACCGTTTTTATTTTCAATAAAGTATTATCATACAAATCAACATACTTTGCAAGAAATAAGTATTGTTTGCCATTTAATGGCTATACTAAAAACACTAGTCCAAAAAAAATGTTGGCAAAGGTCGTACCCATACACTAAGAAAACTGCTATGCTGATGGCATTTTTGTAGGATAAGGTGCAGGCTTTCATCGAATCAAATATGATTATTGTGGAAGTTAAAAATCCCGTAAATAGTTTCGCCTTTTCAAACGTTTGTTTTGTTACCTCAAGATCAGACCAAAAAAATCAAGTGAGCGGGATAATCTTGTTCATCCAGTGTCAGTATCTTATGCGGGTGATAGGGGTAGAAGAAGTGTTGATGAAGTACTCCCCACTCCATTGCATGATATACATAAGTCATTTTCTAACAACTTTTGGAATTATGTACTTTCCTTCACTGAGTAGAAACAAAAAATCTTAAAAAAAATGTATTTTTTAAGGCTTAATTTTTTTTAAGTGTTTCTTTCAATACACGAATAACTCATCGAAAAATTAAGCGGTGGAATAAGCATCGATTAAGAAATATTTCTTGATATACATGTATTGAGCGTGTACATATTTACCAAGTCTAACAAACATAATATGCATATTAGCTTGTTTTTTAAAAGTATAAATTATTTTACAAACACTGTTATTATCGAATATCGAATTCCGTATACTGTCAATCACAAATTTTGCGCAAAAAGATAATAACAAGTCTTGCAAATAAAAAAACATACCTACAAAAAACACGAAAAATCAGTTAGACATATACAAGATGTCTCAGAAATACATGATGAAAATGATATTATGATATTCTTTAGTTGAAAATATTTACAATTCTTCTCAACGCCCATTTGCAAAACTTGTCTAACGTTAGGACGATATTGATGGTCAAATTTTTTGAAAAAAAAGCATGTTTTTCTGGTATATCTGGAGAATACAGATATTATTTTGATGTAACATTCATGTCTATCCGCAATGTGCAAGTGGTAAGTTCTTGAATATCTTTGTATAAGAATGGCTAGAACTTTGTATTGTATGCCTACATTCAATTGATTTTTTTTATGACGATATCTTAACTCTTTATCCTCGTTTTCGATCTCTTGGAAATTTTTCGTAGGAGTACCATGTCAAACAGAAAAAAATTATTTTCATTCTTTAAACGTTTAATAGGAATTAAAATAAACTGGGTATGTAACGTCTCTCCCATTAATAATTTCTAAAAAAACACTAAAATAATGGACATTTCGTACACCTATGTTTCGAATGATTTTTAAAAAAATTTCTGTGCATCTATCGTTCGCCTTCAATTAATACTTAATTTATTTCATTCGCTGTTAAACGTTCGTAAAAAGAAAATCATTTTTTTCTATGTGAAGTGATATCCCTACGATAAATTTCCAAGGGATCGAAAACGTGGATAAAGAAGCAATGTATCTTCAGGAAAAAGATCAATACGATGGAGGTGTCCAGTACACAGTTCTTCTTGTACGATGACAACTAAGAACATGCACATTACGGATATGATACATCAAAGTAAAACCTGTAATAATGAATAAATGTACATTGACTCTCATTGATATCCATTGAGGCATTATCTAGATGTAACAAAAAACATATTGTTTTCAATATCAATTCCGCCCAAAGAAGATACTTTTTCCAAATGTGTATTGAACAAAATCGTAATATTTTGACCCACAATATACATGTATTAAAATATCATTTTGATCATATATTTTTCAGACATACGGTATATTCCATAGCCTAATAAGTATTCAAAGCAATGTAGCGTTCTTATTCATATTTTTATTAGTAACACATATGAAAATTCTTGATTCGACTTGATTTAAAACCGGTTACCAATACGAAAAAATTCAGGAGACATTTTTTGTAGAGATTTAAATACTCTATTTAAAAATGCCACTAATAGTAATTTTAAGTTAAAATATACTGGTGACTTTTTAAATTTAACAGCCATTTGCGTTTTTTGAGTGTTCACAGTTTCATCTGTTAAGAAAAATAACATGCTAATATAATTTATCAAATTCTGCCCTAATATTTTGAATAGTTTATGGAGAAATATTAGCACACACGTCTCTAATTCTATCAATAAGTTCATCGATATTTTGTGGATCGGTCATGTAAACCTTCGATTTAATGTAACTTCAATAGCAAGGAATACAGTGATGTTAAATTTAGATAACAGACAGGTCATTTTAGCTGTCCACGTCTGCCAATCCATCTACCGGGATAATTATTTTTCAACCATCTCTAATTGACCTATAGAAATGTGGGGCAACCATTGGATTAATACGACTTTGTAGCTCAGTTAAGTATAAAGAACCCGGTAAAGTGTGCCTCAAAATGATTGGACCTACAATATACCTGCCCATACATTAACTTTGCGTAGATTTTGTGTGTATCCCTCAAGAAAGGGTAATAATATTGTTTAAAATTTGTTGTTCCTTTGTTTTTATTAGAAATTAAAATTAAATAGAGTAAACGTTTTTGGGAAAAAATCGATTTTGCATTATTTTGAATCGTGCCACCTGTTGGTACTCGCAGAATTAATGAAAATATGAACGTGCAACGATGTACAGTCATTTTTATGAGGCCCATGTTTGTAGTATTGTTTTCTTTTTAAAGCAAGAAAGTTTCCGTATTCCCGCGAAGGCTGCTGTTGTGCAAAATAGAGTGGTAAAATGTGAGTTTTGCTCACAGAGTATTTGCTAATAGTAGAAAACAAGATAGAAGATGTGACTGTCCGTAGTAGTTGATTTAGAAATGTTTGAGTATTCACTATTTAGTAGAATGTTGCCTAAGTTTGGTGAATATAGAACAAAAGTGCACTGAGATGCTGTTTTGCTCGTTAATAAATTGCTTTGTTGGACTGGTTGGGATTCCACTGGGAAATGTCAAGATCGGGGTAGGTTTTCCACCTTCTGTTTAAAATTGCGTCATATGAGCCTTCCAACGAGGTGTATAGTTGCGTCCTCTGCTTGGTGCGATATTGTTTGGGTTTCCAGTTTGTCGAGGACAGATCTCAGTAGTTATTGTACGTCTCTCGACGTACAATGGGAAATCATTTTTTTTAGCATCCATACTCAGAGTTTTGTCTTAAAATTGTTTTAGCGAATGGAGCCGAGGGTTGCCAATGCCTAAACGTCAATGTAGAAAAGAAGCTTGATCACTCGCTAAACATTGAATGCCGACCTCGTAACAGCAATTGGCTTAGTGTTCTTTATTTAGCACAAAAATAAATAAATAAATAAATAAAACTGTGTTTGTTATAAACGAGATATGCTTTCAACTGGATCCATATCTGCCGTTTTATGATCAAAATTGAAAAATAAGGGTACTTTACTGTTATGCAAGTTTAAATGTTTACCTTTTTTGGATTTCCTGTAAAACAAAACACTTTTCTCATCGAAAATCGTGTTTTTTTTTGACAAAGTCAAACTTTTTTTAAGGAATTACCTTTTTTCGTCTCTAAATTTATGCTCTATTTGTTCTCTTGTCCCATCCGCCAACATACTGTATATTAAATGGCATCATATACATCTGATACAAATTTTGAAATTGCAGATTGAGCAACACGGCATTATTGTTGCAGGAAACTGTTTCCAGTTCAAGTAACTTCTAATTTAGTTCGGGCAAATACAGCTATTTTCAGGACTGTGTCAGATCGATGTACAGCTGGCAATATTTTTTTCAAAAGTATGTTAAAAAAGCAGGAAGCTTTCGTATAAAATGTCTGTGTCCTTCGACGTCTTCGATGGCAAATCTTTGTAAGAACAAGTTGAATGCATTAAATGCGATTTTTCTTGCCAACAATTTTCAAACCCGAATTCTTTTGGGGGGACTAGCAATTTTACAACTACAAATCGACTATATTGGTTTATTGGGTCAAGATATGCGAACAAATCAGGGAAATGATGTAGTCCCAACCAAGGTAACATAATCTAATCCTAAAATTTAGTAGTTTGCACAAATCACTGGATGATTTTGGCATTTTTAAATTTATTCCCAATTCTATATTCACAAAATTGCAGCAATACGCTTTTTATTGTAGATGTGATGTTTTGCAACACAACGCTTATTCTAGGTGATATTAAAACTTAAAAATACTGAGATATTGTCCTTTAGGACAGACTCCATCGCTACATCAGAAAAATAGCAGGTCTAAGCCTTGTGAGCTGAACTTTTAAGATTGAGTGGGAGTTCTTTTCGAATTCTTGCCTTTTAAAAAACTAACATAATCGGATAAGTTACTAAGTTTTCAGCGGCAACCACTTAGACTACTCTGCAAGGATCATGCTTCAGATCACCGTTATCCACCTATGTTATTATGTTTTTAACAGATATAGCTTTAATTTTTTTTCACATATCTTTTAAGTCTGCATTGGGCGTAATGACGCATGTATATTGTTGCTGACAACTAGTTGTCTGTATCTAACTCGAAGCTTCGTAAAAAATTGAAAAAATGTTCAAATGTCAGTTGTTTTTCACAGTTATTAATTGCTGTAAAATATACAGGGTGGTTCATTAATGTGTAGCTGACAAATAATTTAAAAACTAGTAGCGATAGAAAAAAACGTTCTTCACAAAAATTGTACAGTTTTTAGAGATGTAGAACCGAAAAATATTAGTAAATATACCAAGTCGTCCAAAAACGCATGACATACAAAACATATATTTATTTAAATAGAACACCCTATATATTTTTGTATTTTTAGATTCGGCTTTTTTTTCTGATTCTAAAAATACAGGGTTGTCATACTTTATACAGGGTAGTTAAATAGCTATGACCATTTTTTAATCGAAACGGTGGTTAATTTAGCTCATTACAGTTTCAACAATAAAAAGAAAATAGAAGTTTTTATTATATAACAAAATAGCAGATATGCTCTATTTTTCAAATTTGCTTTCAAATTTTAAAATATTTTAATTTTTTTTATACAAGACGAACAACAATATAAATTTTTAAAATATTCAATTTTTTCAAATGGAATATCCTGTATACTATTACATATTTGAATTCAGCTCACTTTCGTGATTCTAAAAATGTAAACGTTTGATAATTCGTATCGTAGGATTTAGAAACTATGACTATTATTTTATCGATAATGTGCTTTTCATAATTTGCCAATTGTAGGTACAACTCAATTTAAATTAGTCAACTTACAAGGGAACCGCCCCAAGTGTAACTTGCAGATCGTAATGAAACTTGGTACACATATAGTACTATGAAAAATAATCGACACGTATTTTTTTTATCGACAATCGTCGAGGTTTAAGGGGTAAAACCCACCCCCAAAATTTGGCCCATTATTCGTTTTTTGGCGATAACTTTTGATGCAGATGACTTAGAACAACGGGGAAAAAAGTAAATTGTTCGTCTTTTAATTCTCTATCGATCTGTGAATAACAATAGACATACATATTATTTATCTCTATTGTAG
>JABRWK010000087.1:21262-44712 GCA_013372445.1 Hypothenemus hampei | reverse complement strand
AAATTTAACCATCAATTAAAGACGTCATTTCCAAGAGAAAAGTTCCTTACAATATGTATCGAAAACTTAATAGTTTTTGTAAAAAAAATATTTAATTTCTTAATTTTTGACTTTTTGAGGCTCTTTTTGTCAGAAAACTAATCGGTGGATTTAAAATCTAATTACACCCCTAAATGGAGATTTGAAAGACCTTTAATTTGAGGTGCCGCTTGACCCATGGTTCCATTTTAAGAAAGTGGTCCTTTTGACCTCACGGCAAAATGGTAAACATTTATGGTGAAACAAGATGGGCCAAAGATAGTATTTTTTGTCTTATTTAAGGCCTATTTTGGAATTTTCAAAAAATCCGTCTGTTAAAAAGTAAACGGGGGGGGGGGACATTAAAGAAAAGCACTGTATGTATGTATATACCTGGAAAACCATCTTTGATCAGTACAAGAATAAATTAAGGAAAAAATATCCATACATGTATGACTACTTAAAATATAAAAAAAACATAATATTTCATTTAAAATATGAAAATTGCTACTACTTTTCAGTAGAAGTGACAACGCTGCATTGGTGAATATCTTTTAGACGGATAGGGTAAACCGCGTTATAGTATAAGTGATCACATTTTCAAGGTGATCGTACAAATCCTCGTACCTCGAAAACGTATAATATGCCATCAATCGTGAATCACCCTGTAGTAATGGCCAAATCAATAGATGGACCGACGGACTTTACCTAAACGTAGATTAAAATTTCGCATAAAAATGATTGATTGATGGATTTTGACGGTCTTAAAAATGGCATTTAGACGATTTTGAATATCCACTCAATCTTCAATTTAAGGTCTATTTAACGCCCTTATTTGATATTTAACGGAATTTATTGAGTTGAACCACACAAATTAAAAATTTAGAAACGTTAAGCGATGCGTATGAGTTTCTTAAAACACACATTCCATATTTAGTTCGCCATTATTAATAATAATAAGTTAAACATTTTTAACGTTTTTCGTCTCTTAACGAATGTCTTAATTTTTTTAGGCATCTTAAAAGACTTCCTTTAAAATTGGCCATTTTTGTACCCCATAATAGCCTTCAAACCAATTTCCATTAATAAGGATTCTCAGACCTATTCATACAAATTTTGAACTGGTCAATTTCAAAAAGCTATTTTGAAAGGCTGTTTCATCATCAAAATAAGTTCCTGTAAATTCCTCAAATGACATTCAGAAAATAATTTCACTTCGCCGATGATGAATTTAAATATTTAACTTAAAAACAGTTATTTGGATCGGGAGAGTTTTCGCAGCATTGTCTAGTTCCTCTTTACACTTGATTTTCACTATTCGTGTTTCAGTTTGCGCTCAATTTACAAATAAAATATCTTTTAAGAACACCTCCAAAAGAGATAGAAATTTGCATTCAAGCTTTTCCATGAAATAGGTATTTTAAAACCTACGCCCTTTCAACGAGACTAGAAGTACAAAATAAATTACATATGGTGTATATCCATAATACTATCAAATAATTCGTTTAACGTAGAGTTTTCAATTGAATATGCATTAACTTTTTACTCTGACTGACTGTTATTCTTTTTGAGAATTTTTTTTCACAAGTGGCTCATAATTTGTGAATAAAAAAAACGCGACGCGGTTGATGCGTGATATTTGTTTACGTCATTGAACAAGTGATTTCCACATCCGCTTCGGCTTGCCAGCCCGTCCGGAAGACTAAAATGTTCGGAGAAGCATGAAATGTCTTTTTCCCACCAAAACGAGAATTTTTCCAAGCGAATGTAAACTCAATAAAAGAAAAAGAAAATACATGTACTTTTGTGTCAAATTAGCATAAATGCAAACAATTTGAAGATTATATTTACATATAGTTTCACGATTGTTGTTTACTTTTTAATAAAATAATTAAACAGTTCCATTTTGGGTCTATTTTCTGTTTAGTGACAGAATGTCCTAAATGAAATACATTCTTTCGATCGGTGTGGGAAAGAGACATTCATCTTTATTCGCCACGAAGATATGCGGTATTGGCTATAAAAAGGTTGGAATTTTCAATATTTCTAACTTAATTTTGGGACCAATCAATAATAGAAACCTGTATACTTATTCAATAAATAAAAGGTTCACGTCTTACCGTATATTACCTGGGAAAAGCACTAGAGGAGACAAGAAAGAGCACAAGTAGAACGTAGAAGAAAATCTTAAATCCCTCTCACTGTCAAAACAATCAGTGTTACATATGTATTTTTTTACTTTGTTATTGTTTGCGATAAAATTGTGTCATATATTTAAGAGTTATTATTTGATGTTTGAAGTTCGTCCATATGTAAATCAGTAATTTGTTACAAAAAGACGGCTACTCATTTTCTCTGACATATGCTTAAACAATTTTTTTTAAATCAATGGATCATTATATCAGGCATTCAACAGCAAAAAAAAATCGGACGGTTATATTTTTTGTTCTATTGGGTGGCGCAAAATTAATCACCTTATCGGACGATGCTCGTATTTTTGCAAGTGAAGTCTTATATCATTGCGACTTGAATATTTATGAAGTAAACAAAAGCAGAAACAATAACATTAACGCAATTATTCCGCGTTCTTGAAGAGTACAGAGATCCATGGTTTGTCTAGGAATCTGTTGTGTTCTGCTTCTGTTTACTCCATAAATGTCCAAGTCGCGATGACATAAGACTTTATTTGCAAAAAAACGAGCATAATACAATAAGATGATTACTGTTACGCCACCTAGTACATACCTATTTGATAAAAGAAAATTATATTTTTACAATATACAGAGTGGGCATTGAAAACGAGTCAAGCCTGTTTTCTTCCAAACAGATAAAGAAATTAAAAAATGCTAAAACAGGTCAATTTTATTTTCAAGGGGACAATATTTAAAATGTAAATTCATGTATACAGAATGTCAGTCAAAAGAATTTTTCAGACTGAAATGAGATACATCGTGGCACAAAAAAATTGTAATGATTTAAAAAATCATTCAGCTGCCGCTAGTGGCGCCATCTAGAAGATAAAACTAAATCCCTGATAAATTCGATCCCCAAAAAAATCCCCCCAATTTGTAATTTCATGAAATTAGCTGGAAGAGATCGAAAGATATCAAAGAATATGTGATTTATTTCTTCAACTTTGACACCCGGTTTTTTCGATAACTGTTGAGTTTAGGTTTAAGACATGATACATGAAACATACTTAGAATTCGAAGTAAAATTCAAAAATGAAATAAAAAATAAATATTTGTATTTGAAAAAATTAAGTTGATTATAGCAACTTGTTTTTGGGCCACTCTATATAAATAAATTTACATTAAAAGTGCTGTCCCATTTTTTTACCTATCTTCATTTATGTATCCTTATTTCGTGAATTATTTACATCTTATTAATACATTTTTTATTTAGTTAATCGTTCAAGATAATTTTAAACAATTTTAAGGAAGTACAGTGGAACTTCTACAACATGAACTAATTTCCCCGTCCCTTGGGTGTTCAAGTTATGGAAGTTGTACTGTATCTGGTTATTTTTAGGAAAAGTTCAATAAAACATAACCAATCTGCATTGCATTACAAATAAAAAATAAAAAAATATACATATATTTTTTGAGATAACTTTACGAATTCAAGTATCCGGTTTTTTTGCTGTTCAGTGTATAGTATATGCATTAAAAAAAATGTCATGTAATGCATAACGTCTGTTGGTTCTTTTAAAAAATCTCCAAACATGAAGCTGCCCTCATTTTACATCCGATTCTTCAATTAATGATATTATTATGAGAAGATATGATTTGTTTGAAAAACACTGGCCTATTTTGAGATTGTAATAAAAAGAGGATAATGGCATATTAAAAATGAAACCTTAGCTTAACAAAGGAATTTTAAGGCACATTTGCACGGTTCATGACGATAGTTTCCAACAAAAGTAAAAACAAAGAAAACGCAGTCTTCGACAAAGCTTAAATTGTGAAAAAGCGATGATTATTTAATACAAGAGAAAAAGAAGAAGGAAAAATATCCAGGTAGAGATGACATAAATTTTAAAGTGTAATAAAATTCGAATAAGGGTTTGAAATATGCATATAATATTCCCATGTTATTTTGCAAATACCACGTTTCAAAAAAAAAAAGTATACAATACAGGGTGTTTCAAAAGCATTAGACTAACACTCGGTTGGTAGTAGAAAACATTCAACAGAGAACAAAATATACGAAAAAGAAATGTCTGAGATGCAGGATTTTAGAGATAGAAATGTTTAAGCGTGAGCAGAAATGACAAAATAGCGAAGTGAGTAAGTTTAAGCGTGACCTGTACTGACAAAAATATAACACAAAAATCGAATCTTCCAAAAGTTATATTTCGTGAACAAATTCTTCTAAATTTTTTTTTGCAATTTCGTACTCAATTGGATACGCTCTATCTCCAACAGAAAGTTTGGTCGATGCTTCTGAAACACCCTGTATAAAAAGCTATGTTTTAAAACAAATCTGAGAGAATATGGTATTAGAAAATAAGACAATTAAACACTTCAAAGACTTGAATGTAAAACGAAAGCAAACCCATACTTCTAATGTTATAAATAGTCTTACTACAAAATAATACCTCATAGGCAAGTAGGTACTATTTTTTTAATTAGAGAATGCTTTCGTGCTCTATACGGTCACAACCATCTTGTTGTTTGTCAGCTTCAATATCCTTTCTTCATTAGTTTCTGCTATCAATGAAGACATTTCAGACGTACACATAAGAATTATTCTCCATGTTTTCTTCAATTATACTACAGAGTGATTTATTAGCTTATCATCAATCTGTGATGGATGAAGTTACGGGAAATTTAAGAAAAAAACTTCATATAAACATATCTTCAACTTCAATTGTGTAAGAAGTTAGAAGACTTCAAAGTTTTCTGCATAAAGGGCCAATTTAATAATATTATTTTACAACATCAAATAATCATGCTTTTAACTGTTAAAAAATCATAGTAACAAATGCAAATAAACAAAAGTAATTGGAACATCGTTCAAATATTTTAGTTCGAGTGAAAAACTCTTTAGTTCGTCGTTATGAAGCATGTATTCTAGCAGAAGGAGGAAACTTTGAGTAGCTTCTCTGCTATTTATACTTTTACCCGCTTCATTTATCTGATTTTTAGTAATAAATATTTACTTCAAATTTTCAAGTCCTTTAACTCCTTAAATAATTGAAGTCGGACATATAGTGTCTTTATATGAAGTTTTTTTCTTAAAATTACTTCACTTTTCATCTGTCACAGTTTGATGGTGAGCTAATAAATCACCCTTTATAACGTCAAGATCCGAATTTCAGATGAACACTGCGTTTTAATTTGGAGTTCCTTATGTATGGTTGTATTTGAATATAAAGTAACAAATGAGATAAAATGGTCCAGAAATAGAGATCGGTAAAGACTTTGCCTTATTGACTTTCAATTTTTTCCATGTCATCGCTTTACACACCCTACATAAAATTTTATACGACTCGCTTTAGGCCTAGAACACACACGTTCCCGCTCGTTAATCTTCATTAAACGTTTTCGACTTCTTATTGAGGACCATTGGCCCGAATTGATATCATATAGAAAATGTATTCTGATTAAAAGTAAAATTTCCGTTCTTCCTCTATTGCTAAAATCAAATTTTAGGTGGCTTTAGACGCCTGTCATCTTGCCGCGTTTCACTTATTTTACATAATCCTTCTGTGGCGTATAAAATATGCAATGATGCCTCGTTCCACTTGATTAATTTACATATTATTGCAAAATATGGCCTTTGCACAAGTCGGGAAATAATATATTTTCCCATGAATATGAC
Source organism: Hypothenemus hampei (assembly GCA_013372445.1). Classification (NCBI taxonomy): domain Eukaryota; kingdom Metazoa; phylum Arthropoda; class Insecta; order Coleoptera; family Curculionidae; genus Hypothenemus; species Hypothenemus hampei. The sequence continues at coordinate 38,868 of JABRWK010000087.1, read as the reverse complement.
TTTTATGGATAACCCGCTACATTTATTATTAGTCGGGATCGCCCACTTTTCCAGTTTACATTTTGGGTGTCATTTTTTAACTCGCAACTGGTTGGTCCTCTTTGATCACGCCTATTCGTATTTATTGGAGGCGTGTCTAGTGGTACCTATAAAATGTTAAATTAATATTATAATAATGCAAATCGACTGAAACCTTGACCGTCACGGATGATCTCTATTGGGCTATATTAAATATACAGAACATACGAAAAAATAATATTTATTATATATTAATAAATGAGGAGTAAAACGACAAGGAAATGTAAAAATATTCACGTTCCAGCACTCAATAATAATGCCGAGAAGAGAATTATGGCAATTTTATACAAATATGCCGGTAGGGAAAAGTAAAATGGCAATAAACAATTATGAAAATCCATTGAAATTTTTTATATGAAAAGAGAAGAGAAGAAGGGAAGGGAACGAAAAAGGGAATTTCCGCGACGTAAAAATTCGATTAATCAAAGTAGACTGCGACGACGTTCTTTTAATGGAAAGAAATTTATTCGCAGGAGGTGTAAAAATTGTTTGACAATTGACCATCTAAGAAAAATCAAATTGTAAATTTAATTTACATATTATTGGTCAAACTTTATTTTAAAAATTTCATAAAAGTCTTTTGCAAGTTTTATGGTTACTTTATAAATATTAATTGTAAAAATAATGAAAAAGCGCTAGAAAAGTTTTCGGTTTGCTCACCTCTTATCAGATAAAATTTACAATAAGGGACACTAATTGAGACACAATTGAGTAAAACCGATTATCATAATTATCACATTAGGCCACTTTAGCCGAATGCTATCTCAATTACGACGCGCGCAAACAAAAAATTCAAAAAATCGCGCAAGAGATTCTACGCCAACTGGGAGGCGGCACGCTATTGTACCAACGCGGTGTCGCGCGTTACACTGAGGGTTAAGAAACAACTGCCGAACAGCGACGCATTTTCCACACTCTACGATTTTTTGCACGCGCATATACATAGTTTTCAATTCCATGTGCCCGAAATTATTGAAAAATTTCTATCACAATATTTCGAATTAACATGCCCATTCATTAATTGTAAACCAGTAAACTGGGTGTGACCATAAATAAAATAAAGCTCCACCCAATTGCATGTACTTACTGGTATAATTTTCATAATTGTAGTGAACTCCGGAGATACGAAACATGCAGACGCTTTTTATAACATATGTTGACTTAATTGCAACACGCCCATTTCTTGTTGCAAACCCCGCCCTAGTTTGTAATCACCCTGCTCAGTAATTTAATATTAAGTACCCTCAGGCAGGGAAGTGGCAACCTTGCTGGAAACCTAAATTAGATACCAGCGCCCGACTAACGTTATTGGGATAAACGAAGCCGGAAAAGCGTTTAATTGGGATTGTTTAGCGTAAAAATGATTCCAATTTATATTACGTCAACCCTTTTTCCGATAAAGCCGCTCGCTGATCGTTAAAAAGGGGTCCAGCGAAAGGATATTTTCGTTGTCTCACTCAACCTCCCGGGATCTCCTCTGTCTGCCCTGTTTCGGAGAAACAAAAAAAGTTAATTAAATCAAGGAGGCCTCTCGCTAAAATATGACAACAAAAACAATTGAAGTTAGTTTATAATATAATATGGGTGCGCGCTTGAAACAAAAGACAGTCGACATATGAATACGACGATGCGGGTAATCATACAGAAACTGTCAAACAAACAACTTAAGAAAGTATTAAAAAAAGAAAATACACACTATTATGTCAAAAGAATACAAGAACGAATATAAAATGACGCTATTGTTGTCGACGTATTACTTCTTAAATGAAATATCAATTGCAAATCGTTGAAAGGAAACTGCACAGTTTGCAGTTTGATTGTCATTTTTATATTAGATTTGCTTTAAACACCACCAATAAAGGGCAATAGTAAGAAAGTCAACTGCACTAAAAAACTTTTTTATTTACATAATACAATACCTAATTATAAATGTAATTAAACTTTCACAACATTTAATCAACTGTTAATTAAGTACTTGAGTGTAAGGCTGCGATTCGAAACGTAGCATCCGTAATATTTTGATAATAAAAAATGCAAACACAAAATACAACTTCTAAACGTCTCTTGAATTAGTCAATAATGTTAACGCACTCTAATAAAAACATTAGTATACTCCTCATTCATTGCCTTCCATTCCTTCTTCTTCTTCCTCCTCTCCACTATATGAAGATTCGGACTCGTAGACCACGCTGAAACCCGAACTGACCATCGTGTCATCGGATTTGAACCGCAATAAAAGTGCCTCATTTGGTGATATAATTTCGGTAGGTTTCTTAAAAAAATTAATATACTATAAAAGAAGAAAAAACACAAGCATGGCTGACAAATGAGATTAACTAACCCTAGTGCCGCAATATTTTCCGTATGAGGGGCCACTTGCATCTAATCCACTGAAAATTTCTACGTAATCATAACCGCAGTCTTTTTCCTCTTCTATGTCGAATGTTAAAAATGATAAACGGACGTTGTAGCCGGTGGGCGCTTCTATCGTCCAGTCACAATCTGCCCTGCGAATGATCAAATTATAACTTTATAAATCTATTATTGTACCTATGTTTTAAATAGAAGCGAAATGCCCCTAAAACTTTTCTTACATGTTATCATAATTTGCGGTACCAAACTTGGCATGAGAATAAATGTGTTTCTTTTCCAGAGTGGCCTTGAGCATTCCTCCACATACTGTCGAATGGGAGGCTGAAAATCCATTCCTCTGAATGCTGGCGTCCGACCGAAATGTCATATAAAGTTGATTTCCACTGGCAACAATCATATGTGGCAATTTTGAACCACAAAATCGTCCTAAAGTTGGAGCCTCTGGTGACGAACCATCATAGAAATCTACATGATCGTAGGAACAGTCTTGATGCGACTCTAATTCAAAAAACATAAAAATCACCCGCACTCGATGACCGGGGGTGGTACTAAAATGCCAAACGCAATCCTGTGTAAAAACAAAAAAATTATACTTAGTACAATTTACATGCCTACTTACCTTTTTCGCAGGATAGTAATCAGGATAATTAGGGCTGCCTAAGGATCCGACGGGGGCGGTGATCTCATATTTACACCCGCCCTCTTTGCAATCGCGACCATTTTCATGTAGAATGTATCCGTTGTGACAAGTACAGATATATGAACCCAAGGTATTGATGCATTCATGCTGGCAGTTGCCGTGGTCCTTGGCACATTCGTCCATGTCTGGAAAGAGATTATAGTTAAACGGTCCTGAGATTATATCTTTAAATTTTACCGGAAAAAATACAGCAGCAAATCCTGTTTTTTGTACACTAGTATCTGAATAAAATGTGACTTTCAAAACGTTGCTTTCAGAAGTTATCATATTAGGAGCTTTTGTACCACAATAAGAACCGTGTCTTTTCCCTCGACCGTCTTTCATTTTACTGAAAACTTCTACTCTATCATATTCACATTCTTGTTGTTGGTGTTGAGGATGGTTGTTGCTAAAAATATCTATTATGACTTTGAATGGAGAAAATAATGGTTAGGAAATTTTACCCTTCCAAATCGAAATGTGTAAAGTTTAGAGTTATTCTGTATTTTGGTTGAGCCACAATTTCCCATGTACAATTTTTATTAACAGGATATAAATCTGGAAAGGATGGGGATGTAATGGTGCCGTTTGGAGCTTCAATAAGTCCTCCACAGGCATCTAAAAATGTCAAAAATTGGTATTCAAGTTTTTCAGATTTCCACCAGAGAACTTACCTTCACAGTTTTTTCTATCAGAATGTAATTCGTACCCGATGCGACATGCACAAGTGTAACTTCCTAGAGTATTAACGCATAATTGGGCACATCCGTGATCCACCTTTGAACACTCATCGTATTCTTTCATTATAATAGCGGAGAACCCGCCTTTTTGTACTGAACCATCAGAAACGAATTTCAATAGCATTTTATTAGATTTGGATATGACGTCTGCGGGTACTTTTTGACCACAGTGTACTGAAGAAGAAGAAATTTCAAATTCATTGAAAGAAAATTTCTTATTATTTACCCTTGATAATAGGCGAATCTAAAGTAATTCCGTTCCGAATTTCCACGTAGTCATAAACGCAATTATCATGGTTCTCCACGTCAAAACTTTGAAATTTCAGAGCCACCTGGTGGTTTTCTGGCACGGTAATACGCCAGATGCATTCTTTATTTGGTTGGTAGTCTTCCGGATAATTTGGTGACTCTAAGTGACCTTCAGTGGTAATAAAAAAGTCTCCACCACATACGGCTAAAATAATTTGACCTAATTACGCCTCTACAATACTTTTGTAATACAAACCTTCATAATTCGCGGTGAATCCTCTGAGTTCATGATTCCTCTTAGACACATAAGTGACCAGGAGTCGACTCCCAGTAGATGTGATTAGTGGCACTTGACCGCTGCCACAAAACACACCAAGGATAGTCGATTTATGCCAATACCCATCCCGTACTTCCACATAGTCCTCCTTACAATCGGGGCTCTTTTCTATGTCTAAATTAGTAATATTCAATACAATTTTTTCACCATGAGTGGCAGTGATACGCCACTCGCACCTAACACCTTCTTCTGGAACTTTATCCTCTTGACGGTAAAATGGAGATGAAAAACTGCCAGAATTTTGTTGAAATGTTCGACCACACTCTAAAAAAGTAAAGGATAACATCTACCAAATTTCCTGCTAATTAATTTTCATTTGACAATTACTGGGACATTTATAAAGTAAATTTGTTTGTGCGATATCACCCTCGCTCAATCGCACCCTCTGTCCAATTTCCGGTCTCTTCCGTCCTGGCATATCTACCGGTTGAATTGTGTCTAAATATGTACCTTTGGAGAAAGTATTTCTAGCGTAATGCATTATCGAATCATAATCATACGTTAATCCCAACGAGTTTACTTCTTGATCGTTCAATTTGTTAAAATTATATTCTTGTCCTTATAAAAATTGAAAAATTACATATTATTGAGTCATTTATAGGTGAAAAGGATATTACCGCTCATAATATTCTCTCTAACAATGTTAACATGATTGTCTCGATCGGGCCGAGTATGTTCATGCCAGAACCCAACCACATGGCCGAGTTCATGTACAACAATGCCGAATTTGTCGCAATTCTTGCCGATACTGATCGCTTGTCCACCATTACCACGTTTGCCCACGAAAGAACAACAACCACATGGACGTTCAGTGAAAATAATGTAGTTTAGATGTTCATCTCTGTTTCTTTCGACAAATTTTACACACGTGAAATTTTCCCAATGGCGCATCGCTTGTTTAAATAACGCTTTATGCAAACCGCTAAAATTTCCATCTGAAAATGAAGTAGTACTTGTTAGCTATTAAAACTTTCGGAAAGTACATTAAAATTTACCGATTTCATATGGTATTACTCCATAATCCCAAACGCGTTCTTTACGCGCAGTTGCAGCCCTTGGAGTTCTGCTGAGGGCTTGTGTATTGTCCGTCCATTTTCTTTTAAATCAAAATGTGGTTCAAATTCATGGATAGGAGTCTCTTGAAAGAGAAATGCAAATTTCTTTCGCCTTTGGCGATTTGGGTGATGACGTTTTCTTCGCCTATATCCAGCGTGTATTCGACTGTGACCTTTCCAAAGCTTAGATAATAACTGACTATTTTTGTACAATACGGATCCTGGTGTTGCCATACTGTTAACTGGATCATTTGTTTCCATTTGTTCTAGATTGTGTTTCGTTTTTTTGCGCACCAAATCTGTGAGACCTTCTTCCTCAATTTGCAATCCTTCCAGAACTTCTTGTTTGTGTCTTTCCATTTCTTCTTGGAGAAGTGAATGTTTTATTTCTGTTTTTATTTGTTCCCCTGTTTCATCAGTCAATGCAATATCCCCTTGAAAATTGCCTGGAAGAGAATATCTTGTTTTTATGTAGTGGATATAAGTAAGAATAAACATCTTAAAACATTAAAAATACATTTGCAACTGATTAATTGGCTAAAGTGAATGCTGATCGATATGACGTACCAAAACATGAACCATGACCTGGGCACCAGATCCCCGTGATTCGAACACGATTGACTATTCATATGTGACGTTACAACAAATCTAATAATAATAAATACATTAGGGGGGCTAGTATGAATGAACTCACCGGCTTTACACGGATCGAGATCCGTATCTTGTGACGATTTCTTTGAAAAAGTATTCATCAATAGATCGTCGACAGTGTATTTCGAATTTATAGTCCATATAGTTTGAACGAGCACAAAAATGACCACCACAAATAAACCGTGACACGTCCACATGATTTATTCTTTCAAAATTTATTTCTCAATTCTTGTTCCACTGGCAAACGACGTTATTTTTTTTTTTTAAATCAATCATATTCAGATATTGTTTGGCACGAAACAAACGACGACAAACGATCGTGGCTACTTTTCAATGACAGGCCACTGACGGCATTTGCTTATTGTTAATATAAATATGAAAACTGATACGCCGAACGCGGTTATCACTGTGCAACTCAAAATGTTTATGTTTACATTTTACAGGGTAAATCTGAAAATTAGCATTTTCGACAAGAATTATTTATTAATTAATATCTATTACACGAATATTTTCACGGAAAATAATTAACACCTCAGAAGTATTTAATAAAATTATTAAATCCATTCTGTATATTATTACTAGATAATCCGTTGCACATCCTAAGGAGAGTTTTCGTCTTTAGGATAACGTTTCACGTTAAAAACACGCGCACAAAACAATGTATAAAAGTGGTTTTATTTTTTTATAATTATGTATAAAATATAGAGGACCCTTGCCGCGTTGCTGCTTCGTTCGATAACCATTCATGTCGCGATCAACCACGATCTGCCTGTGCAGTGCATAGGCAGCTCTCTTCTCTCGACGGACACAGATTTTATGACTGATATTCACACGCATCCACACACACTCACTCACACACACACATACACATACACATACACATACACATACACACACACAACACACTACACACACACGCATATATATATGTAATATATCTATATATATAAAATATATATATATATATATATATATATATATATATATATATAAATATATAGATATATACATATAGTATCCATGCCGTCATATCATCAGGGGCGGAGAAGGACCATTGTTTTTCTATTAAGCCGCCCTCGCTATGATAAATTTCTAATTTATGATATTGTTATCAACTCCATGCGGCAAAGAATCTCCAGATATAAAGTTTTATAAATGAGAATGAATAAAATTCAATTTATTTCGCAATTGGAACTATTTAAATAATTATTCTCACACAAAAGAGATTGGGATGTTCTTTATAGCGAAAACAAAAATTTATTCCCCTTTTAGTCCAATTAATGTTGTGTTCCGCCATTGTGAATGTTCTGCTAATCGCCTGATTCTTCTACGCCCATGTATTCCCATCCCTAATTAAATCAATTCGTTTGGCGCGGTCGAAACCGTTAATAAACGAGAATTATTGCGTTTGCCGCCTAAAATTTTGAATTCAACCGACTGTCTTGGCAGTCCTAATCGTTTCCGGTTCCGGACNTTTGGTGTTCAAACAATAATACCATTGGTATGCAGTAACAAATAACTATTTCTTTAAATATAAATAACTAAAGGGTAGTGAAATGAAGTATTTCATTATTGTTTATACTAAAGGTATATAATTCGAACGCAGTGGCATGAATACTATTATAATTTAATTGTTTAATACTATGTGGTATTATTATTTAGCAAACAGTAATTGATATTTATATCTCTTAAAATAGTAATAACACAAGAACTAGTTTGGTATGTATGGTACATTATTACAGCAAACCATTTTGATATATTAATCAATAAGGTATCACTAATTGTAAGTAAAGTCGCCTAGCAGTATCAATTCATAGTCATAATTTTTTAGGACATGTTATCAATTAATACTTTACAGTATGTTGATTCAAAATTTTTAAAATTCGGTTTTTACCTTTTGTCCAAAAATACTATGTAGACTGATTCTTTTAACGTCCTGTATCTCAATTTTTAGGATCTATAAAAAAAAGAATCAGTTATAGTGGATATTTCGAAGTATCCTTGGGCACTTTGTATTAAGCATGTTCTACACGTGTCTTATAATTTTTAAGATTTTTTTTATTTTGAAATTACTTATATTATTATATTGACCAACAAACAATATCATTTTTACAAAGCTAAACAAAAAATAAATCATTGTATAATACTTGAAACTCAATATTACCAATAAATTATGTAACAACAATTAAAAGTAAAATTTATACCATTAAAAATATGTTTTTACAAGTGTTCTATGTCCGCCATTTCATTGTTAACAGTCAACTTCTTTTTAAAAAGGAAATATGTATTTTAATTTTCACTTTTATCACCTGATTTATATTTCTTATTCTATTTTTGAATTTTTTCGTTGTTGGAACAGTTCTTTAAATTTTTTCTATTATATATCTCCCTTACCCCTCGTTACTCTCGTTACAAAGTTTGCCATAAGCAAAATATAGGTACCGGGGTATTAAAATACTCTGCGCGAGTAATGGAAGGTTAAAACAAATCTAATGTGTTAAATCTGGTAGCCTAACTGATGATGAGATGATTCCTTTTCTTATCCATTTGTTTTGAAAAATGACATTGAAATATTTTCTTACTCAATGTTTAAACCTTTAAAAACTCAATGTGTTTTTAAAAATAGTTGTTTTTCAAATTCTATGTATACGTAAAAATTGGAAAAAAGTTTCTCCATTGATTGCATTTTCAAAAAAATAGGGATTTATTAGTTTATCAAAAATACGTTTAGGATCTCACTATATTGGTGATCCAAGAGTAAAAAAAATTGATTTTATGCTTAATAAATGCTGAATCCAATGGCTTTTCACCTATCGTTTATTAGACGTTTTGAATTAAAATAATATCTATAGAAAAAAATGGAAATAAAATCGAAAAATCGGAATGAAAAACTAATTAAATAATTTTTTTTGGAAAGTATAATAATAATAATAATAATAATATAAAGCTTATTTGATCAAATCGTTAGTATGGCTGTAAATAAGTGTTATAGTATAACATACAATTGTTAACCGAAGATATCTCTCTAGAATCTGAATATCTTCAGAAATACTCGAGATTTTTTCAAATTTGATAATTTCACGTTGTATAGTTCAATAAGACAATTTTATTCTAATTTAATCACCTTTATCTTATATACTTTATGATACTCCTGGAGAGTAGATTCTTATTTTGGTAGTCTGCATTTCATTAAGGTCAGTCACTTGATTTATTTCATTCTATATAGTATATGTATATATATTCGACCAATTTGATATATTAGGTATTATTTATTTTTGATAAGAGGGCAACTAATATTTTTCCTAAAAATGTAATTTATTTTTATATCAAAATCATTGGAAATCTATAAATTTTAGAGTTGGTCTGGTCTTTAGAGCAGCTATAAAAGCGGAATTGTTTGGTAGGGGATAGTTGTACCAAAGAGTTTTACTGCTATGGCTTGTGCCACATTTATCGGAGCAGTTTAATAATTTTGGTAATTAAAATAGTGCCTTCTAAGTAAAATTGACGTCCTATATGATTCTTACGTGCTTATTACGTATTATCCGCGAACTTATATTATTTAAAAACCATGGTACTGTTTGAAACTACACGTTATTGGTACTTTTTCAAGTACATAGCCTGTTAGCAAACTCTTCCAATGGATATGATATGTACAATGGAGTCAATATTTCTTTTGACAATTTCTTCTTTTACTTTAAATTTTTCGATAATATTTTCGTTTAATAATATTTTTGCCATCTGAGAACCTTAACGATAATAGACATATATTTTGTTTGTATAAACCAATTCAAAATGTTTTTCGGGAAGACTATGCGTTTTATAGATTTTACTATTTTGCCCTTAGAAATGCAGCAACTACTATAAGAGAAGTGGAAATTTGTCTAGTTAAACCAGTAATTCTAATAACAGTAAACAGTGATCGAAATAAGTATGTTTCATAAAGGCGCAAATAGCAACAAAACTATACTTCCCAAATAATCATTGTGAAATCACTAATCAATAATATTTTATTTTCATCATATCATTAAAATGCAATAATTTTTTATATTTTTTTAGACTGCAGCTGCTAAACCAGCCCAATACGCTGCCACGTACCAGCCGAACGCTACCGTCTATCAGACGTCTTACGCCCAGCCGGCCGCCCAAACAACCATAGCGGCACAGCCTACTACCCAAGCAAAACCGAATAGCGGCGGTACATATACGGGTTACGACGCCGCTCTCTATTCGGCGGCAACAATGTATGTAGCCCAACAACAAGGGGGTAGCGTAGCTGCACAAAACGTTGCTGCAGCAGCTTCCCAAGCAGCGGTTGCCCAAAAGTCAGCAGGTTGGCAACAAGGTTTTAAACGGGGTGGTCCGGGCGGCAATAAAGGACAACGTCCTAAAGCGCCTCCGAAACCTCAGCAGCTTCACTATTGCGATGTTTGCAAAATCAGCTGTGCTGGTCCTCAAACATACAGAGAACATTTGGAAGGACAAAAGCATAAAAAACGGGAAGCAGCAACTAAGATGGCTGCCAGTGTTGCTACGACAAATGCTAATAGATCCGGAAATTCCTTGAGGTGTCAATTGTGTGATGTTACTTGTACTGGAAATGACGCCTATGCAGCCCATATTCGAGGTTCAAAACATCAAAAAGTTAGTCTTAATTTGATTCAAAATAATACAAGAGTAATCCTCATTCTGTTTCTAGGTAGTACTCTTACACACGAAATTAGGAAAGCCAATCCCTCCTCAAGAACCTGAAGTGATCGGAGGAGCTAAAAAATCTCTGGCCAGTGGCCCAAAGATTAATTTTATCCAGTCAGGCGGCTTAGGATTGAGTGCAATGACTCAGGTATGATGATTGCTTTATATCCCTGAAAAGGAACTCATGAAATTTCATGTAATACAAATACATGTATATATTTGGACTCGATGTAGCGCTTCTCATTGTAATTAATAAAGAAGGCGCTGCTTATTTGGTTGACACCCCCTTTTTTCCATTGATCGGCCATTTTCTTCAGTTTTACGTATTTTCTTTCAGGGCGGTAACGGAGAAATAAAAGACGAAGAACCGGAGGATGTTCCGGAGCCCGATATACAGCCAGTTGGGCAAGATTATATTGAGGAAATTAAAAGCGAGGATGGCAAGGTAAATTTCGATTATTAATTAGTTTTGAATTTGGGACTCAATTATGGGCACGATCCTAAAAATGATATTGCTCTTTTAGATTCCCAAAATTAATTTCAAATATTTTCACAGAGCATTGCTTTTCACTAGCGTTCTCTGAAGCCCGTATTTTTGTACATGTTGTTACTGTCATTGTATTGTAAGCCTCGAAATTTATTCTTGTTCTCCCTCCTTAGGTAATGAGTTTTAATTGCAAACTATGCGAATGTCGTTTCAACGATCCGAATGCCAAAGAAATGCATATGAAGGGCAGACGCCATCGGCTTCAATACAAGAAAAAAGTAAACCCAGATCTGGTTGTTGACGTAAAGCCATCGTTGCGTCAGCGTAAAATTCAGGAAGAAAAATTACGCAGGGCCGTAAGTATTTTGAGAAAAGGGCGTGTCAGTACCAAATGGGACTTATATTTTTAAATAATCGACAGTCGTTCCTTTCGTTAAGCGTTTAAGTGTTTGTCGAAATTTTAAGGTTGTCGTAAATTGTTAAGGGTGTTCTTTCACCCCTTTGGGCTTCAAGTTTTGGCTTTCGAAAGGGTTTTGCTGCATCTTACATAACTTAATATCAATAAAAAAATTTAAAGCAACCTATCATTTTAACACCTTTTTTTACTTAGGCTATGAGAGAGGAATTTTGGGCACGCCGTCATGGCTTCAATATGGATGATGAAGAATCTATGTATTGGGAAGATAGAAGAAGGTATGAAGAATATATGGAAATGGTAAATCGTGGGGCGCCTTTTCCACGAGGAAGACCATTCCCTGGTGGACCTCCTGTAATATATTATTTTATGTTAGAAAATATAACTGCAAACTAATTCCTTTACATTTTTTAGTTCTTCCCAGGTGGACCCGGACCACGTCGTGCAGAATCAAGTGATGATCGGCATGTGATGGCTAAACACGCAGAAATTTATCCAAAAGAAGAAGAGCTTCAAGTTGTCCAACGCATAGTTTCTCACACTGAACGAGCGTTGAAAAACGTTTCTGATCAATTGGCAGAAATGAAACCATCCGAAACTTCCATAGACACTAAACCTCCAATGGAAAAATCTCCCACAGTGGTTGCAGGTGAACAGCAGCCTCAACAACTACAACAACCCCCACAAAAGGAAGATGGTCGCGATAATCAATTGTTTTCTTTCCAAAAAGAACAGGACGCCTCTAGAATGCTCCGTGGCGTGATGCGTGTAGGTCATCTTGCGAAGGGTTTACTGTTGAAGGGCGATAATCAAGTGGAGTTAGTGGTTCTTTGCGCTGACAAACCCACTTTGACGCTATTGAAAAAGGTGGTAGATCTCTTGCCGGGGGCCTTTAAACAAATAGCCCCTGAGACTAATTATCACGTGTTGATCAATCCGGCTGAAGCCGGACTTACCGTTCAAGCGGAGGGATTGACCGTGTTGGTCCAGCTCACCAGTCCGGTCATGCGCGAACAAGGTAAATGAACATTATGCGACTTGAGAGGGCGCGGTTTATGTTTTAAGTGCAAGCAGGCGACGACAGAGGTTTGAACCAACCGAAAACGGCACGGCTCGAACCTCAAGTCGTTTTCTATAAATATTGGACTTTTTTTCTAGGCTGAAGAGCGATTGATTGAAGAATATATGTATAGACTCTTGTTTGGTAAATAACTGTGTTTTTTCGGTTGTTTTACGTTAATTTAGTCCAATACTTATGCCTAAAATGTTTCTAGAAATGAAAGTCCACCTCAACGCAAGTGTGTGGTTGTTAAGGATTTTTGATCATAAACAACTGAGTCCCCGAAATCGATTGACAATCGATTAAACCACGCCCACGGCCAGGGCAGCGGGCGAGGCTTAATCATTTCGGGGGCGTGTTCGACAAAATACATGGTCAAACATCTTTTATTTACGTGTCTTAGAAGCTGCAAGCGGCGGGTCGGACCGGGATGTACTCTCGAGAGGAAAATGCCTCCAGGCGCTGGCAGCGCTCAGACATACCAAATGGTTCCAGGTTTGTTCTTGAATGTCTTTTTTTCTATTTCTAATTTCATACGAGTTAATATATCGATATTTTTAAATGCGAGGCGTTTGAAAAGCAGTCGATAACGTTATTTTTTTGTTATTTTTATTTGAGAATTATTTTAAATGTCACCGACGAACGGATACGATAAAGACATCTATCCATATCATTTGAATAAATTGAATAACAATGAAAGTGAAAGAAAGACGCCTGATCTGAAGATGTGGGTTTTTCGGTTTTAATATTTTTATTTATTTGCTTAACTTTTCTTTTCAACATAAATTAACTTTTTATCGTCATGCTAAACAAAAAATAAAGGTCAAAAACCCTTACATCTCAATCACTTTAAGGAAGGAGGTTCCACAAAAATCAGGTTATTTTTTTATATGTAAAAGGAACATTAATAGCTGAGTTGGCATTTATTGTCAAGTGAAACCTCTACCTCAGCTTTATAGTAAATTCTATTATTCGCAGTCTTGACAAAGATTTAATTTAATCGGTAATTTTGCAGGCTAGAGCACTAGGACTTCATTCATGCGTCGTCATCATAAGGATACTGAGAGATTTATGCCAGCGAGTGCCAACATGGTCTCCATTAAGCTCATGGGTATGTATTGAAAATTTCTGTTTAAGACTATTTAACCATTTATCAAATACATATGATGTATGACGTTATGAAAGTATTTGCTACTCTTGAAGTATCATTGATGACCACACCAAATCTGACTAATACAAAGTTACCCTTTTTTACCAACATATTTGGTATCCATAAATAAAATTGATTATTTTATAATAGGCTATGGAATTGTTGGCGGAAAAGGTTATATCTTCAACGCCCGGTCAAGTGCAACTCTCTCCCGGAGATGCCCTACGTCGAGTTATGGAAGCAGTAGCGGGCGGCCTACTACTACCAGGTGGTACAGGACTAGCCGATCCTTGCGAAAAGGATGGTCCCGATGCTGCAGGAGCATTAACGTCGCAACATCGGGAGGATTTGACTTGTTCAGCGCAGTATGCGCTTCGACTGATTGCTTTTAGGCAGATTTTCAAGGTAATTTTTGTTATTATACAAAATTTATATTGTAATATTCCAAAAATGATGTTTGTAATGTATTTGCTACTCTTGAAGAGCCATGACGAATAATTGTAGTGTCTGAATGAATTTGTTTATCGTAATGTTTTGAAAACGTCAAAATCTTTTACTGACAGCTCCAATTTTGTATTTAGGTATTAGGCATGGATCAATTGCAAGTACTTCAAAAATCATTCAAAAAAGACCGTTCTGCTCGTAAACGACGTCGTTCCGGTGGTGAACAAGAAGGTTCGGAAAGCGATTCTGGAAAAGTGATCAAAACGGAGCCGTCCGAAGTGAGACCACCGGTCAAATGACTGCTGATAGATCAGCGCCCATAAACGCAGTAAGAAATTTATGTTCATTTTTGACCTCAACGGTTATGGATACAAACCGGAAATACGAAAGTACATTAGATTAGTAAATACTGTTTGTGATTTAATAATATATTACTTATTATTGGTATGATTTAAAAATAAATATGCCATTCACTCTTAAAAGTTTTATTTAATAACCAAATTTATCATTTAATTTTGTACGACCATCACCTGTTTGATCCTTAGGAGGCATCCACATATTGTAATCTTCTTTAGTAGAATCTTCCAAGTAACCGCGTTGCTTATCTAGTTCTGCTTTTTGCTTCCTTTGCTCTGTTCGACGTTCATTTTTTAATTTTCTCTTAATCGTTTCCATTTCATTATTAATTTGCTTCGTTGCATTTTCGAGCTTTTCCCCAATCCTTTCAGCTATTTTCAAAGCCTAATTGAACTCTGACTTAATTAAATTTGATTAATATTTATCGATTGCTTTACCTGTTCATTATTCTCACTTAGTTCCTCTACTTTATTTAAAATTTCTTTGTTCTCCATCGAAAGTCGTTCAACCTCTCTACCGTCGTTTTTTAATATTACTGTTTCGGAATGTGACTTGGGTAATTCATCTTCTTCCGGAGACTTATTCTGTTCTAACTCAGCAATTTTGTATTTTGGGGTTGTAGTAATTTCTTCATTTAAACAACGTCCAAATTTCATTGAATCCGATGGAAAATCAACAGGTTCTGCCAATTTAAGCAACTTTTGTATTTGAATGTGTTCTTTTTTCAAATTTGTCAGTTCTAAACGTAATTTTGACGTTGTCTGTTTATCGGGCTTATTGTCTTGAAGGTTTTTCATAAAAGAATCCAAAGGATCGTCATCTAGAACCTGTATCTTTGAATCTTGTGATTTTTGCTGGACATTGGTAAGTTTTATTTCTAGGTTTTTAATGGTTTCTGTTAATTCATTATTTTTTTAGTCTAAAATATAAAATTAAATTAATTTTTCATTAAAATCGAACATAAATATCATTTTAATTTACAAGAGTCTCAAACGTTTCCAATTTGTTAGTCAACTTCATTTGCATTCTTTTTTCACGTTTCTTCTCAATGGTCCCTGTACGGTCCAAAAACGTATCTTCGTCACTGTCGTAATAATCGTTTTCTTCCCAATCTTTTTTCTTTCGTTTTCGCGATTCTAAATTTAAATACATTATTGAAACATGTAAAAACATAATTAATTAACCAACCATGTTTTGCCTGTCGTAGAAGGCCGGCTCTATCAAGTATTCGACACGCTTCCAATGCACACTGTTCTACAGCTTCCTTCTTTTTACCTTTATGTAAAACTTCTGCTACGAGAGGACACCCTCTCTCATCGTCCAGTGGAAGCTCTACCTTACACAGAAATTGCCCCATGCCTTGATCGGTGCAGTCATAGTCCAGATCCAGACCTTCGCGTTCGAAAAATCCTCTTAAACATTTTTTAGGATCGTCCACATATAGTTCCTCATTCGTTGTGGAGGCATATGGATTTTCAAAAGTTTCATCGTCATTATTGGCATCGTCACAAATTCCCCAGTCAACCCCACGCTCCTCTTCTTTAGTACGCATTCGCTCTTCCTCCAACGCAAGTAATCGACATTGCTCCTCTTCTTCACGTATCTTTTCTGCCCTTAATCGTTTCAGTTCGGTAATGGAATGAGGCGACTCCTCTTCTTGATCTTCTTCCGGGCCTGTTAAAATAAACTGACGTTGACTGTAACCCATGCGCATCATATGACCAACCTGTATTGATGAAACAAGCAAATTTAATAATTAAACAGAGAATATAGTATCCGAAAAATCGTTAAAAAAATGCTCCTGGATAAGTTTAAAAAGATGTTTAATGAATGTGAGGCCGTAAGAGAAGCTAGTAAGTAACGCAAAGAAATTGAGATTAATTTTTTATCTTTACCACGTTAACCGCCATGTGAGTCATATATAACTCACATGAACAGTTAGGCAAAGACCTCCATGAGTTAAATATAACTCCAGCTATATAGTGGATTAAAAGTTCAGTGAGTTGTTTCTGTCTCACAATTCCTATGTTGCCTATGTTTTATTAATGCAAAAGACGGTCGCAAAGACGAATTAGTGTAGTTAGCTGATTAATTTTTCAAGAAAAAAATTTTTGAAAACAATTTCAAAACACAAATACGGTTTTAGGTAATACACACTTTAATTGCCCGAAAAAAAAACAGTATTCCAGTTGATCATATTATGATCAACTATCACTATCATCAGCTATTTACGGGACCTGAAGGCGTTGTTTTGGTTTTGGGACTCCGAGAATTACATATCGTCGGTACACTGCCAAAGCCACGAATGTGAAAATTATCAGTTTTAAGAAAATGAAGGTTGAATATTTCCATCTGTCATAAAACAAATAACAAAAAAATTAAAAAACCAACGTAGGGTAAGTTGTAGTTGAAGTACACATTTGTGATTTTGTCAATAAAAACGTTGAAGATTTTTACATCCACTAGTACACTTAGGTGAAATACGCCAAATTTGCACATTCGTGTCTTTGGCAGTGGACCGACGATATGAGTCACAGAAAAAAACTCTGAAAAAATAGCCAAATAACATTTCTTATTACTATATACAATATACAGGGTGTAATTTAATAAATATCCAATACTTCATAGGGTGATTATTCAGGTAATTTTAAGAAAAAAAGTTCCTATAAACATGTGTCCTAAATCGCTTAGTTTTCGAGATACAGGGTGGCAAAGTTGGAAAAAACGACAGAGTTATTAATTTTTAACATCTAAACGGCTTAAGATTTTTTTGGATTAAAGCTATCAATATGATGAACTCATATACCAAATTTGATTAAAAAATCCTTAAGTCGTT
>JABRWK010000087.1:8527-20381 GCA_013372445.1 Hypothenemus hampei | reverse complement strand
AGGGTGTTTCATAATTGAATGTCAATATTTTAAGGGGTGATTCCTGAGACTATTTTAAGAAAAAAAGTTCTTATAAACATGGATCCGCAAAAACCTCTTAATGGAGCTACAGCCTTTCGAAAGTGGCCCCCAAGAAATGGTTATTATTTAATATCTCAGGAACCCTTGGAGATGCAGCTATGCAACTTCGCATACGAATTATTATTAATAAGGGCTACTATTTTACAATATTGATCAAAACTAATTTGAACTGTAAGCGTTCGGTACCGAAGGTGTGCTTATGCTTAGTTTACGTACTTCTATCTTCTCAGGTTTCGCACGCCTATGGTTCAAATTAGTGTTGGTCAATATTGTTAAATAGTAGTCCTTATTAATAATAAATCGTACGCGACGTTGTATCGCTGAATCTCCAAGGGTTCCTGAGATATTAAATAAAAACCATTTTTTGGGGGTTACTTTCGAAGGACCGTAGCTCTCTTAGGAGACTTTTGCGGGCCCATGTTTATAGAAACTTTTTTCTTAAAATAGCCTCAAGAATCGCCCCTTAAAATATTGACATTCAATTATGAAACACCCTGTATGTATATCAGGTGGTCAGCGCAAAAGTGGCCTAATTCAGTCACATTCATTTTTAATTTTTGAGATCAATACAGAATAATTCTTAAAAACTAACACTTATTTCATATACCTATCCATAGAGTTCATGTCTTTGGTCTTTATAAACCAGGAAACCAGAAATGCGTTGTTCAGTTATTTGTCCAAAATTTGCAGAGTAAAAGTGGCTTGAACATTTATTATCTCCATATAAGTGATCAGTGAGGTGAGGTCATTTTTGCGCTGATCGTTTTATATAAAAGAAAATTTAAATTAGATTTTACAAAATTGAAAAAAAAATTATTAAGTGGGGTCAAAGGTTCACAGGTTTAATACCGTAATATTATGAACAGAATCAATGTTTTTCAGTTGCATTAAATGATTTTATATGAACATAAACTAAGAAACAAATATTTTCACAAAGCAGTTTTAAAATTTTTATAAATATAAAAAATGCTTTCCAATTTTTTTTAATATACTTGATACAATCAACAATCCGTTAAAGTTCAATGTGTTTTCGTTTTCTCCTTTATATTTCATTGCAGCACACGCGAATTCTGTTATTTAATTCCTCTCACGCATTATGTATATGCATAATAGTATGAATTTTGTACACATTTGACTTTAATATATTCCAAACATAAAAATCAAGGTCGGGATTTCTGAGTGGTCATGTTACTGGACCGTAACTATTTATCTATCTCTTTCCAAAACTCATTCATCCAATTTCGTACGATTCTGCCATTATGAGCAGGGCATCTATGTATGTGAAACCAGATTTAATGAATTTTTCTAGTAGCAATAGGCATTTCTTCAAGGGTGTCAATTACTTCGTTGTTCAGCAAATTTGCGAATTCATTGGGATTAAAATGTTCGGGAAGTATAACAGGCACGTAAAGTTGATCTATTTTTGGCCCTAACTGCAAATTGACTCTAAACTCATGTAGAAAGTTTCACACAATAGTTGCAAGAAGGTTTTCTCAATTCTATAGACACATGAATTACATTAGTTTATTATACCAGCTTTTTTGTAAAAGTAGTCTCGTCAGGCCAGAAAATTTAATTAGATCCTCATTCCCATCCCCCTTGGTTAAGATACCATCTAAAAAATTGTAGTCTCACTTCACCATCACTATTAGCATCAAATCCTGAACTTTAGTTAAATGATATCGATATGAATTACAATGTTTGAAGACTCTGTGTAAAGTAAAATAATGAAGCGTTGATGAGTCACCAATGCGGCGAATACTTGTTCTTCTTTAATAGTTTACTAATAGTTTCTTTAATAGTATCATAGATGCTTGCCTCCAGTGTCCAGAATTTTGACAACCTTCTCTAATCCTTAGTCCTCGAAACGAACCAATTTCGTCTCGTCATAAAGACTTCGTTAAATGTATTTTTACTTGGTTACCATCTATTAGGGATATCCAACGCGTGTTCTCTTACTCCTGGCGAATTTCCATTTGTGAAACCGTAAATGAACGTCACAATATTCAATGTTTGTAGAACCAGGTATGACTTTTATTTTCCCGCAACGTGTATAAAGCTAATTATCTATAATTTGAATGGAAAAAATTGATTATTTTTTAAAATGTTTTGGAAAAACATGGATGGTTAGATACGACCTGTTTAGCGGTCTCGGTTATGTATAGCGATTATAGTTAGTTCATGGTCATCTAAAATCTTTAAATTGAACTAAAAATATTACATCTATTAATAATCTTACAGTATTAAACCTGAAGCTTCAAAATTAATGAATACAAGATTTATGAATTTTTGTCTTTTATGGTTTTAATATTTTTGCCAATGGTGTTGCTGCAAAAAAAATGACTAACCTGAAAGTTTATTAACTGTAACAGATTTTGCTGAAGAAAAAATATGTTCTCACTAATAAAGTTCTAGTGGTACGTCTAATAAGAAAATATTAATTCTGCTCATTTCACAATTGTTACTATTTATATCAACAAAACTGATGCATAACTGCCCGCTAGCAAATTTAATGCGTTTTCAAGGTGCATTGTCAAATTAAATCTGTCTGTAAGAATCAAAGGTACTTTTGATTTCATGAGAAAAAGTATAAAATTTTGTAAAATCTATAAATGTTAATAACTATTGATTTTTGAAAGAACTATATAAGATTTTTTTTGTTGCAAATTACTTGTGTACCCTCCTGAAGATTGGCAAGTTTTTTACTAAACAGACTTATGTGTGCCTAATATATATATTTTTTAATTTGTAAAGCATCTAAAGTTCTATTTTAGGACAAATTCTGGTCACTAAACTTTTAAACTCTAAAGCCTGGTTTGCCTTCTTTTATGGCCATAATTCAAAGAAAATTTTTAGGGATTTTTTAAAGCTTGACATTTTTACACTCTTTCGAATTATTCAAAATGGTTGCACCTTAAATTTGGTTGAAAAATATTTATTAAAAAAATCTAGAAAACAATAAAATTTAAAATTTGAAACATATGAAGAAAAAGCTTTCCTTAGGGGGCTGATTTTAAAAATTTCCTTTTTTTTTCATTTCAATATTCAATTATTCATTTCTGGAGAAAGTTTAAAAACCATTTTTAACCTCTCCTATAAAATTTAGAAAACTAAAGTTACGTGATATTGTAATTGAACTATCGATTTTTGTTTGTAATTTATGGATATTAAAGCACATAAAATCAATTATTATACTTACCCCCGTTCCTCTAATGAAGTATTACTTAATTTAAGGTCATTTTAATTCAAATTTTCTATTATTATGCGATTTGCAGATGGAATGAAAGTTTCCTCTGGAGCGACATATGCTTAAAATTGAAAAATTCATTGTTTTGTGGTTTTTTCATCGAAAAACCCTTATTAAACAAATTTGATGTACAACTATTTTGAATTATTTCTTAAGAGAGTACTGAAATCAAACTTAAAAAAGATTCCTGAAACCTTTTTTGAATTTTGGCCTAAAAAAGAAGGTGGAATATTAATTGAAAGTGATAAAAATTTGTCCTAAAATAGAACTTTAGATGTCCTAAAAATGAAAAAAAAATCAAATTAGCTCTACCAATAAAGATTTTACATGGGTGGTCCGCTTTTAAGTGGGTACCCCCATGTATTGCATATTTAAACAGGAAGAATATCAGAATGAAACCTGAACTTCCCTATAACCTAGATATAGACATGAGAAAGTGATCAGTTGATATGGTAAATATGTAGAAAATCTTCTCCTCTTCGATTTTGATGAAATTTTGCATAAACATTTATTTTCACTTGAATAATAAGAATATTACTTTAAAAGTTGCCGCTCGGTATCCCTTTCTACGTTATAAATGCAACACATTTAGTGTACTAACCTAACATAACCTAACATGTTGTATTTTGTATGAAGTGCACTAAATGTGTCACATTTATAACTTTATAACTTAAAAAGAGGTGCCGAGCGACAATATTTAAAGTCATATTCTTATTATTCAAGTGAAAATATGTGTTTATGCAAAGTTTCATCAAAAGTAAAGAGAGTAAGCATTTCTGCATATTTACTGTTGATATATTTAATTTACCTTGAAATTGTTGGGTGCTGCATGGATATATCACAATGTGGCAGTCTCCCAATTACTGAATAAGACTTATTCATTAAATCTATTGTCTCAATAATAGACCCATTTTTTAACACTTCTAGTTGGTAGGGTTTACCCGATGGTATCGGTAGACCTGACCAAGGAGGTTCCTTATATGGGCATTGTTCTTTTGAACCTAGAATTTCAATATTAAAGAAGTGAAAAACAATGTAAAACTTACTTTTTGCAGCATCCAGACTAGTGTCCTCTGTTTTTCTGGTTCATTTTTATTTTCTTCAACAGCGGAAATTGTTGGTTTCTTCGGAAGACGACCAACTTTGCCTATAAGTAGTTGAGGCTTTTTGAATGGGATTGCAGATTTGGAATTTTGAGTATTTTCCTGTAATAGTTCGATATTTTCCTTGGGCTCCATGTTTATTTACAATATTGACAGTTGTTAGGGGTTAAGTCGCATTGCCAACGAAATTTACGAAAAATTCCCTATATACACTCTGTAAATTCCCTAGATTAAAATTAGTTAAGTGTTTAAATAAAATATTGGAAAATAAGGGAACAAAGGGATAAGGTGATAATCGATGAACAAAAAAAGGAATAGTGCATAATTCCCTAGGAATCCCTTAACCTAAAATAAGAAAATTTCCTTAGGGCCGGCAATATTTCACATCACCCCCAAAGGATTACATTGAAAAGTCTAATAGAGAATCAATTAAAATATTGACTTTTATTGGCAACTATGTATGTATTTTATGCGAGTGAGATCCCAAAATTGTTTTTTATTTAATATGAATTTATATTTTAATATAAACATATGCGACGCCACTGACTAATTCCAAATTCCACTAGATCCTTTCCGTTTGAACATCCGTCACTAACATCATTGTCAACACTGTCGGTATCGATTAATATTAGAGATGTTCCGATATTACAATGATCTTATGAGAGGGCATCGATACAATATGTAATCTATATATCGATATACTTTTCAATAGTAGGAAAATAAAAATCAATGATCAAATAGGTCATTTGTTTAAATATAACCTGAATAATATCTAATGCCGTAGCTATTTCCTCAGATATAAATACCAGTTTAAATATACCAATATTCCATAATACCGAATCCTATCGAACATCCCTAGTCCGTATTGTCATATTCTAGAGAGTTTTTCCGGACGAGCCTGTGTCAATTTTCACATAAAGTAGAATACTTACGATTAGGTGAATTTCGTATGATAACTGAAAAAGTGTGGCTTTAGGGACGTTTTGCCTAAAAAGGAAACGAAGTGACATTTTTCGGTTTAAGTGAAAATTTTTTAGCATAACGGTGTGGTGTGGCGCGTGTTCAGTGGCCGTGTGTATTTCTTCTAGTTTAATGGATTCGTATTTTTCCTGGTTAATGCCTGAACAAGAAGGGCCAGCAAAAACCTTGTGGATGCGAGTCTGGCAAACGCAACAAGATATTGAGGGCATGAACTTAAGGGACAACGACAGTGACGTTAACATCGAACCTATCGGCGTGACAAATGGTTTCAATAATAATAATAATAATAATAATAATAATGGTAATAATATCATGAACGGAACGGGAAAATCAACAACGGACAAAAGTGGTTCTAATAATTTTCAACGTTCGAAAAAGGCACTTAAACAGGTCGACCATCATCATCAGCGCTCCAGTCAAAGACCATTACATCGGAAATTTGTGACTGATTTTGGAGGATGCCCTTGGCGGCAGGAAAAGTACCATTACGCGAGAGGCGTTGTTGGGTATGTGTCCTTATTTCTCTGTAGAATGCTTAATTTTTCCGATGCAATATGTTTCAACAATAATAGAGCAGGAAAAATGGCTCGCGTACAGTGTTGCCAATAGCTCACTAATCATTTTTCATAAACAAACTTTTATTTATCGATAGAATTCGCTCAATTGAATATATTTGGCTACGTGATTATATTTGATAGGCACCTGATCGATTAAAATACATTTTTTTACTGAACACTGTTAGATTCGGAATTTTTGCTTCACAGGCTTCAAATTCAGCACTGTTAACTATTCGAGCCGATGTTGCCTTGCTCGACTCGTTTTCCCCCTATTCGCTTATTTTATTGTTAACCGATGTCAAAAATGTTTAGTTTTTTTTAGTAAAAAAATTGGAACATGTGTTATTTATTTTTCAAAGTAGGTTTCGTATATTCTGTGACAAGTATCTGTGAATAAAAATTATTTAGTGCGCGACAATTTTTCAATATGGGATATAATTTTTCGATCAGTTTTTTGGAGACCAACAAGTCGTTATCAGACGAATTAGTTTTATATAAGAGGTGTCTTAAGTATGTATTTATTTGAATAGGGTTAATTTATTAGACATAAAACTACTAGTAATTACGATATTAGACAAAAGTTCAAATTGCCATTTAAAATTTAAGTCTTAAGGGTGGCTAGGAGAAATTGTTATATTGGGTAACCAAAAAAATCGCGGGAGTGAGAAATTTATTTTTTCAGAATTGAGATTCTTAATAACAGTACATATTATACAGAGTGACTCCGAAATGAGTGTTACAACAATTAACTACAAATTCGAAAATGCAAAAAAAAGGAGATTGGCTTAATTTAGGTATGTCTCAAAATTCTTCGATTGTCCGATAGGGGGCGTCATAGTTTCTGAATATTTTTCGTTTTTTTTTAATATACGTAACTTCTACTTAAATGGGAGAACCGATTTCTATCAATTGTAGTATTTGTTTTCGTATTATAAAGTGATATAAATGTGTTCTAAAAAGAGTTTATTCAGTTTTGCAAAATGATCATACATGGGCTATAGACGAGTTGCTCAAATGACAGCCTGTCAATCCAGATTACCTGCATATATTATTTTTGATAAAACCTGTAAGTATCGTCAATTCAATTTTCTTCTGTTAACACAAACTGTTTCGAAAGAATCGGTGACACCTTAGCAACTAATTGCAACTTCATCTAATATTTATGACAGTTATCAGCTGTGGGATGACGCAACCACCTTTTCTCCAAAGTTAACTCTTTGAGGCACGGCGGGATAAAAAGTAACCCACCTTTTTGATACGTAAATACGCATGGTGGGTTATTTTTTATACTACCCCGATTTTGTTTTCAATGTGAATGTTTACTCTTAAAACAATTTTGTTCAATTTTAAAAAAAATCTACGCAACATGAGTCTTTTTTTTCTAAAATTCTGTGATTCAATGAGTTAAACACTAATAACATTTGACACATACAGGGTATCCCGAAATTAAGGGGCAAATTACAACTACAAAGAGTCGTCTCTGAAGATACTTTTTACCGATATTCTCGAAACAATATGAAATACGGGAACGAAATTTTGTACGTTAACCGAACGTTGTACATTGAATTCCAGAACCTTAACAGAATTAAAAAAAAAATCAGAGGTGTATTAAACAAGACCGGCTTAAAGGATTCTTAGCGCTAACTTTTTTGTTCGTGATTATTTTTACAATTTAACCACAAAAATTGAAAACATTGAGGTTTTTTTTGCGAAAAAGGTACTCTTGCTTGGCTGCGATAAAATAAACCGTTTTAGAGTAAAATGGATATTACATAAAATAATACGTGCTATAACACTTGTTAAAAGTAATCATAAAATTAAAATGAATAAAAGGCTATGAATTGAAAGTTGTGTCGTTTAACATTTCGACGTCAAGAATTGTCTTTTATTATTATTTATTTTTGTTTATTCTTATTTTTACTTATTTTATATTAATTTTGTCTTATTATCAATCTATTATTATCCTAAATAAATTAATTACCATAATTATTTCGATTCGATTATTTGGTTTTGTAAGAGACTGACTTTAATAAAAATAACAACTAAAAGGGTAAAAACAAATAAAACAAAAATAAAATAGCAGTAAAAGACAATTTTTGACGTTGAAATGTCAACAATACAAATTTTAATTATACGATTACTTTTAATAAATGTTATAGCATGTACTATATTATGTAACATACATTTAACTCGAAAGCTGTACATTTTATCGAAATCAAACAAGAGTACCTTTTCTATGTAAAAGATCCAATGTTTTTAATTTCTGTGGTGAAATTGTAAAAACAAAGGCTGCAATAAAAGTTAGGGCTAAAAATACTCTAAGCCGGTCTCGTTTAATACACCTCTGATTTTTTTTTTTTTTATTTTGTTTAGATTATTGAATTCAGCGTAAAATATTCGGTAAACGTACAAAATTTCGTTACTACATCTCAAACTGTTTCGATAATATTGATGTTTATATTATATGTTTATATGAACTTTTCTTAATAGTTTTGGTTGTAGAATTCGTCTCTAAAATATTGCCCCTTAATTTCGGAACACAATATATACTGTATTCAATATCAATCAAAGCACTATTTTTGTTTTTAGCTTGTCTCTCGATTGGCTTAGTAAGTTAAAATTTATTTATTTCTCTATTTAATTTACTGAAAAATGGAGCAGAAAAAATGATTTTTGAAGAAAAAAAACAAGTTCTTCTGTAAAGACTATAACAGATTGGGTCAGAAATGAAACAATTTTAGCCGTCTCTACAGGTATTTTAAGTTGAACTATCGCAGTAGATTTTACGAAAACGTATTTTTTAATCAATTTATTTGTTCTTTTAATTTATTAACTTTTCTGTTATGATAAATTAAGAATAGTAAAAGCCAAAACTTGCAACGAGTTACGTTAGATAGTGTAACGACAGACCAAGCGACCGGTTATTCTATCCAACTAATATATTGGCCAAATGTTCGACAACTTTATTACTGAATGTATAAAAAATTATCAGATAGCTAAGGTAAATTATTTTTCTTTCAGTTAATTACAAAAGTAAACAATGTCCACTTTATTTAATTTGGGAAGAAGGCAATTTTCCTACCTAATACGACAAAATAAACACCTAATTATTGTTTATACATATGATCACAACGCTACTGACAGATCAGCTACTGTTATGAAGATATCGATGCTTGAAAGGAAAAAAGGACATAAACGACATTTTGTTAGAATTGGACATATTATTTTTATTTCTGTATCTTTTGAGACGTATTTTACTTCTCTGCGACAAATCGTTACATTTTTGACAATTTGTCACAGAGAAATAAAACACATATTAAAACACAGGCACAAACAGCGGCGATTAAAATAAATATAATAAGTCAAATTCTCTCATAATGTCGCTTATGGTCTTTTTCCTTTCAAGCATCGACATCAATCTGTGTTAGGTATTCAATATATTAGAGAAGTAAACAACTTAAAGTTTACTATATGTGAAATAAAAATGTTACATATCATGTCGTATTACGATTTTGGTGCGAACACAGCGACATATCATCTAGTCTAATTTAATATGTTAGAAAGCATACTATGTATTCCAGGATTGTTGTTAGTGTCAGTTGTTAGATATGATGCACTAAATATTTTTTACTTTTATTTCAACATTGTGGTTCTGCTGGATATAACAAGAATTTTAAGTATATAGTATGTTGCAGTTTTTGAAAATCAAGTCAGCTTAAACGATGAAGCGAAATAGTTTTTTTGTTCAGATAAAGTGTCCTTTTCATTCATAATATTGTAAGGTATCACTAAGAAAAATTATTCAGAATGAGAAATTTTGGTAAAATTTAAAGAATTTCAGGAATGCATATTTTGATTAAAACGTCATTTATTAGATTAAACAAGATAAATTACATTTACTCATAAATTAAATACAACACACATAATAATAACATTGTTAACATTATGTAACATTGTTCTACAATAAATTATTAGTGAGTAAATATAATTTATTTTGTTTACTCCAAAAATGATAATCAAGGCAGGTAGATCTTTCTGAAATTTCGTATAGGGTCATAATTTCTCATTCACAATTCTTCTTAGAAATATTTTACTCTATTATGAGCAAAAAGGGTTAACTTTACCTGAAAGAGAAATAGTTTCCTCTACAATGTCAAAATCGACTTGATTTTTAAAAACTGAAAATATACAGTGCGACCCATATAAAAATGGAATGCTTGTAATTTTTTTGTTTATGTTACGAATTTAATAGATAATGTATCAAAAAGTGAAAATGAAAAACTATACTTTTTTGCAATTTTTGGCACGGAAAAAGTGGTATAATAGCCCACTTGGTCTAATAAATTATACTATTTCAGGATAATTAGAGTTTGTCATTCTCTATCTTTTGAGACACTACCCATTAAATTGGAAATATAAATAAAAAAAGTTACAGGGATGCTCCGCATTTAAATAGGTTAAACTGTAGTTAAAATTCTTTTCACAGTCAAATAGAACTTAATCCTACATTATAAAAATCAAATTAAAACATTTTTAATTTATTACAAATCTAGTACCAACAATCTTGAGATGCACTGTATAAATATACGGGAATATACAGGGGTTTTGTTTTGAGAGCCTCGCCATGGAGATCTTTCTAACTATAAGACATAAATTGAGCCATTTTACTCTAGAGCCCAAAGAATAGGTGCTACGTTTTCAAATTGACAATGTTTTTCTTACTTTAGGAAATATCTCTAAAAAACTGAAATTTTGGATTTTAATATGCGAATAAGTTGGAAACGGCCGATTATTCATGTTACAGTAAAATGTATCTGCAGCGCTTTCTTGAACGCGAATAACGTTAAAAAACATATTTCCTCTCACTTAATAGAGGTTTATGTTAACACAGTTCATTATAGATTTTGTCAGTAAATATGACATTTGTTACAAATTTCCGATTTTCTTAAATGATATTTAAAAATATACAGAATTCTGCACGTCGGACACTATCCTCAAGATAAAAAGTGTGTAATATGAATTTTGAAGGTCTTGATTCAATTTCTTTTCAAAATTCTCAAAATCAGTCAATGCAGGAACTTTAATTCTGTGACATTCCTTTTGTGGAAACAAAAGTATTATGTCAAATCTGACATGGAAATTATTGTATCATAATAAAATTTGTTTTTATTTTTATTTCTAGACTGATCATTTGCAAAACATTGTGTTGATTTTAATATGGTTAATTTGCATACCTTTGCCTTAGTTTTGAGAATGAACTATATTTAACTAAACCTTTATGAAGTGAGAGGAAATATGTTTTACAAGGTTATTGGCATTCAGAAAAATGCTGCAGATAAATTTGTGGAGCAGCTTCAAAATTATTATTTCAAATGGCATATACCGTTTTTCTTCGTTTCAATAAGACATATTAAAACTCATTAGCTAAATAGACAATTATTTTATTAACATACTTGATACTTGTTTTATTATGCCTGCTTTTTAGCAGCCTTCTTTGCAATATATAAAAAATTTTAGTATTTTAATCGAAACAAAAAACTAATTATAACAAATGAAAGATGAATGCATACGGAAAGAAAGTTCTATTTAATTCTGTAAAAACATCTTATACCGGCCATAATATCATAATAACAAGGCCCTCTAGGACAAAGCTAATAATGCCATCTATAGATAGACTATTAAAAAATACTTTGAGAATGTCGTCCGACCATTGATTAATCAGCCATATCGGATTTATTTATGAAAAATTAAAATTCTGATTTTAATTTTTTACGGATATTTTTAAAAGTCATGACAATATTGCTAATTTGCAAACTTTTGTTTAGTCTAAAATTGCTCAACGTTGCCCCAATTGAATTGGCATTGTATTTTTTCCGGTTAGTGAG
>JABRWK010000086.1:310832-344886 GCA_013372445.1 Hypothenemus hampei | reverse complement strand
GCATATCCTTCCCGTTGTTATTACTACAACGATTAAATTGACCAAGAACCAGCTTGTAGTTTTTCATGTTGTTTCCAGTTTTTTCCAAAATTTGCGGAAATATTCGAAAATGTAAATTAATGAAAATAATTACCCAACTATATTTTTGAGGCGGTTAACATTGGAAAAACAAATATTCAAGTAGGTCAATACTTAATTCATTGGAATTTTTTTTTGTGAACACATTTCTAAAGGTTCCATCGAGGACAATATATGTATTTGGCGGTTGAAAGGATTTCTTGGTTGCCTATCAGTGGTATTTTTAAGAAAACTTGTTATTTGTACCATCTATTAGAACAAGTGAGAAGGTTAGTCAAATGTAGATTCCTTACATCTTACTGAAGGTAATAATTTCAAAAATTATGTATCAAAAAAAATTCTATTTATTTTAAATCACAAAAGATGGCACTAAATGTCGGAGAATTTATCATTTATCATCCGAAGCTATTGTGTTTTTTGTTAAAGTCAGAAAAACTAGTCGGGTTCGTTCTGGTGCATATTAAGATCTGCGAATAGGGAGCGTTGCGCTTGTTCCTTATAGATTTCCTTGGACGAGAAGAGTATTGACGAAACCGCGTGCCGGTCCAGTATTCGTGCTCAGTAATTGTGATTTTTTTCGCTGATATTCCGACAGAGGGATCTTTCGCACCTGCCTGTTCTTGCGCAAGTAATCACTTGAAACTTGCATATCCAAAAGCCGCGTTTTGTGGCGATAACACAACGCGAAAGCGTTGCTTGCCGTTACACTTGGCCGATTTGGCCCTAAAAACTTGGTGCCATGGCGGCCACCAGCGTCGTAGTCCTCGATAGGGGCAACAACACTACTTGCACCATCAACTTGCATGGTAAGTCACTCAAAAAACCATTTTTTGCCGCCACTATTCTCTGTGCTATTTTTCATTATATGTACAAAAGAGATAAAAAACAAACATAACCTTATTTTTTTTTTCAATAGGGGCTACAGTTGTTTCGTGGAGAGTTAATAATCAGGAACAGCTTTTTGTCAGGTAAAGTCAATGCACGTGTGTATATTTATTTTATTTCTTTTACATTAAATTTTTTTTTAGCAAACAAGCTATTTTTGATGGGAAAAAGGCCATAAGAGGTGGCATTCCTTTTGTATTTCGTAAGTGAATTTTATTACTTTAACATTCTCTTTTCTTTAAAGGAAAACGGGATACCGTATTCTTATTGAAAAAACACTTACCTAACGTTTTTTATTTGTTTATATGTATACCGGGTTGCCAAAGGTACTAATGTGGTCACTTTAATATAGATATAGGCAACTAAAGAAACATATTTGTTTTTATGCATTTGTCAAGAATTCATCTTTTCATATACTATATACAGAATGTATCGAAAAATTGAGCCGGTTATGCACAGCAGACTTCTAAGACTAAAAATTAAAAAGAAAAGGTTTATATAAACATATGGTCCTATAATGGTTTATGACTTACCAACACTTTAAAAAAGTGAACAGGAAACGAAGTTATTTAATAGAAATCATAATAAATGGTGGGTTGGCCAATTGTAGATAAAAAAAATAATAATTGGTGTTCAAAATGATCTCTATCACTAGCAACACACTTTTGAGTCCGTCATGTCATGGATGACCTTACATGCCAAAAAATTCCTGCTGCATTCCGAATTGGATAACAATATTTTTAATATACAGGATACCTCAAAAATACTGCCCATCCTGTTACCTTGCAATAAAGAATGGCATTTTAAGACGGAAAGTCCTTTGCGGTTTTTGCACCTGATGCACCATTAATTAGTTATTAACTCATTAAAGTGACCAATCAAGTGCGCGCTTAAATAGATTATAAGTGGTTGAGAAAGTAAAACCTCTTGCAATATGTACTCAATACTGTCTCACCGCCACTACTCTATTTACCACTTTTAATCTATTTAAGCGTACACCTGATTGGTCACTTTAATGAATTAACAACTAATTAACAGTGCGTCAGGTGCAAAAATGGCAAACGATTTTTCGTCTTAGAATTCCATTCTCTATGTCAGAATAACAGGATTACCGATACTTTTAAAATGTCATATATGTGTATGCATATATATTTTTTTGTGAACGAACACATGTGATTCGATTTTGATTTTTACTTTTATTTGTAATAGTATAGCCCGCCATTTTTTAAAATTTCTATTTCTGTTAATTTTTTAAAATGGTGGTAAATTATTAACGAAACATTTTAGATCATGACATCGTATTTTTTGTTTTTAATCGTAGAAATCCGTTGCGGTTAGCCAATCCCTTTTTTTTAATTCCACTCTGTATAATTGAGATGCAACTTGTAATAAAAGTAGTTTTGTTAAATAAAGATTTTTTTTATTTGTAGCACAATTTGGCCCTTGGTCTTTTGGACCACAGCATGGGTTTGGAAGAATCATCAGATGGAACATTGAAAAAGCCCCAGAAAGACTTGCAAGTGGTGATGTTGAAGCTATTTTTTCGCTCATGGATTCCGATTTTTCAAGATCGATGTGGAATTTCCAGTAAAGTTGAACAATTACTGATTGAAATTTTATTGTCGCTATTGATTTTTGCAGATTTCGCCTTACTTATAGACTGATACTCAGAGAGAAGGAACTGCACTTTAACATTGCAGTCTTCAATCCAAGCAAAGACTTAACTTTCAGTTTCAACATGCTATTGCATACTTATTTCAAAGTTCCTGACGTAAGAAGATGTCAAATAACTGGACTGCAAGGTTGTACTTTTGTCGATAAAACCAGAGATGGTGCAGTTTATCAAGAGACGAGAGATGTGGTTACAATTAACGAGTGGACCGATCGGATTTATCAGAATACCTCTCAAGAGCACATCATTACTAATGTCGTTTCCGGACGAAAGATGCGCATTCAAAAATACAATTTTCCTGATACTGTGATTTGGAATCCATGGTTGGATCGCGCAAAAGATATGTCAGATTTTGGAGATGATGAATATCCAAATATGGTATGCGTGGAGGCTGGACATGTTTCTAGTCCTGTGATTCTCTTGCCAGGTACTGCTTTTGAAGCTAGCCAAATTTTACAGGTTATGTAAAATACTTACTTTTACCGTCCTGATGGCAGTGCTTAAGTTTAGGCTCAGAATACAATTTAGTTTAACATATAAGCATTTACAAGATTTAGTTCCTGATAAGTATTATTGCATAATTTATAAATCAACGAAAGCAATATGTATAAGAACATTAGAGTAAAATATAACTACTTGATAATAATTAAGGGGTGTTCAATCACTGCTCAGTGGTACATTTTAAGTACTACAGCTCAACATTCCGAAATTTAGCCTTAATATTGTATACAATTGGTAGGACTACATTTTCGTGCAATAGAGTGCGTTTTGATAGTTAATTTATTATTAGAATTATACTTTAATTTAAATAAATTATAGTGCATCTACTGAGGCCTTTTACTAATTCGTATAAATTCAGTACCATTACTACCCGCTACAATTCAAATGTATGTCGTCACGAATATTGACAACCAGATTTTGTTGGTTAAATTGATAAAGATGCACGTCATATGTCACGAACGTTTAAACATGTTGCCAACTTTACTAAATTCTCTTTTACACTATAATTTTGCAATAAATACTTAAAATTACGACAATATTTTACTCAGAAGTATTTTTTTTAATAATTTCTTTCATTGCTCTGATAATATTTAAAATAATTTCACCATTTTTATACAATATTTCTAATACTGAGCAGTTGGCAACGCAGCCATCAACCAACTATCAACCTGGAAACAATTCTGTGAAACTTATTTTCAGAGTATAGAAAGTTAAAAATTACGTTTATTAGTTCATATATTTAAAAAATGAATTCGATTCGCAACGGAAAGATATTGTCTCTAAATACAGTCAAGTGCGTGTTAAGTATTTCCGTCTAATTTCGATTTGTCAATAAATAATTGCGTTTTACACCCTGAGAGGCTAGAAAATGTACATTACATAANATATATGTATAAAAAATTACAGCTTGCCATATTCATAGTTTTGAAATCATAAAATCATGACATTATGACATATCTCCATTGTCAGAAAAAGTTGAATAATGCGAAAATCGTACATTTAAAATGTGTCAAATATAAAGTCGTAATGAAATTGAACAATAAATATATGTATGTATATATATATGGAACAAAATATAAGGACTTTTATTTAAAAAAACCTGACTTTGGTGTAGCATCTAATTGGTTGAAAATAATTTTGAACTGTAGATCCGGTGTGAACTTCATATCACCTAAAAATTTTTTTTTCACAAAATAATACCATATAACTTATGCCGTCCGTGCCCTCTTAGACGATACACCCTATATATATACATATACATAAATGTCTATAAATATACATATATGTATATAGAATATACATATACACTATTACATTTTCTAAGTGTCCATTTTTTTACCTCACGAATGGGGATCTCCGTTATTTGAAGAAATACAAATTCGGTTAAATTGGGGAAAGTTGCATAGTTCGGAGATCTAAGAGATCTCGTTGAGAAAGTGAGAATATTCTTTTAAGGGGTCGAGATTTAAAAAAAACCGAAATTTTTATTTTGATTTTAATATTTTATATCGAAAGGTGATATAGATGTTTTCAATTGAAACAGTATTAAACACTTTTCCGAGAAAACTAGTATGCTGTTGAGAATTTTAAGAAATTCTATGCGTGAAAGTTACATTAGTCACCTTTATTATTCCTTATCACCTTTCGTGTTTAAATAAAGCTCTTTTTACTGATTACGATGATAGTTCACAATTCCATCAAAATATTCGGTTGATGTATAATTATAAAATATATAGGTACTTTACTAAATTTAATTCAACAAAAATAATAAACATATTTATCCAAAAACATGTTGAAATGATTATTCTGGAATGAATTCGTTATTCACTTCGATGAGTGATTCCCATTTGCTTGGCAGAAGGTCGATTACTCTGGTCCACAAATTCTGACTTTGAAAAAGTATTGTTAGAGTAAAGTAGCTTTTTTTATTAATTTTCACCTGCGGAATATGAGAATAATAATAATGTTTTAAAATTAGTTTCAGTTTTGTAGAAAAAAATCCAATTTGTTTGAAAAAAATAACAGAAACCATACATTCTTCTATTCATTTGCAGAAATCTGTCATGGTTTTTTCGCTGTCTTCTAATATTCTGATTCTGTAATATCTCGTCAAACATTTTAGCAATAAAATCGTAAAAACAAAAATAAAAAAAAATCGTCGTTTTGATGTGGCGTCTTCTCTCATTTTACACAAGAGGAACGATGCTTTTCCCGATCGCCTTGTGACATGCGATGAGAAGTGGATCCTCTATGACAATCGACGATGATCCGCTCAGTGATTGGACCGTGACTAAGCCCCACAGTACTTTCCAAAACCGAATTTGCATTCGAAGAAAATTATGGTGACTCTGTGATGATCTGCAGCTAGTCTTATCTATCACAGCTTTCTAAACCTGAACGAAATGATTACGGCAGAGACATAGTATTATCAGCAACCTGATGAAATGCACCAAAAGCTTCAGCGTATGTGTCCGGCATTAGTTAACCGGAAAAGACCAATCAATAAGAATTCGTATCTTTAATGACTCTAATCGTCAAAACTTAAACTAATAAATGACTTTTACTTATCAACGTGTATTCAGTATGCGTAGCCGATCGGAAATTAGTTTAAATTATTTCGAATACTTTTCCACTGTAGACTAGTGTTATACGGACAAAATAGTTTAAAAAAAGTGCTTAGAGGTAATTCACGTTTTTATATCAGTCACCAAATGATCCAAATCCTCATAAATTTTTTTGCTTGCCAATTTTTCAATGAGCGATTAATAAATATTATAATAAGAAATATCCCAAGTGACATTAAAAATGCAATATCTAGAAATAATATTATTTTTTTAACAATTTTTTGTTGACATACTTGTGAGACCAGTAGTTAGTTGTCATTTTTGTTTTTATTCCTTGAAAATTCATTGTAAAACGAAATATTTTTAAAGAACATTCCATAATTATGCATCAACTCAATATGAAAATAGCCGTTTTAATGAAAAATGTTTTAAAAGGAAAATGCATTTTTTTGTTTGACAAATATATTTTTGAGGGTTCCATTGAATTTTCGTGATTGTTATTTTTTCTTCAATCAATTTACTATAAGTTTCTTGATAAAATGCAATTCTTAAATGAAGAAAAACGAGTTATGAAATTTATTACGCTTCACATCGAAATGTGTATGTTACTTCACAAACATACTTAGAAAGGTATGCAGAAAGGCAATAACCTGTTCAAAACTATTTTCGATCGCTTCATCGAAATTTACATTTGGTTCATTTTGCAAATTAAGAAACTATGCAGCTACGATAAAAGATAAGGTAAAAAAAAGAAAGATAAGATATGTACTATAAGGATGACATTTTAAAAATTCTTAATCAATTTCTTGAAACAATTTTCTATTAAAACCAACTGTCAAAATTTTGTTGTTCAAACAAAAAAATGCATATTTTTTTTCAAGGCATCCTTCCTACAAGTTATTATTTTTATATTTTGATGGAATTCTGAAGTTAAACCACCGTATACGATGATATATCAAGGTAATTAGTAAAAAGAGCTTTATATAAATGTGTATAACTCTAATATGACTGCCATAAAGCATAACAAAGCTGACTACAGCCGGGGACACATTTCTCTAATGCGACGCGAAGTGTTGTGATGCAACGCTACGTTGTATGGATCAGCCGGTATATTTTACACGTTTACAAACGCACTGCATGCACATTAATCTGACAGTATGTTATGTGACACAATGGGAAACATGCAAACTTCCTTTGTCCAGATTTTCGTCGTACAACGAAGCATCGCGTTGCATTAGAGAAATGTGTTTCCGCCTTGCTATAACTTTCAGATGTAGAGTGTCTCGAAATTTTTGATAACACATTTGCGATTCTTTAGAGAAAAATATTTTAATAATGTTTCTGTTGAAAACATCTATTTTTATCACGTTTCGATATACCTAAAAGAATTAATTAATAAAATTTAAAAATTATAATTAAAATAAAAAATTTCGTTTTTTTGAAAAATATCGGCGTTATAAAAAAATAATGTAACATTATCAACCACATTTTTTTGATCCCCGAACTACACAACTTTGCTGCAAGCTTTAACTGACTTCGCATCTCATCAAATAACTGAAAATCTCATGCTCGAGCTGAAAAAATTGAGAAACGAAAAAAAAAATACAGTGTGAGATTCCATCAGTATGGGACTGTCACTTATTATTATGACAGGAAAAAAGTTTGAATAGGGAACTTAAAATCTCTTTAATGTCACTTTCAAAGTTCCTCCATTTCAATGTATTTTTTGGCATTTTTAAAAAAATGATTTTCTTGTTTAATTTGACAAGTAACAATTTTTTAATTAACACATTATTAGGGGTCTTTTTAAGTCCTTATAACTATCGAAAAATTTCAATCATTTATTTTCGAAAAAATACTACTATCTTATTTCTTACAGGTGCCATATTGGATTTTTTCAAAATTGGAAAGATTTTTTTCTTTTTATTAAAATTCCTATCCTGTTTTCGTTCTTTCCAGAGAAAATTACATTTTTCCAATTTTCATTAGTTGGCTATGAGTTTAACAATCACAAATTTATTTTTTAACAATAATGTTATTACCAATATAACAATAATAACAATAAAAATAAAACAAGGAAGTGCCTTTAAAATGATTGCTTCAAATGTAAGAAAAAATAAATTAAATAAGAAAAAAAAAGTAAAACGAAATAGAGTTACCATACATCGATTGAAAGAGAACAAAAAACCATTTCCAATTTTAGAACAATAAAATATGGTTCCCATAAGAAATATGATAGTAGTATTTTGCCGAAAACAAATGAAAATCGAAATATTCCGATGATCTGTAAAAAAAAATTCTAATAATCTACTCATTAAAAAGTTGCTACTTGTCAAATGTCAAAATAAACAATTATAACACTTTTTCAAAAACGTCAAAAAATATATTTTCGTTAGTATCTTTGAAATGAAGGGGGAACATTAAAGAGATTTGCAAATTTCCCATTTAAACTTTTTTCCTGCTAGACATATAAACGAAAACTCCATAGTGGAAATCGAACTTCGGACACATTGTAGATACATATATGTTATTTTAATAAATATCAAAACAATTATTTGAAAAATCGATGTAGTTTTTGTTAATCAAACAGGGTGCATCCTATTTATTTTTTTAGGGGCTGCTGGTGATCTTCGCCGGGGGTAGAAATTCATTCGTTTGTTCCTGCATATCCTTCCCGTTGTTATTACACAACGATTAAATTGACCAAGAACCAGCTTGTAGTTTTTCATGTTGTTTCCAGTTTTTTCCAAAATTTGCGGAAATATTCGAAAATGTAAATTAATGAAAATAATTACCCAACTATATTTTTGAGGCGGTTAACATTGGAAAAACAAATATTCAAGTAGGTCAATACTTAATTCATTGGAATTTTTTTTTGTGAACACATTTCTAAAGGTTCCATCGAGGACAATATATGTATTTGGCGGTTGAAAGGATTTCTTGGTTGCCTATCAGTGGTATTTTTAAGAAAACTTGTTATTTGTACCATCTATTAGAACAAGTGAGAAGGTTAGTCAAATGTAGATTCCTTACATCTTACTGAAGGTAATAATTTCAAAAATTATGTATCAAAAAAAATTCTATTTATTTTAAATCACAAAAGATGGCACTAAATGTCGGAGAATTTATCATTTATCATCCGAAGCTATTGTGTTTTTTGTTAAAGTCAGAAAAACTAGTCGGGTTCGTTCTGGTGCATATTAAGATCTGCGAATAGGGAGCGTTGCGCTTGTTCCTTATAGATTTCCTTGGACGAGAAGAGTATTGACGAAACCGCGTGCCGGTCCAGTATTCGTGCTCAGTAATTGTGATTTTTTTCGCTGATATTCCGACAGAGGGATCTTTCGCACCTGCCTGTTCTTGCGCAAGTAATCACTTGAAACTTGCATATCCAAAAGCCGCGTTTTGTGGCGATAACACAACGCGAAAGCGTTGCTTGCCGTTACACTTGGCCGATTTGGCCCTAAAAACTTGGTGCCATGGCGGCCACCAGCGTCGTAGTCCTCGATAGGGGCAACAACACTACTTGCACCATCAACTTGCATGGTAAGTCACTCAAAAAACCATTTTTTGCCGCCACTATTCTCTGTGCTATTTTTCATTATATGTACAAAAGAGATAAAAAACAAACATAACCTTATTTTTTTTTTCAATAGGGGCTACAGTTGTTTCGTGGAGAGTTAATAATCAGGAACAGCTTTTTGTCAGGTAAAGTCAATGCACGTGTGTATATTTATTTTATTTCTTTTACATTAAATTTTTTTTTAGCAAACAAGCTATTTTTGATGGGAAAAAGGCCATAAGAGGTGGCATTCCTTTTGTATTTCGTAAGTGAATTTTATTACTTTAACATTCTCTTTTCTTTAAAGGAAAACGGGATACCGTATTCTTATTGAAAAAACACTTACCTAACGTTTTTTTATTTGTTTATATGTATACCGGGTTGCCAAAGGTACTAATGTGGTCACTTTAATATAGATATAGGCAACTAAAGAAACATATTTGTTTTTATGCATTTGTCAAGAATTCATCTTTTCATATACTATATACAGAATGTATCGAAAAATTGAGCCGGTTATGCACAGCAGACTTCTAAGACTAAAAATTAAAAAGAAAAGGTTTATATAAACATATGGTCCTATAATGGTTTATGACTTACCAACACTTTAAAAAAGTGAACAGGAAACGAAGTTATTTAATAGAAATCATAATAAATGGTGGGTTGGCCAATTGTAGATAAAAAAAATAATAATTGGTGTTCAAAATGATCTCTATCACTAGCAACACACTTTTGAGTCCGTCATGTCATGGATGACCTTACATGCCAAAAAATTCCTGCTGCATTCCGAATTGGATAACAATATTTTTAATATACAGGATACCTCAAAAATACTGCCCATCCTGTTACCTTGCAATAAAGAATGGCATTTTAAGACGGAAAGTCCTTTGCGGTTTTTGCACCTGATGCACCATTAATTAGTTATTAACTCATTAAAGTGACCAATCAAGTGCGCGCTTAAATAGATTATAAGTGGTTGAGAAAGTAAAACCTCTTGCAATATGTACTCAATACTGTCTCACCGCCACTACTCTATTTACCACTTTTAATCTATTTAAGCGTACACCTGATTGGTCACTTTAATGAATTAACAACTAATTAACAGTGCGTCAGGTGCAAAAATGGCAAACGATTTTTCGTCTTAGAATTCCATTCTCTATGTCAGAATAACAGGATTACCGATACTTTTAAAATGTCATATATGTGTATGCATATATATTTTTTTGTGAACGAACACATGTGATTCGATTTTGATTTTTACTTTTATTTGTAATAGTATAGCCCGCCATTTTTTAAAATTTCTATTTCTGTTAATTTTTTAAAATGGTGGTAAATTATTAACGAAACATTTTAGATCATGACATCGTATTTTTTTGTTTTTAATCGTAGAAATCCGTTGCGGTTAGCCAATCCCTTTTTTTTAATTCCACTCTGTATAATTGAGATGCAACTTGTAATAAAAGTAGTTTTGTTAAATAAAGATTTTTTTTTATTTGTAGCACAATTTGGCCCTTGGTCTTTTGGACCACAGCATGGGTTTGGAAGAATCATCAGATGGAACATTGAAAAAGCCCCAGAAAGACTTGCAAGTGGTGATGTTGAAGCTATTTTTTCGCTCATGGATTCCGATTTTTCAAGATCGATGTGGAATTTCCAGTAAAGTTGAACAATTACTGATTGAAATTTTATTGTCGCTATTGATTTTTGCAGATTTCGCCTTACTTATAGACTGATACTCAGAGAGAAGGAACTGCACTTTAACATTGCAGTCTTCAATCCAAGCAAAGACTTAACTTTCAGTTTCAACATGCTATTGCATACTTATTTCAAAGTTCCTGACGTAAGAAGATGTCAAATAACTGGACTGCAAGGTTGTACTTTTGTCGATAAAACCAGAGATGGTGCAGTTTATCAAGAGACGAGAGATGTGGTTACAATTAACGAGTGGACCGATCGGATTTATCAGAATACCTCTCAAGAGCACATCATTACTAATGTCGTTTCCGGACGAAAGATGCGCATTCAAAAATACAATTTTCCTGATACTGTGATTTGGAATCCATGGTTGGATCGCGCAAAAGATATGTCAGATTTTGGAGATGATGAATATCCAAATATGGTATGCGTGGAGGCTGGACATGTTTCTAGTCCTGTGATTCTCTTGCCAGGTACTGCTTTTGAAGCTAGCCAAATTTTACAGGTTATGTAAAATACTTACTTTTACCGTCCTGATGGCAGTGCTTAAGTTTAGGCTCAGAATACAATTTAGTTTAACATATAAGCATTTACAAGATTTAGTTCCTGATAAGTATTATTGCATAATTTATAAATCAACGAAAGCAATATGTATAAGAACATTAGAGTAAAATATAACTACTTGATAATAATTAAGGGGTGTTCAATCACTGCTCAGTGGTACATTTTAAGTACTACAGCTCAACATTCCGAAATTTAGCCTTAATATTGTATACAATTGGTAGGACTACATTTTCGTGCAATAGAGTGCGTTTTGATAGTTAATTTATTATTAGAATTATACTTTAATTTAAATAAATTATAGTGCATCTACTGAGGCCTTTTACTAATTCGTATAAATTCAGTACCATTACTACCCGCTACAATTCAAATGTATGTCGTCACGAATATTGACAACCAGATTTTGTTGGTTAAATTGATAAAGATGCACGTCATATGTCACGAACGTTTAAACATGTTGCCAACTTTACTAAATTCTCTTTTACACTATAATTTTGCAATAAATACTTAAAATTACGACAATATTTTACTCAGAAGTATTTTTTTTAATAATTTCTTTCATTGCTCTGATAATATTTAAAATAATTTCACCATTTTTATACAATATTTCTAATACTGAGCAGTTGGCAACGCAGCCATCAACCAACTATCAACCTGGAAACAATTCTGTGAAACTTATTTTCAGAGTATAGAAAGTTAAAAATTACGTTTATTAGTTCATATATTTAAAAAATGAATTCGATTCGCAACGGAAAGATATTGTCTCTAAATACAGTCAAGTGCGTGTTAAGTATTTCCGTCTAATTTCGATTTGTCAATAAATAATTGCGTTTTACACCCTGAGAGGCTAGAAAATGTACATTACATAATTTGTTTCTTAGGAATCTTCGTTTTATGTCCCAACTGGGAGACTTGGGAAGCGGAGCCGGCAAAGGAGGTGGCGGAGGTGGTACTATCAGAGAAGCTGGAGGTGCTTTTGGTAAAGCTGAGGCTGCAAAAGAAGAAGAGTATTTCTATAAAAAGGTTAGGAAAAGTGGGCTCTTCTATATTCACTATTATTATTTGTAATTAATTTTAGCAAAGGGAACAATTGAAAGAACTGAAATCACATTTGCACGATGAAATAGCTTTCCATGAAGAACAAATCAGAAGACATCAAGATGCTATCAATCGTCACAAGGAAGGTGTTAAGAAATTAGATGGCCAGTAACCATATTAAATGCGGTTCAGTACTTTAGTGCTGTTTTACTATAAAAAAAAATGTTTAGCATTGTTACTTTTAGAAACAATCCTTTCAGCATTGTAGCTATTTTGTTGAATTAATTTTGCGTGTTAAAACAAATAAATTGAAAAAAAAAACACATAATAAGTCTATGATGTGTCGCGCAAACGTACTTAAAATCCTGCAAATCTACGGAAACGAAGTTTAAACAAAAAATAAATTGCACTGTATTTGAGCTTGCCGCCATGACCTTATATTTCAACGCAAGCGCTTGTGAAATAAACTGGTTGACGGTCGACGGTGCCCGATTGTGTGTAATTTTGGAATATTTAACCGTAAAGTTTACTTTTTTTTTTCTCAAAAACACATGTCTGGTTTGACGTCTTGAATTTGAAGTTCTCTGTTTTGGCAATAAACATTTTTTTGTCCTACGATTATGTGCATATATTGCGTAATGATCTTAGCGGAATAAATATATTGAACAAAAGAAAATATTAGAGTCAGTTTGGCAACTGTGTGTTTAAGGCGATTGATCAGTGCGAGTGCTTCTGCTGTCAGAGTGTAGTGTAGTGCCATATCAGTTTTTTTAAACAAAAATAACGTTTTGGTAAAGAATATTTGTATGCAAGTGTTCTAGTGATGTATTTTAGGATATCCGCCTTATTATGTTGGGCACTATTAGTTGCCCTCACATCTGCACAGGTAAAACACTATATATATACACACTACATTTATCACCATGTAGGTATTCATCCTTTTTTGGTATAACCTTTCTCGTAGCATTGTTTTCCTTTGCTCGAGAACCGTTTTATGGTTCTATTCGTTACGAATTTTACCGTGAAAAATTCAAAATACGGTTTTTTACTCGTTGCTGAATTTATTTTCAGTTCAAACTTCGATCATAAACATGGTCAGCCACTACTTTTACCTTCCAATGTAGCATTTGTTCATGGTACGCACCATTATCGTTGTAAGAAATGGAGAATATTTACGGATTTCATCAAGCAGCAGTTCTTACTGCTGACTACTGCCAAATGGTGACAGGAAACAATGAATAAAATTTTCTGTCTTGCACACCACGTCCTCTTAATACATCTTGAATACTTAAGTGCGTTAATTTTAGTGATTATGCAATTTTATTATGTCTCAATGAGCGTTGTGAATTAAATCATTTGTCTATTGCCACTAAAACAGTAAAATTAGCGTGACCATCATTATCCTATGAGATATAAAACTTAAATCTATGCATATCAAAATCCTTTTTGCTATTTTTTATTTATCTTTTATTAAGTATGTAAACAGCATTGATTTATTACAAATTACATTGAATGTAAGACAATTGTATCATCAAATAGAGTGCCAAAGGTTATTTGAGAACAATTTCAAAATAGGCGTGCTTAACATATTAGCGGATAGAAAAGGTATTAAAATCGGTCAACATACATAAATCACAAGGAATTATTTTAAAAATTCAAATATTTTTATTCATATAGCAACAGATTTTGTGTATTTGAAATGTAATTTTGCCGTCAAAAAATAACTGACAGTTACAACCGTCTCATCTTCAAAACATGACAGAAATAATACCTTTTCTGGGACAGACCGGTTATGATTATTTCTACTCTAAAAGTTCACTCTAATTTTTGTTGACTTGATGATTTACTGATGTTACAAGATAGCATTTTTTACAGTACGTATTTGTTGCCTTACAACGTGCCTTAAATCATTAGCAATGCATTTTAATGTTTTGCTGATGACAAACCAACCTGCAAACCTCAATTATACAATATATGATTTCATATTAAAAATGTTCCATTTGTATAATCCCACGATTATTCAATTAATTATTATCTTCCATATTAAAATATTCCTGCTTCAGGGTGTTTTTAAAGCGGACCCTACACGGTCAGCGCTACTAAAAATACCGCCAGTAATATTGATCTTGTATGGGATGCACTGAGGAAAATTGAGATATTAATACATACATATTTAGAGCATCAATAGTGACAGTACTGTAGGTGTTACTGCTACAGTATTAATGACAATTTCGCATAAAATCTCAATTATCATTATACTCTCTTAAGTAATCTGAAACTAGAACTTTTATCCGAATAGATAGATTTTGTTTTTGAGACTAAACAATTTCCAAAAACATTAGTGCGAAAAACAAAATTATCAACATTCAAACGCATACACCCCGGCACTTTTTATTTTTCTTTT
The DNA here is from genome assembly GCA_013372445.1 of Hypothenemus hampei. NCBI lineage: Eukaryota > Metazoa > Arthropoda > Insecta > Coleoptera > Curculionidae > Hypothenemus > Hypothenemus hampei. The sequence continues at coordinate 329,929 of JABRWK010000086.1, read as the reverse complement.
CTCTCTATTGCGGTATCTTGGCTTGGCGGCCGCTTCAAAAGGACCTGGTCAAATTCTTGCTTACCTCCACAAATTTTTTGGCTGCCCGCCATTAGCGCCATAACTACAACCACAATTTTTTTATTACCTACTTGGTTTATGAACGACTTTTGTGCTTTTACAATGCCCATTATTGCTCTTTTTCTTTACTCAATAAATACACTTTATACCTTTTTTTCTCTGAACATGAAGGGTACTAAGTTTACAACGTGACATAACAAAAACACGATTATTCTTTAACAATTTGAGTCTTCAAAATGTTTTTAAAAAGTTTCATTATACAGGATGTTTCCAAAAGGATTTTATAACACTCTACCATATGTTCCTTGGGCTAAGATAACTCGATTTAACCAATCACATTTTAGTCCAAAATCGCTGAGTTTGGAAGCTCGAGAACTTCAAACTTTTACTTTTCGAATGGTGTTTTTTTTATCATAAATTAAAAATTGCTTATGCAGTGTTGCTATAATTTGATTCGGGAACATAATTTTCTGGTACAAAAAATTGATAATAAAGTTACGATTAACGGTATTTCATAGGCGTAAAATTTGGATTTTTCATTACTTCAACATTTTAAATAGCTATGCTCTTGAATAAAAATGATTGTAAGTATAACAATTTGGAAAATGAATTCACCACAAAACAACGTACTCTTGATAAAATTCGACGTTTAATGTATGGCGGTAGTTTTTGTATAAATACCATCGGTGATGATCGAAGTGATTGTTTAAACTGTGCAGTATTCACACGAATGAATAAATTTATATGATGAAGAAAATGAAAATATATTCTTCGATTATTTTTTCATCGTCATCTAAGATGATTTGTTGCTTCTTGGACACATTACTAAAAGGTTTCTTCATTATTTATAAATGTCATGTAAACCACTTAAGATGTCTCTATAAAAAATTATCCAATATATTTGAGCTTGGTGAATGTGGACAATTTACGTCATTACTTCTACTTGTTTGTTTTGTGTTTTTTTTTGATGATTTAAGTAATTTAAAACATTTAATGAAAAATGTGGTGAAGCTCCATTATGCATAAACCACATATCCGCTCGGAATTCTAAAGGTAAATCCTCTAACAAATCTGACAATATATTTTGCAGATGTTCCAGATAAATTTTTCCTGTGGAAAACTGACCTTTGCGGAAGACTGGAAAAAAACCAATAACAAAATTGCGAATTATTCCATACCCACACGTTAATTTTAAATTCGATTTGAAAATTGTTGGATTTTTGGCCGCATGCGGATTTCTATCTGTATAAACACGTTTATTGTTGAAATTCTTGTGAAATAAGCTTCACCAATAAACAAAATATTGTTGTTAAAATTCAAATCTGTTTCGCTTTGCCTCATAACAAGACAACAAAGCAAGCCGCATGCCCATTCATTGTGGTAAATCTTGAACTGGTATTTTATGGTACGCATAAAGCAACTGTTCTTTCAACATTCTATGGACAAGATTTTTAAAACTGTCAATTTTCTATTTATTCGCCTGGGGTTTAATCCGGACCTTCTTCAACACTTTCTAAATTTCCTCTTCAATTTCCGGAATACTTTCATGGCGCTGTCTTCCGTAATCAGCAGTTTTAGAAGCAAAGCGGCCAGTTTCCCTAAAATAGTGTTTTTACAGTAGCAAACATTGGGTGACTTGGTAATCTATGACTTGGGAGCCTTTCAGAATAAACTCTAATAATAACATATCAGTGTATTCTGCTTTGATGTAATGTACGGCCAAAATATACAAAAAGAACAACTTAAGCTTTGCTAAACTACTAAATAATACACTTTTAAAGGGCGATTAAAAATTTTTAAAATTAACAACAACTTGTCAAATCAATCATTTGTCGAAAGAAATATTTTTTTCATAATAACGAAAAACAAATAAATCAAATTAAGGATGCACCAAAACAAGTTAAAATATCTCAATTTCATCGAAATAATATTTTGTTCAATATTTTAAAACCATGATTTCGGAACTTAATATTGCATATTTTTAAAAACCTCCGTCAAACATTAAAACACGAATTACGAAGAAAATAATCGAGTTTAATTAAAATTAACTTTTTTATAATTAATAAGTTTTTCAAACAAAATAGGAAACAATAATTCCCCTTCCTTATCTAGGGGCATAGAAATTTAAAATGTTTAAATACAAAAATGCAAACATTAAGCCTGTAAATGCCATCAATCGTAAATTCGTTATCAGTTTTTTTGTACTATAAAACTTTGTTTATATATCAAATTGTTAAATTTACAATAAAAAAACAATGTTTAAATTGGTTTTTGTGTTTTGTTTATTTTTTGTAAAATTTTACTCTTTGGGAGTAAAACTTTGGAACTTTTTAGCGTCAAACTATGCAATTTTGAAGATAGCAAGTTAAATCGGCTTATTTTGACGCAAGCAACATGTGGTAGGGTGTTGTAAAGAACTTTAGAGACACTTCGTACAATCCATCAATCAACAATGTACTACTGGCTCCTTCATTACAATTTTTAAAAATTTCCCGGTATGAACAATGAGTTATTATAAAGCAGTAAAATCTGTGTAAAATATAAAAAGAGGTCGCCTAATAAAGTGCACCTAATTTATAAGTTTTTCACTTTATATATACAGGGTGTTTTTTAATAAATGATAAAAAATTAAACGGGTAAATTTTGAATTTATTTAAAAAAAAAAAACTTCATATAAAGATATGTCCTAAATTGCATCTATTTTGATTTACAGAGTGTTGATATTTCATTTTTTATCGACTTTTATTAATTTCTTTGTCAATTGTTAAGATAACTAGCTTAAAATTGATAGATACAATAATTTGAGCATTATCTACAAATTGAAATTATAAAAATTTAAAATACTCTACAGGGAGTTACATTTTTCCTGATCACTCTTCATATTTTATGTCAGAACTTTTTTTGTCCTTTTTGGATTGTAGTTAATAACTTTACTGAATTCTTTATTTGATTTATTAACTTTTTGGTTTCTTGAGTTTTTCTATTTTGAACAATAGTTTAGGAGATATTTGCAAAGTAACTGACTGTGTTCACGACGATTACCCTAGAGATACAATAAAAGAGCAATGTAGTAAACTCTGCAATGTGTAACCCCCTGTAGAGTATTTCAGATAATTATTATTTCGGTTTGTAGGTTACGCTGAAATTATTATAGCTGCCAATTTTAAGCTAGTTATCTTAACAAATGACGAAAGAAATTAATAAAAATCAATAAAAAAAATTAAATTTCAACACCCTGTAAATCAAAATGGAAACAATTTATAGGACATGTCTTTATATGTATGAAGTATTTGTCTTAAAATAAACTCAAGAATAACCCTTTTAATTTTTCCATCTATTAAAAAAACCCCAGTAGACGCAAGGTATCTTAATTTCGTTGAATTTACAAAGTTTCTCGTTTATTCTAAGAGATATGGTTTTCGGAATACTTGGCTAATTTTTTATACAACAAAAGATGCCGGAAACAGATTTTCTCAAGTATTCTTTGTTTTTGATAGATATAATACGATCGAAAACTAGAATTTTTATTTTTTAATAATTTTTTCTATTAGGCTTTAAAAATTAAGCAAAAACTAAAAACATCGAAACATATCTTAAACTTATTTCGCAGATTTTTTTAATCCTACATGAATCATTTTAAGGAATAAACGATTTTATTTCAAAATTTATTTCATACTACAATACATGAAATACATAGGTATATGTATATATATCCTATTTTCTATGTATTTTTACAAGAAAAAGTTTAACTACTGATAAATACTGAAGATTTTATGAGCTATCTAACTGGCTGACATGTTGTAATTAACCAATATCCCAAAATTTTCCTTTAAATTTGGTCTTTAATCTAGCCATTATGAGTCCGGGTACAGTAATGTTGAAAAAAATGCTTTTTAAATGCGTCAATGAATTTTATCAGTTAATTGAAGAGTGATATTTTGCAATATCTGGTTATGCCAGACACCAACCACATATTGTTCACTGATGTATGTAAAATTGTATTATTATTCTTGGAATAAAGCACGACAGATTGATATCAAATTTTTCGTACGAACATTTATAAACTAATCTCTACCAGAAACAAAAAAAGTAATTTCCATTAACCTATGGGAATATGTAAAATTTTACTTTTAGGTTTTACGGCATTATCTGTTATACAAAAAAGTAGCACAATGTCCCGAAAACCGAATCTTTCTATCTTTCATAATAAACGAGATAGATCATAAATACAATAAAATTGGGACACTGTGTACATATTTGGTTTTATTCAAATGAATAATAGTGAAACTCCTGTGAACCGTGTCGTATATTTTAGATATAGAGAACAGAGAGATGGCAGCAAAAGTCATTAATCGGATATTTATGAGAAATTCATGAATCAATTCCTGATTACTTTTCCCCTGGGTTTCTCCTTATCACCACTGTTTGCTTAATTGTCATCTCTGATTTACTCTTCAACAATTTTCCTGACAAACTAACCTTGTTGCACAGGGCATTTAGAAATACATAAATATATTCTTCTTGTTAGGAAAAGGAACGAAAGTTAGGCACCGGTTTAATTTTAACTTTACGATGTTTATGCGTCTCTAAAAAGGAAGCTTTGTTGATAGCAGCTTATCTGATACTAGAAAGAGAGTTTAAAAAAGTAATAGTCTAATTCGAGCTCACCATGTAGATGAATTTTTCAATCTCATTTCGGACGGGATGGCGTGATTGAATTTAATTAATTTGAAACGGGGGACGTGCAAGAGTTGCAGTGAAAAATTCGAAATATTCCAACAGGAGGAATTTAGGAAACGGTGCCTGAGTAATATCGACTGGAAAAGCAGAAATCCATCGGAATAGGTTTTTGATGCATTTAATTTCGTCCGTGAAGTCGAAAATAAACCGAAGGTTAAAACGGGCGGTGGTATGAAAACAAGGACTGACTGAAACATTTAAATTCTTTTCAAGACTTTTGAACGTGCCTTGTTCGTGTTTTTTTTTAGAAATTCGCTAACTTTTTTTGATCATAAAAAAACGACTGGACTGACTGTAAGGAAATGAAAACGTCTGTCGCACAGTCGCCAGATGTCTTAAAAGCCAAAAATACACTCTGCAAGAGGCTTTTTAAGGTAAATTTAACAGTTCCGCTTGAACATTTTATGAACTTAAATACGACCCTAACGATACTAAAATATAAAGTGACAAGCGTAGTGGGTTCCTAGGTTTTCACACTACATGATTTTCCTGCAAATTCCCCAGATAAATTTCCTGATAGTACGTGTTTATATTCCACCGGAAATACATGCAATACCTAAATATCAGGTTGGTTCTGATAAAGTTCTTATCTCCTGAAACAAGAATACTATTATGTACTTTTTTAATGAACTCATAAAATTAATTCAGCATAATTTACTTAGTTTGTAGGTATTTCCAGATCAAAATTAAACATTTCAAAAGCGAGGTCTTCAAAGAAATCCATACAAATATTTGAAATACGTTTTAGCAGAGGGAGCTGAGCTCTTCTCTTTCATTTTTTTCCCTGAATTGACGTGAAATTGAATTAAATAACTTTAATCTGTTCATTGGGGTGTGGTTGATTTTATGGGTTCGACCAAAATGGGGTCACTAATGCGAATGAACAGATCTCGTTTGAAATATGGAGAAATCTTCTTAATTTATCGTTAATCGTGGCAACATTGAGCCCTGAGGTGGAGTGCGAACACAGTGCGCATAAAAATATTGATTATTCGCGAGTCGAACTCCTTCTGATCTGGTTTTTGGTCCAGTTTCTAAAGCGATCCCACAAAAGCGCAAAAGGAATTCGAAAAATTCCCTCTTATCCTGTCATTTCATTTTATCATTGAAAAGTAAATAAAGCGTAAGTAAAAAAAAATGAATGGCATACTTGATGGAAACGAATTTATCTGTTTTTTTTTCTATTTAATACCTTTGACTTTTGCAACCTTCGGTTTGCAGATTACTCCTTTTTATCGCTTCCAACGATGGCTATTGCATTATTTGTGGACTGTGCCGAAACTAATTATCTCTCAATTAATTCACGGATCGAGTGTTGAATGATCGTGTGATGAATTGTTTATGATAAAAATGCTTACATTTGTGGAATCCCATTCGTAATTGTTCGGGGAATTTTAGTTGTATCCTTATTGAAAAAAATAACAACAAAACATATGTAGTTGTTTTTCATTATTTCTATGTAGACCAAACTATGATTATGTTATTCGAGATTTTGTCCATTGCTTATCGCATTTCTGCCAATCTAAACATTTTAGCATGCGACACGTTTCCAATTGCCTAGCGAACAGAAAGTTGTATACTTATATTCATATTGAATTGAAACAACCTTATTTGCATGATATGTACTGGTTTGATTGGTCTCAAATCAGTTCTCATCAACTTTTGAAATAACACAGGAAATCGGTACGATTTGATTGATTTGCCTCCTCGTGGTAAAATCCAAAACCCACGTTAGAATAAGAAGCCTCTGAATTGAAAGTTTTCTCTGAATAATTGCGCGCCCACACATTACGCGACTGGTTTTAGTAATTGTTGAATCAAGTTTGTCCCGCTTCCATTTGAAATTAAAATAGCCTTTAGTTCATCGATATGTAATTTTCTTTTTCTTCATTATTAACTTAAGGTAGACATTCCGATTAAATACTGGTACTCGTATTTGCAGGTGAAATAAATGAACGGAACACCATTAGATTATCCTTAATTATGGTATTAACGCTTTATCTGTGATTACTCCAATAATGGTAATCGTCCAATTAAATAAAACAAATAAAATAGCACGCAAAACTTTAACGGCCGTAAAGTGGTATTAATATTGTCCCCTAAAAAAATCTTTGTCCGACCTTATGACAATAAATAATAAATGTTAACAAGTCATGATTCTTGAAGAAAGTCTAGATTGTAATTTAGAATAATAATCAAAACAATTTTCTAATTGATTTCCAGAACAGTCAAAGAACAAACACAGGGTTCGAATTTAATGGCGATGCGGAAATTGAAGGTAGTGGTTTTGGTGGTGAGGTGAACCGCGACTTGGAGTCGAGCGGTTCAGGACAAGGTCCTCCAGGTGAGGACGATGAAGACACCGATATTAACACGAATGTTAATAGTCACTCGCCAGATCGTAAGATTTTATTTGAATTGTGTTTCTATTTGTTCTAAAAACATTTACATACTTTGTAGACGTGCCGCCAGTTGTTGAGATTAATCCCAAGAAAGATCAAAGTCCAGGTTATCAAGCACCAGTAAATCCTGCCAAGGACAAAGTCGTACCAACGGAAGATACAAGCGTTATTATGAATCCTAAAACGGAAGATCGTCCTACGTCGTTCTTCTCTCAACCAGGCATATTAGCCGGTATGTACATATGTATGTATAATTGCAATATGAAAAAAGTGAAACGTTTCTTACAAGATTTGTGATTGTTATTTTTAGTCATAATTAAACTATCATCGGAATTCACAAATATGTACGTGTGCGAATACAATTAAACCATCAACACTTGAAGTAAACAAGTCATAATGTGCATTTCGCATTGCAAAATTTAGATTTCTATAAAAATAGGGACGAGAATCTACATACTAGTTACAAGCAGGAAAACAAGATATATATATAGTTTTGAGCAATTTTTATCTAGTAGCACATTACTAGCAAGTGTATGGGAAAAAAGCGTCCTACTTAATCGCACGATAGTCTAATTTTCATATTCATAGCAAGATAAGTATGATAGGAAATCGAGCTGAAGAAACTCAAAAGTAACTGAACGCATTTCTAAGCTACAATCATGCTAGTTTTGTATTACACTCAATGTTTGTGTTGAATTTTTAATAAATGCATATACCAAAGAGCATGTTGCTATCAACGAGCATGTCATCTAGTAGCAGACAGGCATGTCATTTCAATAGCCTGCGGAATCTCTCCTAACATTTAATTATAAATTTTACGATAGATTCAATTGTTAATTTTAAACTTGGAAAAAATATAGATTTTGAATTGGTCAATAGGCTATTTGTAAATTTCCTCCTTTATCTCGTTTAATTTAAAATGTAATATTATTATCTACCACTTCATACAATTTATTTTTATCTGCTTAAAAAATATAAAAGTTTATCTAAATTTATAGTGCAAAATTTCAATTTAAGAAGGAACCTAACCTAAATATTTATTATCTTATATATGCGCACAATTGTTATTTTGTATAAAACAAAATCACTCTTACACTACTTAAAGGAATTATATAATGTATTATGCATTATTAAGTCGAATTAAGTACTATACAAGCACAGATAAAAATAATTTTATTTGAGAAACTTTAAATTTATTGTTGTTGATTTTTATTTTCATTGAAAATTCTTGTTTACGAGTCTTTACATTAGATTTTATAGAATTTGTTCTTTAGAAAATGAACATTCAATTTGTGAAAGGCATGCACAACGACGCATATCATATAGAACTTCAATAAAAATAAAGTATTGTATCTTCAGTTTTTTCCCTTATCTTTTATGTTGACCTAAAAGAAACTGAAACAGAGCTTGTGACAAATGTAGCAAATTTTTTTTGAGATAATATAAACAAGATGAACATTGTTTTGGTGATAGCTAGTAAACATGTGTAATGTGATTCAACTGCAAAAATCCACACATGGCGGACACGTATAACTAGACTTATTGTAAACAAATCTAATAAAGCTGCAATACGGTTTTGTTGCACTATGATTGTAATAAAAAAAACGAGGTTTCAATTTTATTATACTTGAACCCATAGGTAAAACATTTCTAGAAGTTATATTGTGTTATATGTATATATGGTGTCTCGTAAATGTAAATCGTTTAAAAGGTACAGGATGTTGAAAATAAACATGTATTTTTAAAAGGAGATGCATAATGACAATTTCCTTATGGTCCTCGCAAAACTTACAGTATTAGTCATGCTTCATCAGCCAGTATCTAGTTAAGATGTTAGTATTCCTTCTTCTCTCTTTCGATTTTGTTTAATATGAATAACATACTAGCTTCCCAGCAAGATATATGTATGGGATCTTTTGAAAAGATCTTCATTTGTCTTCATCTGACCACTTGTTCCAGCCACATGTCTCGAAACTTACTCGAGGAACGGCCTTTAATTATAGTTTTCACAGTGCATGAATATACGCAAAATTATGGCCAATTCGAGCTAGCTCATCTGTCACTTCATTGCCAATTCCTTAATATTCAGGTACTCACAGCGGGGTGCTTCTGTTCCTTTTTGTAACCACAATGCATAGCTGTAATTGTTTGTTATCATCGTGCCCTCAACTGAGAAATCTGTGAAAACTGTTGTTTTGCGGTAGAATATATTTTATAGCATTTTTTTATTCATAAGACTGCAACTATAAATTCATAAAAAAATTAATAGGAAAGAAAATTCATTCATTTACCTTACCTCCAGAACAAATTTATTTCCAATAGTAGGTCTAAATTGACTCGATATTTTGTGAATTAACTTATTTAAATTTTAACATTTCTAGTTTATCTACAAGACATCCTGTATAAGTAATTTTTTCTTTCTTGTTTTAGCTGTTATCGGAGGAGCCGTAGTTGGACTTTTATGTGCAATTTTGGTAGTAATGTTCATCGTATACCGAATGCGTAAAAAAGATGAAGGATCATACGCATTAGGCGAGCCAAAGCAATCACCGAATTCGAATTCGTATAGCAGAGGAACAAACAAAGAGTTTTACGCTTGAAGTTAGTGTTAGATGTAACTAACAATGGACGCTGAAATAATATTAACGAAATCAATATTGGTTGCTGGAGACTTTACTAGGGACTGAATTCTCATCGTCGCTTGTTTTCGATCGCTACGAAGTTATTTTTTACATATACCTTACGTATACAATATTTCTACGCGCACATGTAGTCTATACTAGATTGACGCACATGAAAAGCTTCATTCGAATATCTACTACTATTACTACCCCTTTTTTCGGAACAGTTTTCATGTGCGAGAAAAATTTATGAAATATATCAGTCTTAACTGCCAATTTAAAAAAAAATATATATATAATATATTTTTTCCACGTTGTACTAAGTACAACAGTTTCTTTTAAATTTAAAAGTAACCTTTTCAGTCTCATATGTCTTAATTGTATGTATATATTATAAATGTATCAGAATAAAATGAATGAATTCAATGTATTTTAACGTTCAACAATTTTCGTATGCAGTATAACTTTGAATTTGAATTCGTATGAAATCTGCTGAAAATATACTGCATACGTAAATACACTTCATTAAAATACTTAGAAATTATCATTAATTAATATTTAAAATAGAAAAAAGTATTGAGGTTACACTAATAATTACGTCTCTGTGCAAAATTCGCCTTTTTGCTCATTTTAATGCAGTTATACATTCCTGTATCTTTTTTTATATATTGTCTTCTAATATAACTTTTTATATAATAATATCACATACAAATTGTGCGTGGAGCGCTGGTTCGTAGTAAAATTTTTACTAAATAAATGCGTATAATCACAAGACAAGTTCTTCTACAGGAAATGTTAATTTTTGAAACTAGTTTTTCAACAACAACAGCAACAACAACAACAACAGACCCCTTTTAATAGAATCCGCTTGGTGGAATGAAAGAAAAATTTATATAGAGAAAGGATGTAACAGAAAATTTTTAAATTTCCTATTAATACATGAGATATGTGATTATATATGTAGACTAAAGTTAAAATAAATTTTACGACGTGCCATTGGAGAATGAAAAAGTTTTCAGCTACTAATATTTATACTGGTTAGCATTGATTATAATCACATATTAAATGGACTGCTATCAGAGAATATGGTATATTAAAAATAGAATTGTAGCGATAATATTATGATTCGATTTCAATTGGCAATGGCAAGATAGTTTACCTGACAATAAATGTATTTTCTATCTTCTTGTAATTTTTAGTGATTCAATCGGTTTTAAAGCGAATTATCATATGCTCTGAAATATATTAAGTACGATATTAGTAAGTATAGTAATAATATAGCTTCTAGGCATGATCTAGGTATTGATAAGGTAGCTAAATGTTCATCCCTGTTGGATTTTTTTTTGTTTGTTTTAATGTTTCTCTTTTTTTTATGCAAAAAATTTTCTGTTATATCATTTAGGATCAACAGAGATCTCGATTAACATCCAGAAGCTTTTCAACAGAAGATATAGTGTGTGTAGTTTTGTAAAGTCTAATTAATATTTTACATTTATGAAAACTACGTATGAACATTGTTGTTTATTTATTTAATCAATTTACATCCGCAATAAAGTTATATATTAAGGAATACTTTTTACAATAACAGTTTTTTTTTTAATTATTCTGAATAGTTATTCAAAAATGGAAGTGTATAGTATTAGAATAATGTTGTACAATCTGGTTGTAAATAAAATCAAAATATAAAATTTTAACCTACATTTTCACTTAACGCTTTTTTATTTCCAGCTAAATGTAAATAGTTACGAGAAGAGAGAATTATTTCATACATTCTTAATCTGCTATGGAAAAAAAGGATATTTTCGGAATGAAAAATATCTTATTATTCAACATAGTGCCCAGTTAATTCAACATGTTTTGGACAGTTAGAGTGTGACAATGTTGAAAATTTTTTAATGTTTTTCCTTGTATCTTTAGTAGATGTACCGTCTGCATTTGATTTTCCATCGTCAAAGAGAATTCCTGCGAAATACCCTGTTTCAAGCCCTTCAATATGCTACTTTGCCTTTCTAGCAAGATTACCCATTACTTTGTCATGAGATTCATGTTGCTACGTCCCAGTCGACCCAGAAGTAACTTAAAGGATGGTTTGCTTAATAACTTTAGTTTAGTCTAACTCACACGCATAAATTCCCATTTTCCATGACACGCAAAACTATTTCCAGTGTTACGTTAAATGTATAATTCTGGTAGGAACCCTTAGAAAATTTTAATTATAACTGTTAAGAATGTTTCTGGTTTCTAATTTCTCCATCCTAGGCCCCGCCATCACATGGCATACAATTGTTTTGTCTGCAATTTCGTAGAGCCATAAAACAACACTGGACTGTGATCCTTATTTAGAATGGCCATGATTCTTCTAGTATATGCCCACAAATTAGTTAGATTTGCCAATTATTTCATTATTTATGACTGCATTCATATATTTGACTTCCTCTGCCATCAGGTTTATAAATTGTGTAATTTGAGATTTATAACTGGTCAAATTCCCGTCGTCCAATGTTTGGCTTTATTAAGTTGATTCTGGCAAGAATAGCTGCAATGATGGACTTTGTTTTATCAAATTTAGATTATTACTGTGTAACTGCAAGTTAATTTCATTAAATTTAGTAAACAAANACAATCATGCTAGTTTTGTATTACACTCAATGTTTGTGTTGAATTTTTAATAAATGCATATACCAAAGAGCATGTTGCTATCAACGAGCATGTCATCTAGTAGCAGACAGGCATGTCATTTCAATAGCCTGCGGAATCTCTCCTAACATTTAATTATAAATTTTACGATAGATTCAATTGTTAATTTTAAACTTGGAAAAAATATAGATTTTGAATTGGTCAATAGGCTATTTGTAAATTTCCTCCTTTATCTCGTTTAATTTAAAATGTAATATTATTATCTACCACTTCATACAATTTATTTTTATCTGCTTAAAAAATATAAAAGTTTATCTAAATTTATAGTGCAAAATTTCAATTTAAGAAGGAACCTAACCTAAATATTTATTATCTTATATATGCGCACAATTGTTATTTTGTATAAAACAAAATCACTCTTACACTACTTAAAGGAATTATATAATGTATTATGCATTATTAAGTCGAATTAAGTACTATACAAGCACAGATAAAAATAATTTTATTTGAGAAACTTTAAATTTATTGTTGTTGATTTTTATTTTCATTGAAAATTCTTGTTTACGAGTCTTTACATTAGATTTTATAGAATTTGTTCTTTAGAAAATGAACATTCAATTTGTGAAAGGCATGCACAACGACGCATATCATATAGAACTTCAATAAAAATAAAGTATTGTATCTTCAGTTTTTTCCCTTATCTTTTATGTTGACCTAAAAGAAACTGAAACAGAGCTTGTGACAAATGTAGCAAATTTTTTTTGAGATAATATAAACAAGATGAACATTGTTTTGGTGATAGCTAGTAAACATGTGTAATGTGATTCAACTGCAAAAATCCACACATGGCGGACACGTATAACTAGACTTATTGTAAACAAATCTAATAAAGCTGCAATACGGTTTTGTTGCACTATGATTGTAATAAAAAAACGAGGTTTCAATTTTATTATACTTGAACCCATAGGTAAAACATTTCTAGAAGTTATATTGTGTTATATGTATATATGGTGTCTCGTAAATGTAAATCGTTTAAAAGGTACAGGATGTTGAAAATAAACATGTATTTTTAAAAGGAGATGCATAATGACAATTTCCTTATGGTCCTCGCAAAACTTACAGTATTAGTCATGCTTCATCAGCCAGTATCTAGTTAAGATGTTAGTATTCCTTCTTCTCTCTTTCGATTTTGTTTAATATGAATAACATACTAGCTTCCCAGCAAGATATATGTATGGGATCTTTTGAAAAGATCTTCATTTGTCTTCATCTGACCACTTGTTCCAGCCACATGTCTCGAAACTTACTCGAGGAACGGCCTTTAATTATAGTTTTCACAGTGCATGAATATACGCAAAATTATGGCCAATTCGAGCTAGCTCATCTGTCACTTCATTGCCAATTCCTTAATATTCAGGTACTCACAGCGGGGTGCTTCTGTTCCTTTTTGTAACCACAATGCATAGCTGTAATTGTTTGTTATCATCGTGCCCTCAACTGAGAAATCTGTGAAAACTGTTGTTTTGCGGTAGAATATATTTTATAGCATTTTTTTATTCATAAGACTGCAACTATAAATTCATAAAAAAATTAATAGGAAAGAAAATTCATTCATTTACCTTACCTCCAGAACAAATTTATTTCCAATAGTAGGTCTAAATTGACTCGATATTTTGTGAATTAACTTATTTAAATTTTAACATTTCTAGTTTATCTACAAGACATCCTGTATAAGTAATTTTTTCTTTCTTGTTTTAGCTGTTATCGGAGGAGCCGTAGTTGGACTTTTATGTGCAATTTTGGTAGTAATGTTCATCGTATACCGAATGCGTAAAAAAGATGAAGGATCATACGCATTAGGCGAGCCAAAGCAATCACCGAATTCGAATTCGTATAGCAGAGGAACAAACAAAGAGTTTTACGCTTGAAGTTAGTGTTAGATGTAACTAACAATGGACGCTGAAATAATATTAACGAAATCAATATTGGTTGCTGGAGACTTTACTAGGGACTGAATTCTCATCGTCGCTTGTTTTCGATCGCTACGAAGTTATTTTTTACATATACCTTACGTATACAATATTTCTACGCGCACATGTAGTCTATACTAGATTGACGCACATGAAAAGCTTCATTCGAATATCTACTACTATTACTACCCCTTTTTTCGGAACAGTTTTCATGTGCGAGAAAAATTTATGAAATATATCAGTCTTAACTGCCAATTTAAAAAAAATATATATATAATATATTTTTTCCACGTTGTACTAAGTACAACAGTTTCTTTTAAATTTAAAAGTAACCTTTTCAGTCTCATATGTCTTAATTGTATGTATATATTATAAATGTATCAGAATAAAATGAATGAATTCAATGTATTTTAACGTTCAACAATTTTCGTATGCAGTATAACTTTGAATTTGAATTCGTATGAAATCTGCTGAAAATATACTGCATACGTAAATACACTTCATTAAAATACTTAGAAATTATCATTAATTAATATTTAAAATAGAAAAAAGTATTGAGGTTACACTAATAATTACGTCTCTGTGCAAAATTCGCCTTTTTGCTCATTTTAATGCAGTTATACATTCCTGTATCTTTTTTTATATATTGTCTTCTAATATAACTTTTTATATAATAATATCACATACAAATTGTGCGTGGAGCGCTGGTTCGTAGTAAAATTTTTACTAAATAAATGCGTATAATCACAAGACAAGTTCTTCTACAGGAAATGTTAATTTTTGAAACTAGTTTTTCAACAACAACAGCAACAACAACAACAACAGACCCCTTTTAATAGAATCCGCTTGGTGGAATGAAAGAAAAATTTATATAGAGAAAGGATGTAACAGAAAATTTTTAAATTTCCTATTAATACATGAGATATGTGATTATATATGTAGACTAAAGTTAAAATAAATTTTACGACGTGCCATTGGAGAATGAAAAAGTTTTCAGCTACTAATATTTATACTGGTTAGCATTGATTATAATCACATATTAAATGGACTGCTATCAGAGAATATGGTATATTAAAAATAGAATTGTAGCGATAATATTATGATTCGATTTCAATTGGCAATGGCAAGATAGTTTACCTGACAATAAATGTATTTTCTATCTTCTTGTAATTTTTAGTGATTCAATCGGTTTTAAAGCGAATTATCATATGCTCTGAAATATATTAAGTACGATATTAGTAAGTATAGTAATAATATAGCTTCTAGGCATGATCTAGGTATTGATAAGGTAGCTAAATGTTCATCCCTGTTGGATTTTTTTTGTTTGTTTTAATGTTTCTCTTTTTTTATGCAAAAAATTTTCTGTTATATCATTTAGGATCAACAGAGATCTCGATTAACATCCAGAAGCTTTTCAACAGAAGATATAGTGTGTGTAGTTTTGTAAAGTCTAATTAATATTTTACATTTATGAAAACTACGTATGAACATTGTTGTTTATTTATTTAATCAATTTACATCCGCAATAAAGTTATATATTAAGGAATACTTTTTACAATAACAGTTTTTTTTTAATTATTCTGAATAGTTATTCAAAAATGGAAGTGTATAGTATTAGAATAATGTTGTACAATCTGGTTGTAAATAAAATCAAAATATAAAATTTTAACCTACATTTTCACTTAACGCTTTTTTATTTCCAGCTAAATGTAAATAGTTACGAGAAGAGAGAATTATTTCATACATTCTTAATCTGCTATGGAAAAAAAGGATATTTTCGGAATGAAAAATATCTTATTATTCAACATAGTGCCCAGTTAATTCAACATGTTTTGGACAGTTAGAGTGTGACAATGTTGAAAATTTTTTAATGTTTTTCCTTGTATCTTTAGTAGATGTACCGTCTGCATTTGATTTTCCATCGTCAAAGAGAATTCCTGCGAAATACCCTGTTTCAAGCCCTTCAATATGCTACTTTGCCTTTCTAGCAAGATTACCCATTACTTTGTCATGAGATTCATGTTGCTACGTCCCAGTCGACCCAGAAGTAACTTAAAGGATGGTTTGCTTAATAACTTTAGTTTAGTCTAACTCACACGCATAAATTCCCATTTTCCATGACACGCAAAACTATTTCCAGTGTTACGTTAAATGTATAATTCTGGTAGGAACCCTTAGAAAATTTTAATTATAACTGTTAAGAATGTTTCTGGTTTCTAATTTCTCCATCCTAGGCCCCGCCATCACATGGCATACAATTGTTTTGTCTGCAATTTCGTAGAGCCATAAAACAACACTGGACTGTGATCCTTATTTAGAATGGCCATGATTCTTCTAGTATATGCCCACAAATTAGTTAGATTTGCCAATTATTTCATTATTTATGACTGCATTCATATATTTGACTTCCTCTGCCATCAGGTTTATAAATTGTGTAATTTGAGATTTATAACTGGTCAAATTCCCGTCGTCCAATGTTTGGCTTTATTAAGTTGATTCTGGCAAGAATAGCTGCAATGATGGACTTTGTTTTATCAAATTTAGATTATTACTGTGTAACTGCAAGTTAATTTCATTAAATTTAGTAAACAAATCTGTTAAATAAGCAATGTCTGGTTTCGATTTGAATAAATTTTCTTTTGTAAATAGGATCTTTAGCATCCAAAAATTTAAAACAGTCTCAAAAAGTAATCAGGCAGCGTACTGCAGTGTGAAGGAGTAATTGATGAAAATTTTCGTTATTTTCTTCACATAACTGCGCAAATAATTTAAAATTCAATGCGTTGCTTCCAATTTTGTTTACTGCGTTTAGAACGAATTGAAAACACTGATACAATCTGACACTCAGATTGTTAGCAACTAAATGTTCTCGACGGATAACGCAGTGTATTGAAAAAACCCCGGATATGTATTGTTTGAACTGGTTTATAAACCACGATAGCGCGCAAACATAACAGGTGCTCCATCTGCTGCTACTGATATTATACATATTTGATAAAGAATCGCTTTTTTTATGAAATAGTGTTTTGAAACAATTAAAGTTGATTCACCTTTAGCGTCTGTTTTCAAAATTCTGGCGAAAAACAGATCTTCGTGAATTACTTAGTCCATAACAAAACGAATGTATGTCAATAACAATGCTTCATTACTTTAAAAAAAGAAGGTAAAATTAACTTTTCCAATTGTATGCAGAAATAGGTCGTTTATAGGTAATTATACAAGAAGCTTTCAAATCATTACATCAATACATCTTTGAACTGTGTTGTTGCTTCAGTATATAATATGCAGGTTTATGTAGAATAGTTTCTCAAACGTCTTCACTGGCTGGCAAAATAAACCATCCTCCAATGATATGCGACCTTCCTATTTGCTGTCAGCAATGAGATATTGTAAACCATCATCGTTTCCTTTCGATGTTGAAGTGAACATCGTAGATAAGTTTTTCCTTTATCGTTTAAAAGTGTCTCAAATTGTTATCAGTTTTATCAGGGTGACACCTTCTCAGATAATCCTCTAACTTGAATGGTTTCATAATCATTTCTTAAAACTTAGTTGCATAAAAAGCACATAGACAGGTGTTCGTTAGGCAACAATGCAATAAAGAGAAACTATAATTAACGCTATACTGCCTACATTTCTTTTTCGATTCAACCACGTTTAGTAGGGATTATTAGAAAATAAACTATTTAAATATTCAATCAAAACTCCGTAACTCGGAGTCAATTGTGTTCTCAGATTGCATTTTACTTGAACTGAAAACTCAATAAGACGAAACAGAAAAACTAGCCCACAAAGAGACTTAAATCATACTATTAGTCGAATTTTGTAAAATAGGAGAATCCATAAACAAAATGTACATTTTTCGTTTAGCTTATGTTCATATACAGGGTATCCCAGCCAACATGACCATCTCAAATATTTCCGTTGTTTGTAAAGTTAGAACAAAATGTTTCAAGACAAAGTTACTCAGCATCAAGGGGCGCATGTATTGATGTTATTATTTTTTTTTTGCAGGTCACCATTTTTAAGATATCAAGGTCATCTATAGTTTTTTAAATGGGAACTACTATTTTTTTTAATGCCATGTTTTAGTTTGCGTCAAGAGGAAGCTAGTCATTAATTTTTTTTTTAATTTTTAATTTTTTTTTTTAATTTTATTTTTTTATTATAACACTGAACCTTCAGATGATCTTGTTATGACCAAATTAATTTAGTAAAATATTTCATAAATAATTAAAAATAAAATTAAAAAAAAAAAATTAAAAAAAAAAAAAAAATTAAAAAAAAAATTGATATCTTAAAAATGATGACCTGCAAAAAAAAAAATAATAACATCAATACATGCGCCCCTTGATGCTGAGTAACTTTGTCTTGAAACATTTTGTTCTAACTTTACAAACAACGGAAATATTTGAGATGGTCATGTTGGCTGGGATACCCTGTATATATATTTATACAGGGTGTCCCATAAATAGGTGCTCAAAATGGTATCACGGCTTTCTTTAGGTCAAAACATTAAGATTTGCGTAAAAAAGTATTTGGAAAAAGTGTCTCATTTAGGAGTTATTCATGGTCAAAGTTCTTCATAAAAAAATCGATACTTTTTATATCTCGAGAATGACTCGATGGATTTCATTGAAACTCGGGGTGTATTTATTCATTAGTAC
>JABRWK010000086.1:298503-310802 GCA_013372445.1 Hypothenemus hampei | reverse complement strand
GATATTTTTTTTTCATTTCTTAATATTGTCTATACAGGATGTTTGGTAATTCATGTTACAACGCTCTACCATAAAAGGTACAGCTCAAAATAAAAAGAAAACTTCGTATAAACATAGGCCCGGAAATGCTTTGTTTCCGAGAGAGTGTTAAACATTAAGAAAAAGAACATTTCTTTATTTTTTAGCGTCCAAACGGGTTAAGATTTTTTAACCAAATTTGGTGTATGAGTTTATGATATTGGTAGGTTTAATCCAAAAATTTACCAGCTTTAACCATTCACCAGACGCGGGGTATGGGTATCATATGTTATTACAATTTTGTAAGGAAAAAAATGAACAGCCATATCTCCGCCTCTGGTGAATGGTTAACGCTGGTAATTTTTTGGAGTAAACCTATCAATATGCTAAACTCATACACCAAATTTGGTTAAAAAATCTTAAGTCGTTTGGAAGGTAAAAAATAAAGAAATATTCTTTTTCTTAATGTTTAACACCCTGTATCTCGGAAACGAAGCATTTCCGGGCCTATGTTTATATGAAGTTTTCTTCTTATTGTACCTTGTATGGCAAAGCGTTGTAACATGAATTACCAAACATCCTGTATATTTATATGATTATCTGCTACACCGTGCGCGAGTAAAGGAAGGTTAATAAGTTAACCGATATATTGATACATTCTTCCTTCTATTAATATAGTCTGGGATAATACACCGCTTCTTGTTTTCAATGTGCAAGGCCAGTTCTGGCGGGTATACTGCCACTGCCCTGCACGCAGGCGGCAAAATTTAGGGGTGTCGAACTCTAACAATATCCTATAAACTAAGACACACCTATACAAGGGCAAATACAACACGTAATGATGTTTTGTATAATATATGTATAATAGCAAACGCAATAGATTAACATATTATTATATGATAATATAATATAACTGTAAAGTTGACATTGCCGGCATCCTTTTAAAAGCCCCGCAAAAAGAGATGAAAACTTATACAAAAGCGGTGTCTTAAGTATACTGAATTTTATTCAAATTGCATTTTTCTAGCAGCCACAATCAACTAAAAATTTTTTTCCCCATACACCATTGAAAAGTCCATGCTTCGGTAACAACGCATTTTTGCCCCCATGTTACTATACCTAACGTTGTTTCTTATTTTTAAGAAAGGAATAACTCCCTTAAAAGATTACGCTTACTTTTGAAACATCTTATACATGTATACAGGGTGCTTCCTAAATGCATGTCATAATTTCAGGGGCTGATTCTTTGGATCATTCTAAGACTAAAAATTCATATTTACATGGGTCCCCAAATGCACCGTTTTCGAGATACAGGGCGTTTAAATCAACGGCACCCTTACCTCCGCCACTCGTCAATTTGCAAATCTTGGTATTATTTGTTTTGTACATTTCACTATATTAAACTTATACCCAAAAGTAATTTTAAATATCACAAAAGATGTGGTAATTTAAAATTAAATACTGACACATTGTTTTGATCATGTTGTTAATATTTTACGTTTTTCATCATAAAATGCCATTTTTCTCAAAAACGGTTCACATTAGAGCTTTTGACCAGGAATACCTTTTTGTGCAGAAAACATTGGCGGTATAAAATGTGCCTCCAAAATGCTAGTTTTCCCAGCGGCTTAAAAATTAAGGGCAAAAAAATTCTCACCCAACCCTAAAATCTCCGCCACTGGCATATGGAAAAATAGTGAAGTAGCGCTCAAAATGTAGCAAATATTAATGATGGTATGTGTACAAAATCTGAATTATGTATCTCAAACGGTTCCTGAAATATTGTTAAAAAACTGAAAAAAAAAACAGTTTTTTGGCACCCTGTATCTCGAAAACGATGTGTTTGCAGACCTATGTGAATAGGAACTTTTTGGTCTTAAAATGATCCAAAGAATCACCCCCTGAAACTATGACATGTACTTAGGAAACAGTGTATGTAGTTGTTTAGAGCTTTCAGTAAATATTAACATAAATACTATGTTATAATAATAATACTTTATTGATTGGTTCTATCAATTAAATTTAATTAAATTAAAATTTGTACCATTACGGCTTGTGGTGTTTTTGTTATTGGGCCTTAAAAAATACAAATATTTTTGGGATACATTGAATGTACACATTTCTGTTCTAGTTTTTCTTTTACTATTGTCACTGAAACCGATGCAATTGAGCCTGTTTAGTACTACGCTCTACTATGCGTCGTTATGTTGATCAAAATCACAAATTTCACATGAATCTATTCGATCGAGTTCCTGACCACCCAGTTAAAAATATTCTACATTCTTTCTTTTAAACTTTTCCTTTATGTTCTCCCTACGAACACATAAATCTATAACCCGAAGTATAATAATTTTTCGGTAACCTTTGTCTATAAAAATCCAGTGCCATTAAATAAAACAATCATTGTCTTTAACGGTAATGTCGATCGTGTCCAGTTCATTAACCACCATTTTTGCACCTGAATGTCATAAATTTGTCATCCAAATCAAATTGAAATGAGATTCATGTATGTACTAATTTTGGTGCTCATTACCTTATTGGTGATAAATTTTTTCGCTCAAACTACTTTACTAATTTATGGGGCCAAATTGCACTTACAACGAAGCAGATTTTGTAACTCTAGTCGTGAGGTAAATTTTCAAATATGTATAATGGTTATTAAAAAATCTAATATGCTTTATTTTTTATCAAAATCAGAAAACAGAAAATAAAAATGACCAAATCAAGTATGATCCCCGAAATAAAACAAAATAGTTTTCAGAAAATAAATAAGGAGATACGAAGCAATTCTGAAGAAAAAGAGATTTAAAAATGAGAAAACGAGACCAAAAAAAAGTCCTACATAATAATGAGTTACTGTCAATAAATGTAATTATTAAAAGTTAAATATATTCTATCCATTTAAAATATATACAGCAGAACCTCAATATAACGGACTCAAAGGGGCGAGGGGTTGTCCGATAAAGCCGAATGTCCTTTATATAAAAATAATTTCTTTGATCCATTTACCGACACACTGGTGTAATATATGCAATATAAAGTCGACATTGTCGGTATTCTTTTAAAAGTCCCTTCAAAAGAGACTGAAATATATAAAAAAATATTGCTTTAGCGGTTTTCCAGAAAAATCGCAAAAATTTTTTTTGTGTATTTCCTACACCTGGCAGTAGTTTTTCTGAATGCGTTCCGTATTTTCTCAATTGTAAAGCCGCGAAAGACGCCCGCTTTTAAAAAGTTTCGGCCTCTTTTTAAGAAATCTTTAAAAGAATGCCGGCAGTGATTATTTATACTGTATACATACATATACATATGTATACAGGATGTTATTTAAGTGCGTGGCCAAACTTCAAGGGGTGATTCTTTGGATGATTGTACGACGAAAAGTTTATATAAACATAGGTTTGATAATGCTTCGTTTTCAAAACACAGGGTGACAAGCTTTTTTTTTAAATCTTAATAATTCTTTAGCCGATTATGTTGAGATTTAGTAGTGTTATTTATGATTAAGTAATCTACCATAAATTAAATTTTTTTCGTGAAAAAAATGATTTTTTAAAAAAAGTTTGATACCATGTATCTTGAAAACGAAGCAATATCAGATCTATATTTATATAAATTTTTCGTCTTACAATCATCCAAAGAATCACCCCTTGAAGTTTGACCACATACTTAAATAACACCCTGTATACCATAATTTTGTGAAGTTAATTAAAAAAAGTTGTTCAAAAATATTTTGTCCGTTATATCCAAAGTCTGCTTTTACAGGGTCTGTTCTATCGAGACTCTATTGTACAATAGAACTTCTAGAACTCGAACTTCGGGCCCTTTCACGGTTCTGCATTTGGATCGTGTGATTCGAAAGCACGTTTGTAAAATACATTGACTCTTATGGAGCTCTTTCAAGATCCTGCATATCAATCACAATACGCAGAGCACATACAAACCATCTAGCGTATACGATTCAATCGCAATAGACAAATACATTGAATCAAAAGGGAAATTTCAAATCTTTGCGTTTGAAGCATTCCGTTTTGCTCGCAATCATATCAGTATCCCTATATCTTTCTTTTTCCTCGATGTGTTGGCGCTATGCAGTATCGGTATGATACACCACATATTGGGCGTTCTAGGGTCATTCAATGATTTCAAAATTTTATGTTATTTTTTAAATGGTTTCTTGGTTTTATTAGCCTGTACGGACATAGAGCGGCTATAATTCGGTCCTGATGACTGTGTTTAAACATCTCCACAGCGGAAGAAACGCATAAGCTTGAAAGGAAAACGCATATTACTAATCTTTTCTGCGTCTGAAACACAAAAGTACACGCAAGAGCCTGAAAGCAAACTTAGATACCTATCTCGAATTTTTCTAAATTCGAAATTTTGGTTCTTTGCCTTTCCTATTTATTTTACATGTATTTTAGTCTACACTATATAAGTCGAATTTCTATAACTCGAACTAAGTTCCCCGTCCCTTGGATATTCGAATTATGGCAGTTGTATTGTATTACACACTTTTATCTTTCATATGTATAGTGTTTCAAATGAAATGACTATAGTACAATATATATAGGGTGTTTCCTAATTAATCTGCAATATTACATTGTCCACCTCAACTTACGAGTAACAATTTGAGATCAAAAAATATCTGGCTTTTTTTCTCAAAATCTACCGGTTTGGAGGAAAAAATAAAATTTATATTTATTGAATTTGAAAGTTATTCAAATGTTAATATTTTAATGTATCTAAAACGACACCTTAGTAGTAAAATGTTTTTGTTACCACTTTGTAAACTGGTATTCATGTCATTTAAATGTGAAAATAGATCACTCAAGTAAGCTAACAGTAATAAAGATTTTTTTTGTAGAAAAACTGTGTAAATTAATAATTTTTATCTCTAAAAAAGATTTTCAATTCATCTCGTAATTCAAAAGACCTCATTAGAACCTTTCGTCACGACAATCGTCTGATTTCAGTACGAAAAAACAATTAATTGTTCTTTTTCATCGCAAAATATGGAAAACATTGCAACGGTCTGCTTTTAATAAAATTAACAATTTTTATAGCTTCAGATAGCGGAAGTTAGTTCATTTGACATGTATTATTTGATTTTTCGAATAATACCGTGTGTCAATTTCAAAACGAACCACCCTTAATAACCCTAAAACTATACTCTATTTTTTAAAGAAACAACACTATGTTAAAAATCTAAGGAGATGGTTGACAATTTAATACAGGTATATAATATTTACATGTATGTATATTAATAATATACATATAATATGTATATTATTGATATGTATACTTATTGGTACCTCAGAGCAAAAGAGTATTAATGCCAAATTTTCAATTTTCTAGTTTTTTAATGATTTCTGATTTCTTTATTTTACATGTATGAAATCCAACATGGTACATACGTCACGAAGGGCAAAACTATATTACATCCAAAAAAATGTATTAAATCCCACATAATACAATTTCAATAATTATAATAATTTTTATTTTCTTTTAAATTCTCCTATAAAATTTACATTTTGGATTTAATACCCTTTAGCTACCGATATAGTATATACTACTCAATGTTTTAGACCAGTACTGCCAAGAAAATTTATATATTGAAATCTTGAAAAAAACAGACTTTATGTATTATTTTAAAATTTCCAAAAACACGTCAATTGAGATATTGATGGGGACATTTAAATATTAGATTTGACTAGGATTCTGTCGTATTTCATCGCCCCCAGCCACCCCAACTTTAGAAATTCAAATGGCATCACCATCAATATGAAATCTCAAATTGAAGATATTTTGAAACTTGTATTTAGAGGTGTGCTTGAATTTAAAATTTCTCGATTAGTTTTTGAGAAAAAGAACTGCAAACAGTCAAAAATTGAAATTTTTTTTGCAAAAACTATTAGGTTTTCGATACATGTAAAGAATTTTTCTCTCGAATATTACGTTTTTAATCGTTGGTTAAGTTTACATAAACGTTAACACCCTGTACAGTGTGTTAGGGAAATGACTTGTAAATTTAATTTAATCAACGATTAAGAACGTCATTTCCAAGAGAAAAGCAAAAGAAAGATCAGCTTAATAAATTTATTTCATATTTGTTTCTTTTACATTAAAAGTTATATTACATTTTTGTGGAAGTAATTTATTATTGCCCAATTCCTACATGTGTAAGTCCTCCACCAAAGAATATATACAGTACTATTTATTAAATAGTATTTAATAAGTATAGACAACCTTAATAGAATCGTTTTAACGCTATCTATGAACACAACATCGCTGTCATCTATTCGGCTAAGTACAATGTTGCCATGCACCACCTTCGTCTTGTTAATGCCCGCTGGGAATTTGAAATTTTAATTTAAAATAAAAATTGCAAAATAGCCAGGCACTATATTTTGAAAATTACAACTTTATTGTTGAAATAAACTCATTTTTCCCAATTAAAAAATGCGTTTCTAAAATTACTCCTTGTCATATTCCATTTTTGTATTAAAGGCATCCAGTACATAATTGTAAAAAAGATAAAAACATATGTTTTACCTTTGACTATATGTATAGATATAGACTGCTAGTTTTCTATACCTACTATGATAAATCGGCGATCCAAGATATGGCGACGTCAATCACCAGGGTGATGATTGATACTATTGTTTTTTCTGTTCTTTCTTGTGTTGTTGGACTTATTTCGAACTATTTGTGGTGTGGTGTTATTCAATTTATTTAGGATTATTTCTCGGATTGATAACATTTAAAAAAGCAAATTTATCACTTCTACTAGCCCACATTGCATACCACTTTAGTACCGCCCTTCACCACCCCGGGGATCGGCGTCACAACATCTTGGATCGCATAAGGGCACCTCACTACCAGTCCATATCCAGGGCCTGATATTCTCGTGGCTAAAACTCGTCCAGTCTGCGCAGTGACGTAAGCAGGTGAGGGATTTTGAACGTAATCCATAAGAAATTAATAGAAGTGAAGCTTAATTTGAAAAAATTAAAGAATTAATGTGGTAATTATTACGGTTTCTTTTTTATAAAGTTTTCTACATTATTTTGAGGCAATACATAAATATTGCATTGAATTTTATGTGAATAATTACTTACAGAAAATACGTCATTTAGTACAGGACCAGCAATTGTCGTACTATTTGTATTAAAATGTTACGATAGGATCAAGGTGGTTGAAAAAAAAGTACGTGTTGTAAAGTGAAATAATACTTTTTAATACTTTTAATATTTATTTTTAAATTTTGACAATTGCAAATTTTCATCAGAACCATAAAGACTTACTCAATTCGCCCTTTCAACTCCTCATATATTCACAATGGTCCTTTTTTCAATTAGAATTTTTAACAATTAATGTGAAACAAATCAAGTAACAATTTTAGTCATCTTTCTTCTGCGTAATGTCAAACTATTAAGTGACCGATTAAGTTCTTTTATGTGAAAATACATCTTAGATCTAAAAAATAAACGTTTTGCTTTATGAGGGCGTAATACGTGAAACCTTTTAGATATTAAGTTGTGTAAATAATTTTTGCTTACAAGTATTGTATCTCCATTTACAATTTTAAATATATTTTTCAGTTGCTCCATTTGAGACAAAAATTCAGCTGATGGCCTGTGCAAACCCCCTTTACTCAAATAATCAATCCAAGTAAAACATGATTGTTCTGAAGATTCGCAATTAGGTTCTTTCATTTTATAGGAGATAAATCCCGTCAGATTTTCAAGACCATCGTATTCCAATTCACGGTGTTCATTAAGGTTGTCTTCTTTAGAAATAAATAAACCTGGAAGAAAATCCTAATTCGGAACCGCATTTTCTCTTAGTCCGTGATAGTGGGTTGGTCTATTAAAATTTGTTGGAAAATTTCTAAAGTAAAATTGGAATATGGAGTCAGAATTAATAGATATTGTACGCATGCACTCATATATTTATGATATAAAATCAACAAGTTATAGAGACCATATGATACGGAAAAATGCATGGGAAGAAATTGCCCAAGAAATGAGCTCAACAAGTATTTGAAATTTTCGTATATTGAACAAAAAAAAAGAAAATTCAAAAAGATCGTAAGTTATCTACAAATTGTTGCTCTTTGCCATGGAACGTTTCCTTCAGGTGACATAAAACAATCCCTGTACTATTATTAAAAACTTTGAACTCTTGGTTGAGTGGAGACATGAATATCTGCACACTAATGAATTTCAACACATAACGTCAGATTGCGACACGATTAGTTGCGTTGCGTAGCGTGCGGTATATGTGTTTCTACCTTTATGCTTTGGCTGAAGAAGACAGAATTACAGCCAAATACCATACCTCATTATATATAAGTTTTTTCACTACAAAAAGCACTCAAAAGTATTTAAAAACACTCACTACATACGAAAGACTAAGAGAAACTTTTATTTCAAGAGAAATGTATTAAAAACCATTTAAAACAATTTAAAATCGCTCACCTGCCTACGTCATTCCCAACAAATAGGCTCCGCCTCGCATGCGCAATATCTTGCCTTCTAAATTATTGTATGCTGGTCCATATCTACATATATTAGGTCTGTTCCAATTGGCGTCAAAAACCATTCACTGACGATCTAAAATAACACTGATCGACAAAATTTAACTTTTTGTTTGTTAAATGAATTAGACAACCTGTTTATGTATTTTGTTATCCTGAATCCGAATATGACTATAAAAATTATCAGGCTCAATTTTTCTGTAATTTTACTTACAGCGCGACCCATTTCAAACCATCCCACCTCTGTAAAATCTTTATTTACAGTTCAATTTTGATATTTTTTTTTAAATTGTAGAGCATCAAAAACTCTATTTAAGGATCTAATTAAGGATATAATTTTGTCGCCGTCGCTTAAAAACCAAGACCTACTTTATCGCTTTAAAAAAAAAGGCCAAAAAAAAATCAGTTGGTCTTTGTTTTTAAGTGACGGCGACAAAATTATATTCTTAAATAGAGTTTTTGATGCTCTACAATTTAAAAAAAAATATCAAAATTGAACTGTAAATAAAGATTTTACAGAGGTGGGATGGTTTGAAATGGGTCGCGCTGTAAGTAAAATTACAGAAAAATTGAGCCTGATAATTTTTATAGTCATATTCGGATTCAGGATAACAAAATACATAAACAGGTTGTCTAATTCATTTAACAAACAAAAAGTTAAATTTTGTCGATCAGTGTTATTTTAGATCGTCAGTGAATGGTTTTTGACGCCAATTGGAACAGACCTAATATATGTAGATATGGACCAGCATACAATAATTTAGAAGGCAAGATATTGCGCATGCGAGGCGGAGCCTATTTGTTGGGAATGACGTAGGCAGGTGAGCGATTTTAAATTGTTTTAAATGGTTTTTAATACATTTCTCTTGAAATAAAAGTTTCTCTTAGTCTTTCGTATGTAGTGAGTGTTTTTAAATACTTTTGAGTGCTTTTTGTAGTGAAAAAACTTATATATAATGAGGTATGGTATTTGGCTGTAATTCTGTCTTCTTCAGCCAAAGCATAAAGGTAGAAACACATATACCGCACGCTACGCAACGCAACTAATCGTGTCGCAATCTGACGTTATGTGTTGAAATTCATTAGTGTGCAGATATTCATGTCTCCACTCAACCAAGAGTTCAAAGTTTTTAATAATAGTACAGGGATTGTTTTATGTCACCTGAAGGAAACGTTCCATGGCAAAGAGCAACAATTTGTAGATAACTTACGATCTTTTTGAATTTTCTTTTTTTTTTGTTCAATATACGAAAATTTCAAATACTTGTTGAGCTCATTTCTTGGGCAATTTCTTCCCATGCATTTTTCCGTATCATATGGTCTCTATAACTTGTTGATTTTATATCATAAATATATGAGTGCATGCGTACAATATCTATTAATTCTGACTCCATATTCCAATTTTACTTTAGAAATTTTCCAACAAATTTTAATAGACCAACCCACTATCACGGACTAAGAGAAAATGCGGTTCCGAATTAGGATTTTCTTCCAGGTTTATTTATTTCTAAAGAAGACAACCTTAATGAACACCGTGAATTGGAATACGATGGTCTTGAAAATCTGACGGGATTTATCTCCTATAAAATGAAAGAACCTAATTGCGAATCTTCAGAACAATCATGTTTTACTTGGATTGATTATTTGAGTAAAGGGGGTTTGCACAGGCCATCAGCTGAATTTTTGTCTCAAATGGAGCAACTGAAAAATATATTTAAAATTGTAAATGGAGATACAATACTTGTAAGCAAAAATTATTTACACAACTTAATATCTAAAAGGTTTCACGTATTACGCCCTCATAAAGCAAAACGTTTATTTTTTAGATCTAAGATGTATTTTCACATAAAAGAACTTAATCGGTCACTTAATAGTTTGACATTACGCAGAAGAAAGATGACTAAAATTGTTACTTGATTTGTTTCACATTAATTGTTAAAAATTCTAATTGAAAAAAGGACCATTGTGAATATATGAGGAGTTGAAAGGGCGAATTGAGTAAGTCTTTATGGTTCTGATGAAAATTTGCAATTGTCAAAATTTAAAAATAAATATTAAAAGTATTAAAAAGTATTATTTCACTTTACAACACGTACTTTTTTTTTCAACCACCTTGATCCTATCGTAACATTTTAATACAAATAGTACGACAATTGCTGGTCCTGTACTAAATGACGTATTTTCTGTAAGTAATTATTCACATAAAATTCAATGCAATATTTATGTATTGCCTCAAAATAATGTAGAAAACTTTATAAAAAAAGAAACCGTAATAATTACCACATTAATTCTTTAATTTTTTCAAATTAAGCTTCACTTCTATTAATTTCTTATGGATTACGTTCAAAATCCCTCACCTGCTTACGTCACTGCGCAGACTGGACGAGTTTTAGCCACGAGAATATCAGGCCCTGGATATGGACTGGTAGTGAGGTGCCCTTATGCGATCCAAGATGTTGTGACGCCGATCCCCGGGGTGGTGAAGGGCGGTACTAAAGTGGTATGCAATGTGGGCTAGTAGAAGTGATAAATTTGCTTTTTTAAATGTTATCAATCCGAGAAATAATCCTAAATAAATTGAATAACACCACACCACAAATAGTTCGAAATAAGTCCAACAACACAAGAAAGAACAGAAAAAACAATAGTATCAATCATCACCCTGGTGATTGACGTCGCCATATCTTGGATCGCCGATTTATCATAGTAGGTATAGAAAACTAGCAGTCTATATCTATACATATAGTCAAAGGTAAAACATATGTTTTTATCTTTTTTACAATTATGTACTGGATGCCTTTAATACAAAAATGGAATATGACAAGGAGTAATTTTAGAAACGCATTTTTTAATTGGGAAAAATGAGTTTATTTCAACAATAAAGTTGTAATTTTCAAAATATAGTGCCTGGCTATTTTGCAATTTTTATTTTAAATTAAAATTTCAAATTCCCAGCGGGCATTAACAAGACGAAGGTGGTGCATGGCAACATTGTACTTAGCCGAATAGATGACAGCGATGTTGTGTTCATAGATAGCGTTAAAACGATTCTATTAAGGTTGTCTATACTTATTAAATACTATTTAATAAATAGTACTGTATATATTCTTTGGTGGAGGACTTACACATGTAGGAATTGGGCAATAATAAATTACTTCCACAAAAATGTAATATAACTTTTAATGTAAAAGAAACAAATATGAAATAAATTTATTAAGCTGATCTTTCTTTTGCTTTTCTCTTGGAAATGACGTTCTTAATCGTTGATTAAATTAAATTTACAAGTCATTTCCCTAACACACTGTACAGGGTGTTAACGTTTATGTAAACTTAACCAACGATTAAAAACGTAATATTCGAGAGAAAAATTCTTTACATGTATCGAAAACCTAATAGTTTTTGCAAAAAAAAATTTCAATTTTTGACTGTTTGCAGTTCTTTTTCTCAAAAACTAATCGAGAAATTTTAAATTCAAGCACACCTCTAAATACAAGTTTCAAAATATCTTCAATTTGAGATTTCATATTGATGGTGATGCCATTTGAATTTCTAAAGTTGGGGTGGCTGGGGGCGATGAAATACGACAGAATCCTAGTCAAATCTAATATTTAAATGTCCCCATCAATATCTCAATTGACGTGTTTTTGGAAATTTTAAAATAATACATAAAGTCTGTTTTTTTCAAGATTTCAATATATAAATTTTCTTGGCAGTACTGGTCTAAAACATTGAGTAGTAT
>JABRWK010000086.1:266021-292722 GCA_013372445.1 Hypothenemus hampei | reverse complement strand
GTAAATAGAACAATGTAGTTTCCCCGCAAACGTATAGGCCACACACAATACAAAGAGAAATAAAAAATTTGACATTTCGTGGTACCCACCTCTGATTCTGCACGTATCTGTCATTCTTTTGCAGTGTGTCGGCCGCACCATCACGAAGACTCCCTGTTGACTTTACAATATTAATATTTTTCCTGTATTTTGTGTTGTTCGCGTTGTCTTTCGTTATGCCGAAAAGAAAATTGAAAAGTAGTGACAAAGTAGTTGAAGAATTGCGAGAGCTTAAGCGCAAAATGCGAAAAATAGAAGCTCAGTATGGCGACCAATATGGCGCCCATCGCTCGAAACGGCGGAGGCGATCGCCGTCTCCTGCCTCCTCTTCCGAGGCTAGTTCAAGTCTTTCAGATAGTTATTCTGGATCCGACAATGTTACTGACTCTCCCCAAAGTGTTCGGGGACAAGGGCCGGTTACCGGCTTGGCGATTTCATCTAGTAAGTATGGGCTAAAGTACCGATTCCCTAATTGGGAATCGAGGAGCACGGTGGTGTGCTCTGGCTACGGGTATAATGAATACCCTAGGCCCCTTCTCCTCCTTTTTGTTTTTTGCCTTTTTTTCCACTGAAATGTGGAGTACTGGATCTTTTCTCGATCCACAGGAGAACTTGTGTTGTTTTTCCACTACATATATCTCGTTTTTAGTTGAAAGGGAGGAGGGACACCGTGGGCTGTCCCCTACTAAAGAATCCTCAGATAAACCGCCCCTTACAGAGGATACACTAGCCTTGCTTGGCCCTCAAATCTCAATGAAATCGCATGAAGGACCAGCGTTACAACCCGATTTGGTGGAACGTTGGGGAATGTTATCGACTCTGGGGATGGAGTCCGGGGAGCGCGACAAGATTATTGCTGATTACCCCATTCCAGGGAACTGCTCTTTTTTGAACCCCCCTAGACTCAATGAGATCGTCCAAGCGGCTCTTACGGATTCCGCAAAGCGGCGGGACTTACGACTATCCCTTTTCCAGACACAGATTGGCGCGGCTACTTCGGCTGTGGGCCTTGTTATCTCCTCCCTGCTTGAGGGGAACCCAGGGGAAAACGCGTCCCTAATAAAGCACCTAGGTGATGCGGGTCGTCTGTTGACTGACCTGTTCCATTTAGAATCCATAGCTCGAAGGGAATTGATTTTATTGAATTTGAATAAAGACCTGAGAGAGGCCTTGACTACCTCTCCAATATCGTCGTGGCTATTTGGGGATGCCTTAGAAGAAAGAATTAAAACAACTAAGGACATTCAAAAGTCTAGCCGGGAGCTCCGTCCGGTCGCTCTTAAAGGTGTAAAATCCATACAGCCTTTAAACTACAAAAGTCTGCCCAGGATGAAGGAGGGACCCTCCCGAGGCAGACAACCCCTACTCGATTACAACCGCCGGGTTCCCCAACGTCGCCACAGCAAGACTCGAGCCTACCAGCGCCGCGTCCAAGAAAAAACCAACAAGACCTCCCGCTATGCCCGGAAGAAGCAGAATTAAAGGTGAGAGAGTTAGCAGGTCGTTTACGCCATTACTATCATGAGTGGGTAAAAATTACCCAAGACCGTTATGTCCTGGCCTGTATCCGGGGTTTCCACATACCTTTTTCATCCACCCCTTCCCAAGCCGTTCCGCCGGTTGAGCCTAAGTGGTCAGTGACAGAAATTTCAGCTATAAGGGCCTCTATAAATGATCTCCTGACACTTAAGGCCATTTCACTGGTAAACGCATGCAAGAACCAGTTTTTATCGCCCTTTTTCTTGACTCCCAAAAGTGACGGTTCAAAGAGGTTCATTTTAAATTTAAAACAACTCAATAAGTTCATTATAACTACTCATTTTAAACTGGAGGATTATCGGACGGTCACAAAACTGGTCACCTTGAATTCTTTCATGGCCTCAATTGACTTGGAGAGCGCATATTTTCTAGTTCCCATTGCTAAATCCCACAGAAAATACTTGCGCTTTCGTTTTCAAAATACCTTTTATGAGTTTAATTGCCTTCCGTTTGGCCTAAGTTGTGCTCCCCGAACCTTCACTAAGGTAATGAGACCTGTTGTAGCTGTCCTGCGTCAGAGAGGACTCATCTCAAATATTTATTTAGATGATTTTTTGCTTATTAGCAGTACCCTTCAGGGTTGTGAAAGTAATGTACGCCAGACCATAGCTCTCTTAGAGACCTTAGGTTTCCTTATTAATTACCGTAAAAGTATCCTGCAACCTACACAGGTTATTCAGTATTTAGGTTTTTTGTTTAACTCTTCTACACTTACACTTTCACTTCCCCTCATGAAACAAGCTAAATTGTTGAAATCTATAAAAGCTTTCCATCATAAGAAATCCTGTACCATCCAAGAGCTTGCGCAATTCGTGGGGTACCTGGTCTCCTCTTGTCCAGCGATTCCTTATGGCTGGTTGTACACCAAAACCTTTGAAAGGGTTAAATTGCAGGCCCTTTCTCACAATCAAGGAAACTATAAAGCAAAAACGACACTGTCTCCTAGTTGTTTCGAAGATCTGGAATGGTGGAGAACCCATATTACTAGTTGTCGATTTTTCGGAGTACCAGTTTTCCGCTTAGAACTTTTTTCGGATGCTTCACGTACAGGTTGGGGTGCGTGTTGTAATAACAAGAAAGCCTATGGAGGTTGGACAGATCAGGAACAACAGTATCATATTAACTATCTCGAAATTTTGGCCGCCCTTTTTGGGCTCCAGTGTTTTGCTGCAGAACTGTCGGATTGTTCGATCCTATGTCGCATTGACAACGTGACGGCAATATCCTGTATAAATCGTATGGGAAGTGTCCAGCATTTGGGTTTGGATAGGGTGTCTAGGAGACTATGGCAGTGGTGTGAAAAAAGAAATATTAATGTTTTGGCTTCCTATATAAAATCCTCCGACAATAAAGAAGCTGATGAGGCTTCTAGAAGGTTGGGAGACACCACTGAATTTTCTCTAAATCCAAAAATGTACAAACAAATTACAAATAAATTTGGCGTTCCGAAAATTGACCTCTTTGCAAGTCGCCTAAATACTAAATGTAAATGCTTTGTAGCGTGGACCACAGATCCCGAATGCATCGCGGTGGATGCGTTTACACTGGATTGGTCCCGGTTCTTTTTCTACGCATTCCCTCCTTTCTCCCAGATCGCACGGGTATTACAGAAAATTATCCGAGATAGAGCAACGGGTTTGGTAGTAGTCCCTTTTTGGGTCGCACAACCGTGGTTCCCGATATACATGGCTATGTTAACGTCTGACCCGATTTATTTTCATCCTAATAAACATTTACTTTTTTTACCGGACAGGACACCACACCCCCTCCACCAGCAGCTTACCCTGGTTGCAGGGTCCTTATCCGGCAGGCTTTGCAAAGACGAGGAGTTCCTGTAGATTCGTTGGATATTTGTATGGCCTCAGTAACTTCATCTACACTGAAACAGTATGACAGTTCCCTTCGGAAGTTCTGGTTTTTCTGCGCTGAGGAATGTTGGGAGATTTTCTCAGTTACAACCGAACAAATCTTACATTTCCTGACCGTTTGTTTTCAAAAAGGTTCTACGTATACTACCCTCAATTCCACTAGGGCGGCCTTGGGCCATATTTTAGATGAGAATGTTCTTGGGGATTTCCGATTACGGAGATTCTTCAAAGGTGTGTACAATCTCCGTCCCACTCGTCCCAAATACGATAATGTTTGGGATCCGGCGATTGTCCTCACTTATCTCGAGACTCAAAAGAATGCTGTTTTGGACCTTAAGGCCTTGACCCTCAAACTAACAGCTCTTCTGCTTCTCTCAACTGGCCACCGTTTACAAACGGTTGCCAATATCGAACTATGTAATATAGAACAAACCTCCCAGGGTGTTACTATAAAAATTCCAAAAAGACTCAAAACATCGGGACGCAACAGAACGCAGCCGCATTTCCTTTTTTCTTACTTCACGAACGGGGAACTTTGCGTCGCCCGTTTGATTACCTTATACTTAGAAAAAACCAAGGCTCTCAGAAGTCCTGAATTAACTCATTTACTCATAACTTTTCAAAAACCACATAGAAATGCAACTACGCAGTCTATAGCCCGATGGGTAAAAATGGTTCTCACTCAATGTGGTATTGACACTAAGTGTTTTACGGCTCACAGCACGCGCCATGCTGCCACTTCGGCTGCTGCTCGGAATGGGGTGAGTTGGGATACTATTCGACAATCCGCGGGGTGGTCTGACAGATCGAAGGTATTTGCCACCTTTTATAACAGACCTTTAATTTCAAAAAATTTTACTCAAGCTATTTTGACTAAAGAATAAGTGTTCCCGTTTATGAGTATTTAGTGTCCGTAGATACCTTTAGGTTTCTTTTGTTTTGTTTGTTTGTTCCACTCTGTTTGTCCTTAGTACGAAGTCAACACAACTTAGTTATGTGTTCAGAGTTGGACGTTGAATGTTATACCTTTTATATGTTGTTTGTTGTTGTATCCTAGTAGTTAAATTACTGTTCCCTTCAATTTCTCTGTTACCCATCTGTATAGCATGTTTATGTTCCTTTTACAGGGCTCGGGATTGTTTTACCCGTTTACCTTATTATGTTTTCACGCTACTTCAAAATATTAATAAACTACTGCGCAAATTTGTTGTATGCTTTAAACATCTACATTGTTCTATTTACGAGTCGAGACCTGAAATATAATTGTAAGATTAAATGAACTTACCTTAAGTGAAGTTCAATCTTAATTATATGAAGGTCTCGACGAAGTAAATAGACCCACCCAGAACCCGAGTTGCTGCTTTGCTTTAGTACCAACTCTTTACCCAAGCTTCCTAACAACAAATTTTCGGGGGCTTTAAACAGAATGACAGATACGTGCAGAATCAGAGGTGGGTACCACGAAATGTCAAATTTTTTATTTCTCTTTGTATTGTGTGTGGCCTATACGTTTGCGGGGAAACTACATTGTTCTATTTACTTCGTCGAGACCTTCATATAATTAAGATTGAACTTCACTTAAGGTAAGTTCATTTAATCTTACAATTATATTTCAGGTCTCGACTCGTAAATAGAACAATGTAGATGTTTAAAGCATACAACAAATTTGCGCAGTAGTTTATTAATATTTTGAAGTAGCGTGAAAACATAATAAGGTAAACGGGTAAAACAATCCCGAGCCCTGTAAAAGGAACATAAACATGCTATACAGATGGGTAACAGAGAAATTGAAGGGAACAGTAATTTAACTACTAGGATACAACAACAAACAACATATAAAAGGTATAACATTCAACGTCCAACTCTGAACACATAACTAAGTTGTGTTGACTTCGTACTAAGGACAAACAGAGTGGAACAAACAAACAAAACAAAAGAAACCTAAAGGTATCTACGGACACTAAATACTCATAAACGGGAACACTTATTCTTTAGTCAAAATAGCTTGAGTAAAATTTTTTGAAATTAAAGGTCTGTTATAAAAGGTGGCAAATACCTTCGATCTGTCAGACCACCCCGCGGATTGTCGAATAGTATCCCAACTCACCCCATTCCGAGCAGCAGCCGAAGTGGCAGCATGGCGCGTGCTGTGAGCCGTAAAACACTTAGTGTCAATACCACATTGAGTGAGAACCATTTTTACCCATCGGGCTATAGACTGCGTAGTTGCATTTCTATGTGGTTTTTGAAAAGTTATGAGTAAATGAGTTAATTCAGGACTTCTGAGAGCCTTGGTTTTTTCTAAGTATAAGGTAATCAAACGGGCGACGCAAAGTTCCCCGTTCGTGAAGTAAGAAAAAAGGAAATGCGGCTGCGTTCTGTTGCGTCCCGATGTTTTGAGTCTTTTTGGAATTTTTATAGTAACACCCTGGGAGGTTTGTTCTATATTACATAGTTCGATATTGGCAACCGTTTGTAAACGGTGGCCAGTTNGAACGAGTGATTTAGAAGGAGCATATTCTGAGGTGTTCGAAGAAGTCGAATTTACAACATTCGTTGATAAATTATTGTTAGAAAAATTAAGTGACGTTTACATAATTAGTGGGATACTTGGATCGGACAAAGAGAGTGAATTAATTAAATCCATTAATGGCAATATAGAAGTATCAAAAATCAATGATTTAAAAAGCCAAATAGCTCTATTCAATCCACAAAATATTAAAAGAACCATTGATCGAAGAATACAAGTAGCTGATGATCAATTTAAAGAAAAGGACTTTAAACAAATATGTCATAACAATCCTGAGAGGAAGATTTATTGGATTATCTTAAAAAATGAAGACGATAAATCTGTATTCATATTAGCACAAATTTATAATCCTGACTTTTACCTGAACGGCCAAAGGTTCAATAATGAAGTAGTTATTGAGAAGGATATAAAAGAAGAGTTAGTTAATTCTACATTTTCTGAAATATTTATTATTGACGTGAAAGATAAGAGCGAGGTCACAGAATGGCTTCAATTTAATAATATTTTCGAGCAAACACTACTTGAAAAAAATTGTTAGAATAATAAAATTCAGTTTGAAACTTCCCAAAATAATTTAGAAGTTTTTTTTCAGGACCTAATTAAACAAAAGAATCCTAATACATTTCATTTGTTTAAGTTTGAACAAAATCAGCTTATTTGGTGTAGAACTCATGGTTCATTAGAGAATCAATTCAATTCAGTTACTTAAAAAATCTCTAGAGGCAGAGAACAACTTTAAAAAATTGTCAGCAAATTGCAAAGTAAGCTTTGCCATGAGAATATGCATAAAGAATTGGCAAATGTAAAGTCCAAATTGAGGAGTCAAAGTCTCATTTCTAAGCCATGCAGGACCCAAGTTCTTGTTATTTTTAGATTTTGAGTGTTTTTGATTCGAATTCTCTTCAATCCGCTTTCTCGCGTATCACCCTTTATTCTTAAAAGAGTGACTAGATTTTTAAAATGGATCAAATTAATTAATGGGCGGGACTCATAATATATCACGCAAGTACCTGAGTACTTAAGTACTTTACCTAAAAGGAAAATAGTTCTCGCTTCTCTAATTTTCAAGAACTAAAGATATACATATATAATTTTTTTTACACGAAACAGAACTTTATACCAGAATCTTAAAACAAAATTGAAATATTTGTCCTATTACATTAATCCTAAACCACACTGCATTTAATACTTAAAAACGGACACATTTACAGATACATCAATCGATTTTCATAAATTAGGAATGTGCGTATAATATTTCCTATCTACAATTATTGAGTTTACGTTGGTCTACATTTCTTAAAAACGACAGTATCTTTTCGTTGAATTAACAACTTTTCCTTGAAACTATCAGTATTTTGTGAATTTTCAACGTCAGGCTCATCACAGTATATTGTGGGCCAAGAAAGGCCATTTCCATATGGCTCATAATAGGAAGGGAACAAAATTTGCATCCAACCATTTCTAAAAACAAATTTTATATTTAGTTTATATACAGGGTGTTTTAAAAGTACGGGCCGCTCCTTCAGGGGCGTATTAATATAAGATAAAAATTTAAATACTTTTTTTCTAAATCGTTTCTTAAGAAAGTTATGACAATTTAAAGATGGCGCTGATAAAGTAGTTTTTGACCTTAATTGGTGAACGAGAAATCTAAAGCTTTAAAATTTGGTGAATAGCCATAAAATTGGATTTTAAAAAAACATGTCCTATTTACAAGTATAAAATATAAAAATAAATAAATAAACAATAAACGATTTAGAAAAAAATAATTAACATTTGCCTTATGTTGATGTATAGAATACGTCTCTGAAGTAGCGGTCCGCACTTTTGAAACACCTGTATATATATAGAAACTAGCAAAGGGCATAGATAAAAATTTTAAATTTTAATAATATTTAAAAGCCCATCTCATTCTTTTGGTTAAACTAACCTAAATTTTTCAGAATGCAGGAAGTTCAAAATGGGTAAATTCCGAGATTTTAGTGATAAACGTACCTTTCTTTTCGGACATTCAAAAACTGTTTCCAGTTTCTTCTTGGCCCAAGATTATATGGATTTACATATGTCTTATGCAATTCCTTCAATCTTTGAGTTTCTGCTTTATTAATAAGAGTTTCTACACTTGTTTCGTTGTGCGTTATAAGTCGGCCGTGCCAAGCTGATAAACAACCCAAAGCCACAAAGACACCTATTAGAAAGAAAGTGTAAACTTCAATATATGTATTATTTTAAACCAATTTAAACTTGCCCACGTTTATTAGAGCCATATATACCAAACATTTTCTTCTAAATTGTTTTGAGGACTTTAATGATTCATGTTCTTCAAAAAATGACAAATCCAATAGCTCTCTATCGGTCTGAAAATAAAATAATTAAGATATATTATTTATTTAAATTAGAATAGCAATTTACCACGGGGATAAGTGCTCCAGTTTTATTAATTTTAACTGTATGCCCTTCAATCTCGTCGTCCTCATCAGAATCCATTTCAAGGTACAAGGCTGTATAAGCTATATCCCATCCACACAAAATTAGAAAAAATACGCCTAGTACCATATAAACCATATAAAGATAAAAATAGCGATGGTTTCTATGTCCAACGCAATTATTAAGCCAAGCTAATTAGAGTGTTAAGGAAAAAAAAACAGACAAATATGGACTAAACTATTCAGACCATCATCATCATCAGCATAAAATTATTTGTTATTATTTGTATATTGTTAATAAAAGGCAAATTGAACTAAGCATCATACTTACATAGCATGTTCATCAGTGGTGATGATGATGTACTGAAGATTTTCCCATGTAAAGGATACGACAATGATGGTCCATCTTCAAAACACATTTGTTACATACCGAACAATGATGAGCCCTGGGTGGCTTTGGAGCTATACATTTCTTACATATACTAACTGCTTCTGATATTAATTCGCCCTTAAACATATAATTACGTTTATAACCGAGTAATTTTGGTCGTAAACTAAATTATGTGTTACCTCAGGAGGATAACCTGGAAGTACTGTACAAGCCATATAATAGTTAAAGGCAATATTCAACAAAATCCAATGACCAAATGTAAGAAGAAAAATACATGCTACTTTACTTTTATTCCACCAATATGGAACTCCTATCCAATAACCTATTACTATTACAGATAGTGTTAGACCAGTGACTGCTATAACTAGTAACTGAAATATATTGAAAGTCAAGCAATTTAGTTTAAAGACAAAAACTATATAAAAAATAATATTTAGATGTAGTCTCAGCTTTATTTACCTGCCCTATGGTGTGGGTAAAGTTTTCGACAAACCAAAACATTGGTCCCATACAAACATCGGCCACATAACTTGCATCCATAAAGTGGTTGTACGTTAAGGAGACGTAAAGAAGTGAACATTTTCGATAGAAATTGTAAATATACCTACTAAAAGATTACTTTCAGGTTATCAGAATTCTAGTTTTAACTTTGTTGGCCTTACCGGGTAAACTTGATTAAGCGTAAAGGTGAAAAGTACCAAACTAACATTGTTGAAAACTGCCTATTAATTATGTCACGACAATAAGCTACATATCATTTTGAATGAATTTTTAGCCTAGTTTATTTTTTCTCGCAATTTACCTCTTTTCTTGAACGATCAATGGGTTAATCTAACTTCACGTCTGTCTATCTAACTTCACGTTAATTCAATTTGACATGATGGCTTTAACTATGGAAATTCTTAGCCAAACAATTATTGTGAAATTCCGTTAAGAAGTTCAAATAAATCGATGGGTGATTATATTTTTTTTAGTTAATTACACAGACTTGCAAAGTTTTGCCATTTGATAAGGAGTTGTTCTTAAAACAATTATTAAGAATGAATCCAAATTCAACGGCAAAATTATTCTATCAGGTCAGGATTGTACAACCATTGAGATTAAATGTTCAAAAAAACCGGTTATTCTGCAATATTTGAGGTTATGTGTACTACATTTGAAGTCCAATCCTATTGACTGAATTGTCTAGCCCTTAGTATGCACTAGGGTTCACTATGATCTTAAAATTGTATTCAAACTTGGCACCACAGTTACCAAATACCCTGTACAGCATTGAACGGAAATTGCTCATGGGCTTAAATTTTTATAAACAATAAAAAGTTATTCTCTCCCTAAAAATGGGAAACATGGCCAGTCGCGCGATCCTTTCAGTATAACTCAAGGAAACTGTCATTGATATTTTACCCTTTCTTAGTGTTGTGGGGTATTACATACCCCAACCAACCTATCCCAACTGTATGATTAAATTCTATCACACTAACGGAGGTTTAAGGGAGAGAACAGCTTTTTGCTTTTAATCGAAATAAAATCATTAATATTCTTGACTGAAACATAAGAATTTACGAATCACTTGAAATAAGTGTTGAAACAAAAAAATATCAATGACAGTTTTCTTCGAGAGTATTCTTCTTCATGGAAGACTAAAGCTTCGTTTTAAGAAACGAAAAATATTCGATGTTCGCTCAAAATACCAAATAATCCAGCTTAGAAAGCTGTTAAGATAATGCAGGAGTAATTTTATGGTTTGATTACTACTGATGATGAACGAACACAATTTTTATTACTTTGTGTACCTACTGGAACATAGAAAAATATACCACCACTGCTAAAAAGAAACTTTAAAAAGGAAATACGTAGAATAATTCTTATCGTTATAAAATTTATTATTTATTAGTTTTTTTCGAAACGTGTAATCAATATTTTTAAATTCCATATACCTATAGGGAGTTCAATTTTAAACTTATGGGTATTTTATAATTTTTCGGAGTATATAAAATGGTATCATTCATTTGATCCTGAATTGATCGAAGGTGAATAGTTAATTGAAAATCAAATGAAGTTCATTTCTATTTTTTAAAGTGGCACTTCCTATGTTTTATTATACACGGTTAGTTCCAGTAGTTACACAACATTTTCGGACATTAGTGGTCGCTGCGGACGCCTAGTCCACATTCAAAAACATTCAGTTTTTTGTATAGTTTGTCTCTTAACACATTAAGCCCTATGATGTCTTGACTACTATGCTACAGCAGTCACTAATGACCGCCATGGCGCTTAACGTGTTAAATTGGTAGTAGATGGTATTAAAACATAGAAAGCACATGTGACTTATGTTACATACTTTTGTAATGACAAAATATTAATATATTAATTTTTTTCCTCTTTGGACAAAAGGTTAAATCTAACGTAACGGGTTAATATCTTTAAAACCTTTGACGCTAAATTTTTTATGAGGGTTTGAAATTATGCTGGATTAAACTATAAGTATTTTCCAGCAGCAATCCACAACCGGTCAGCGCCATGCTGATTGGTCTAAAACAGTTTGCAAATTGTTTTAAACCAATCAGCATGGCGCTGACTAGTTGCGAATTGCTGCTGGAAAACTCCCTATGATATCTGCGACGTTGTCAAGTTTACTATAAGTTAACCCTATATATTCTTTTAACTCCTTCAATTTGAGTTTCAAAGCATTATATTAATATGCTTTTTAACTCAAACAATTATGAGATATAAGGTTTTAAAATTGTGTGCATAGTCACTCCAAATCAAATTTTGTCAAATTCAAATATTTCATAATATCTTGGATTAAATGATACATCAATATAGTGTTTTGAAAAGCTGTTAGAAGCAGCTATAAGAATATGCAATGAAAAATATGGATTTACGTTTATAAAAGTCAAGGTGATTTTCATATGTTCTTCAACACTTCACCCAAAGTTAAGGGGTCAGGCCACCCTGAAATTTAACAAAAATCGATTTTTTTTGTAGCAAATTTATTGTCTACACTTTTAAGAATATTTTAACCTTTGAATCATCCCAAAATTCAAATTAGTTCAGGAGTTATAGCGATTTAAAGTGAGCGCAACCCAATAGACCCGCATCACAGGTAAGTACGGGCGAATGAAGGTAGACAAAGGGATTATCCTTGACAGAGGGATTTATTGCACTTTCTTAATTAATATTTTCATGTAATTTTTGGTACTGATATGACATCATTGGAAAACCTCCTACACGGTCCAGGAATCGCAGATTGAAGGTATTTAAACAAAATATGTAATACTTTTTTTCTTTAGCGTTTTTCTCCAAACTACTTTTTTCAAACTGGTGGGCAAGATATCTCAAAAAATACTAAACGGATTTTGATGAAATTTTTACCATATATTCTGTGCAACATTATCTAAAATGTAGCACAGGATTTTTTTGATCGAATGCTCCATTGACTCTATAAATTTATAAAACTTAAAATTTTGTATCAAAATTTGAATTTTTTTTCAAATAGCTATCATTTCTACAAAAAAAAAATTATTTTTTCCCTATGCTACATTTTAGCTACCTTCCTCTATAAGAAAAATTTTTTTCAAAAAAGGGTTTTACTCAATGGCTCATATTTCCGTTATTTTTGATTTTTTTTTATTGATTTTTTAATTGTTCATAAAACTATATTGTATTTACGTAAAATAAAAATTGTTTGATAAATTTAAAAACTATGTTATTTCTGTGCCTATTTTTAAGAGCGCCAGGG
This sequence comes from Hypothenemus hampei, assembly GCA_013372445.1. Taxonomy (NCBI): domain Eukaryota; kingdom Metazoa; phylum Arthropoda; class Insecta; order Coleoptera; family Curculionidae; genus Hypothenemus; species Hypothenemus hampei. The sequence continues at coordinate 280,187 of JABRWK010000086.1, read as the reverse complement.
TGGCCTGACCCCTTAAATCAGTACCGTAAAAGTCAGTCAGTCCTATAAATTCATTGAAACATTAAATATTCGTAATTCAGGAACTTTTTCCTAAAATGCATAAACCACCAAGTCAGGTTTTCGTTTCAGTTCTCCGTTAGACATTAGCTTTTTATCGTTGTATATTTGAAATAATATTTATTTTATACATTAACAAATTTGTTTACTTAAAAAAAATAAGTGATATTAAGCCTGCTGTGTCATTTACTTAATACGATCAGAATAGATAGTGTTTTCATGATAAAATTGCAGTTATATTCAAATGACACGAAGTGTTTATTTTGAATATAGAACATGACTGTGTCGTATGTTAAAGTGTTTCCTAATAAAAAAAATGAATTAATTTTCGAAACTTCTAAGAAAATTAAAGAACCATCACTATGTCCATGCAAGATATTAAGAATGGCGTTTCTTTTAAATCGTTTCACATTTAATTTTCCATTTACATGGAAACACGTCAATGGAAGATGTACCTTCAAATTATCCACTCCATGGCGAATTTATTATTTAATTGGCACTATTGTGTTGTCTGTATGGGCAAGTTTTGTAATGCCATCAATAAAACTGGATGTGACAAATTTGCCACTGTTCTTGGATTCAGTAACTAATTTATTATCCATGATATTTGTATGTGTTAGCAGTTTATATATGATCAATAGACGTGTCTGGATAGATTTCATTAAACGTCTGGATTATTTGAACAAAGCGCACTTATTTTGTTTTAAATCCAAAAATAATATAAGAAAATATCATCGTTTCTTTTTAGCCATACTGCTTGGCTTATCTGTTCTTCAAAATCTTACTTTTATTTATTTCAAGTTATTTGTTACACCTGAATTGCCTTATCACGTGTTATTCTTTAGAAATTTACAGGTTTTACCACAATTCAGTTTTCAAATATGGTTCATGTGTAAGTAAATAACTACGATTCCATTTAAATGCTGAATGATTTTTTAGGTTTAAGATATATTCAATCACAATTAACGTGTTTTGAAAATGTTATTGTAAATTATCTAAATTATCGTCCAATACATCCTCATAAAGAGATTAAAATTACTCAAAACGATTATAAAATTGGAGGAATTTCCACGGGGATGTCAATTTGTGATGAAAAACATTATTTGCCATTACATTTATCCAATTTATCTAAACCGGAAATAATTGAATATCTTAGAATAAAACATCAAAGAATCTACGAAGAAATTCATTTGTTATTGAAGATATCATCACCTCAACTTTTGGCTTATCTCTTAATTGAAGTCCTAATACAAATTCTTCATTTATATTCTATTATAGTTCACATAATATATAAATTTGATAATCCTACTGCTGGGAGTACAATAATATTGAATTGTATCAGTATTGTTTGGCATGGCAATGGAGTTTATTATTTGTGCTGGAATATGAATATTTTAAATGAGATGGTACGTAGTAAGACAAAATAGGTTACGAATCTAATTAAGGAGTGATTCAATTTAAATCACCCTATCACCATATGAATGCATTAAAAAAACACGGGAAATGATTTAAAAAATAAGTATTGGTATAATGTACGTTTAAATGACCGCTCTTAACGAAAGATGTAATTCGCTTGTCAAAATTTAAGATTACATCTGGACACAATGTAGGTCCAATGTAGGCTATTTTACGCCTAATCTTTTGTTTCAGCTTTGCAATGGTGTTAATAATATCCACTTGTCACACGACAAGAGAAACGATAGCGCTATTACACAAACAATTTTCAGACGGCATCATCTCAAAGAATGCTGACATTAGTTGACCGCCAAGATCGTGCGATATTACTCCGTTAGACTATTTTCTTCAGGTTTTGGTTGAAGATTAGAGTTTATAGGAACCAAACAAAGTTGTAGAGTTGAAACAGAAGATTAGACGGGAAATAGTCGACATTGAGCTTACATTTTGTCGAGACTAGTCATTTTATGTATTAATTGGCCACCAAATAGTCTTGATCTAACTAGATACTTAGATAATATAATACCAATTTCTAAATGCAAATACCGAATGATAACATATTATATTTTTGAGATCAGAAAATAAAGGTCTATTCAATGTTTATAAAATATACAGGGCGTTCCATTAAAAATTTACCAACTTTCCGATTTTTATTTATGTGACGTAACATTTTCGGGAGATTTAGGATAAACCCTACAAATTTCGTATTTAAAATTTATCTATTTTTTTTATAATAAAAGCAGTAGACGTTGTATAAATATACGGACTAACCCTGTACATTTTGACAACCGAATTACGTCTTTTATTAGGAGCAGAGTTAACAACAGTTAATTTAAACGAAGTTGTTTTTCATGTGTCATTGTCATGAATCAATGTAAAATACTGAATACCAATTTTTTAAATCATTTTTAATACATTCATGTGGAAGTCCAAACTGAATTACCCTTTATATTATAGGTTGAAAGATTGAGGAGAATTTTAACTTTATGTAAATTTACAACAGAAGATGCTGAAGAACATAGACAATTTAGAATATTTATAAACAAACTTGGACATCAAAAATCTATCCTGATTAATGATTATTTCGAAATTGATCTTGGAATAATTGGTCCTGTAAGAATTATATATTTATATATTATTTATATGACTATTTTTACCTTAAATTTATTATATTTTTAGGTTGTGGGCAATATTCTTACGTATGTTTTAGTAGCATTGCAATTTAAAATTCCTCCACAAAAGACAAATTAAAGATTTATCTTTATTAATAATTTCTTCACCATATTATACAGAAATTCTTAAAGATTAGTGAGTTATATGTATATTTGCAATTATCATATTAAAAAAAAAAAAGAATTTGGTACAGAAGTTAATAGAATTATATGGGAATATATCGCATTTCTATTGGAAGCACCCTCAATTGGAAGAAACACAATTTATATGTATATTCTGAGAGCAATCATTTGATTAGTTTTTCCTCGTACATGCCATTTGATTGTTACTAAAAATCAAATTCACTTATTATTTATTTAGTTATATTTAGTAAGGTATTATGTGAGCAGATAGATCGACGTACTCCTTTTAGCAAAACTTCCAATATATATGGTGTTTCCTGATAAATGTCCTATATTTAATACATAGGTTGATTTTTCAAGTAATTTTAATATAGAAAGTTCTTTCAAATACGTGGTCAAACACGTTTCGTTTCGAAGATACGGGCTTATAATTGTAATTTGTTCTTATTTTTCTTCTTAATATTAGTATTTTTTAATACATGTTTTTGAAATTTTGTACTAGCACTATGCTTTATGATTTATTATACATACAATGTATATTTTAAATTAATTAACAAATAAATATCAGTAAAAGTTAGAATTTTAAACACTTGATTTTCTTTGCGATGGCACTGATTTTTTTTTTATTTCTGGAATTAAGATTAAGACTAATTTTTGTTATTTTACTTTTTTTCCCTGTGTAGTCATCATTTTCGAAATATTTACTAAAATACCATTATCAATGCAAACACAAAATTAAATTATTTTTATTCACATTTAATATGTAGTGGAGCTTTAAGCATTAACGCTAAATATTTCCTTATCGACAATTTGTTATATCCATACCAGATCCAGAAAAGCTAGTATGGATATAACATATTGGCAAACACTTCTCTCGCATGACTTTCTACTACGTATGGACTTTTAACATCCCACATCTTTGAAACAAAACGTTTTTAAAATACATATTTATAAAAACTTTCTATCTTAAAATTACTTAAAAAATCACCCTGTGAAATATCGGACACTTATTAAGAAACATCCTGTATAATCGACGACATACGCCTTTTTTGTATGAATTTCTATTTAAAACATACATAATTATTGAATGCTCTATTAATTTTTCTTAAAAATTTATCGCTCACATAATAAAAACTGTGTTGTAATTGTCTTTTGTACTGTGTTGTGCGAACTGTTTCCATTCTAATGGCCTATTAAAATGATTACGTTCGAATAGGGAAAAACTCAAATGAATAGAGTAACCGGTGTTGTTAAATTATATTTTATTCCATATAAAAGTGATCATTAATAGTATTAATTGGTAGTAACGCGTAATACTTGGCATACCTGATTCAAAAGTGAAATGTAGCTGTGCCCTTTATAATAATTATTAAAACATCTCCTTATTCTTGTGTGTTTATTTAATATTTCAGATTTGAAGACAGAAAATAATTGTTTTTTTAAANTTTTGGGGGTCGTGAAGGACTTTTCTTGAAATTCAAATACGTCAAAAGGTAGCTTATTAAGTCCTCTTGGAGCCTTAAAAAAATCATTCCAAAATTCGCAGCGGTTAGGACACAGCACCGATTTCCGTGGGAGCTTGCATCTGTCAAATTTTTCGAATTTTCTGGAATAACTCGGAAACGGTAAATTTTAGAGGTAGGTCACCTTACATAAAGTGGCCCTAGAATTTGACGAGGAATCCAAAAATGCCATTAAAAATGGGGGGTTCCATTTAAAATAAGGAAGTTGACAGCTACTTCCGGTATAACCGGAAGTGCCACAAAGTTGAAAATATTTTCCAAAGATAGATCAGGTCGATAAAGATTTATGTGAATTTTTTCAGATTTTTGTATTACATGGTTCTCCAGATACTTCTAATGTGGCATCAGCCTGAAATACCCTGTATACCAACTCTTGTCCACAATCCAGCATAGAGAATTGATATTGATTTTTGAATTTTACATTTAATTCTTTATTAGTTCTGAGTTCTTCGAGTTCCACTTCTAAATTTACTGCCTCTGTTGCATTTGCACTTGCGAAAAGATCTAAAACCCAACTGGATATATTCACGTTTAAACTATCCTGGAATCGTTCCGCGAAATCAGTAATAAAAATGTCGAAATATTAGTAGTAAGTAAGTGAATCTTCCTGTTTTGCAGTGACTGCTGATAATGTGGGAAAATAGTTGTATTTATCTCAATCTGGATTTGGTTTAAACAGAAGAAATTTTCTGAACCAAAAGCAGCTTTTTGTTTAAATTAGATGTAAGTAATTAACGTGCAATTGTAAATTGACTTCATTAAATATTTTAAACAGGCCTGTCAAATAAACGATATCATTTTTGAATGTAATCAGGTTTTCGTACAGTTTTTCGTCTCTGTTTTCAAGGAACTCCAGTACGGAGTCAAATAGATTGGAAAAATGATTCAGACAAAAACCAGTTGAGAACCAATGAACTTATGTATGCAACAGCAAGCGATTGTAATTACAAAGTTTACGAAATAATTTGTCATCAACTGAATTGCTTCTAAGCTCCTAAACAGCTGCAATAATGTAACGAAATGAAACATTTTTTGCAACTAAATGCCGAGGACACTATGCACAGCGAGTACATTTGGTTTCCGAATTTTTAACAAATAACTCTAGGCAAATTTTTTCTTCTTTTATGAATCGAACATATGATAAAAATAGTGTTTCGTTTTTTTTTGGTAAATTTGATTCATTAATGGAAAATTAGCAAGTTTTTAAGTAAAACGATTTAACATCTTTAACCTTCTTTGCACCGAATTTTTCTGATGTTATCTGATGATGTCTTACAATGAAAAATAGTTTTTATTAGCTCTTTAATTGATGACAAGATTAATTTCTCGCCAATTATATGTGGCTTTTCCTCTTTTGCGATTAACACTGAAATATGCAGTTTATGAAGACTTGTCACCGATAATATTAAATTCAATGAGATATACAGTGTGGAAGTTTTGAGTGGAATAATTTATATAACTAATACCGCGAACATCTACGGCCAAAATCCTCGGACACGTCGATTTTTATTTTTGGTTGCGGTTTTTTTGATGGTTAATCAATGTATACAGGGTAACCAAAAACCAAGTTACGACCACAAACTTCATTTTTTCAAATGAAAACACATATTTTTTATTTCATTTTTGAATTCTCCTTCAAATTCTAAGTAAGTTTCAACCGAAAATAAAAATCGACGTGTCCGAGGATTTTGGCCGTAGATGTTCGCGATATTAGTTATGTGGATTATTCCAACCAAAACTTCCACACTCTATGTGTATATGAGTAGGTACACTAAATTCAAAAGTCGATATTTACAAAAATGACAAAAACTGACTTTTGCATGTAAACAGACGAATAGTCGAACAACGAATTGAACCTGGTATATACTTACTGATTCAATGAAACGCAAAACCTAGGCTATTTCAATTCAAAATATCATCTCAAAAGCAAATTTATGTATTTAATTCGATGTTCCAGTTACAAAATTGAGTATTTACCTAGTAACTAATTATACTACTGCAAACATATCACAAGACTGTTTGTTTTCGCTGTCAGTCGGGACAACCGATCGGAGGGCCATTAAAATTAATAAAAATTAATATTACAATATATCGTCGTTTAAGATGCAACATGTGCTATCTTTATTTTTGGCTAAAATGAGATATTCATACCATCAGACGCGAAAACTTGCGAGTTTTCGGTTTACGAGGCTAATTCAATTGAAAAGTCCATAGATTTCGCGGTGTCCATAAAAATGTGATTATGTGCTATGTTATCTTTTAAGAAGCAACATAAGTAGGATGATTGTTTAGTTTTAAAATTAGCTCATTTCTATCTACTGTCTATCTCTTCATGCGTAGAATCATAAAAATATTGCTTAATGGTTTTCGAGAATATTAGAATCTAATATATTCCCCGTTTCAGTTTTTTGTATTTCCTGAAAAGTTATAAAAAGTAAGAAAGGAGGACACGTTGCATCTTGAACGACTCTATGTAAAATTTCTAATATCCATTACTATGATTGTTACATATCTAACTTGCGTTGTTAAGTATTTTTAATACCACGCTTGCACTAAAATAAAATATTTGTATATGTATTTAGATATGTAATGTAGAACTTTGCTTTTGCAAAACTCGGTATTTTATCATTTTTTTAACACTTTGATAGTCAAATAACATTTTTAGAAAATGCAGATCAAGCCAAAGATATAATAAATAGATTTTTGGCTCACAAGTGAACATTCCAAATCATCTTTTTAATTAAACAGTTTGTAATAATATATTTTATTAATATTTCCATATTTTATTAGTTCCTTTAACATATCCTGTTCATTTCTTCGAAATATTTACATGAAATATTTTTGTCTAACCAATACATACGTATATCCGTCACCCAGACTAGGGTGACATGGGCCATTGAAAACTTTGTGCGTCATCCGAATTTGGATGACGCACAAAGTTTCGGGTGACAGCAGTCAAAGTGTTAATCAATATTTTAAAACTGATTAGTCAGATTACTACAATTATTTTTATCATGATTTCTGACAATGAGTAAAATACTTTCAGAAAAAAACAATTAACAATTATTTTAATAAACATGATTTACCAAAAATTGTTTTTTGACTGATAACTCAAAATGGCTTATATTGCAAATATGAACTTTTGCCTTAGTGTAGTCATCTATCTTAATTGAATTTTTTCAGTTTTTATTTACACGATAACAATAAGATAAAAATTTTAGATAGTTAAAAAAAAATCATGAAAAATATAGATTTTTTCAAGTATTTTATTATAGTAATTTCCCAAATAGGTAGGTACATTACGCCACCCCTTTTGACTACCTTAAATGGTTAATTAAAACCATGGAAGGTACCTGCACCCAATGGGAAGCGGTTGGGAACCTACGATACAAATAGATTGGAGTCAGTTGGTCCTTATTGCACAGGGTGTCCACGCGAAAAGTCCCACCCCTTTCTAATGTTTTAATTTTTTGAAATAGAAAAACAAAGTTTAGATAAAAATTGCTTGAAAATGTAATTTTATTTAATTTTTCGAAATAATACGCAATTTTATGCTACACGTTTAATAAATGTTCAGTAATCGTGTGCCAAACAAACATTTTGAAACAACCTGTACCATTATCGTTATATGTATTTATTCTAAATTTATTTCAGAATTGATTTCTATTTGGGGTCCTTATGCTTAAAATTCACACTTTTGCCATAGTTTCGGATTTTTTAATATTGACTAATAATACGAAATATCTTACAATTAGTTAGCTTTGAAATCAATTTGACTGATTTTAGACAAAAGATGTAAATGTACTTTTGCTTATCAGTTTTGAACCATGAATTTTAATAATTAATTAAATAATGACGTTTATTTTTTTTTTTATGAAAAAGTAACAAAGATTGGGAGAGGTAAATCGCAAATTATAACAGAAGCGTGAACTTTACGCATAAGAACTCCTAATAAAAACCAATTCAAAATTACATTTAGGATCAATATAACGATAATGGTACAGGGTATTCCATTTAAAATAAACGATTTTTTTTGCCTTCGAATTTCTTTAAATTTTAATTTATTTTTTTGAATATCCTATATAATATTTAAAAAAAACTTCCTATTTGGCTCATGTACCGTGTTTAATTAATATGTCAACAAAATATCATAAGGCTGACTTTTAAAATAGCTGAAAAATTTCAGATTTTGCAGAAATTTTTGATTTTCTTTTAGGAAGATTTTTGTAAAAATTTCAAAAATCGTAAGATATCAGGTATAACGTTATAGTATATCGCTGAATTTGAAAAAAAGCTATATGTAAAAAAATAAAGATTAATTGCTTTAAAAAATGCAATGCTTGATTGGCACACGATTGCTGAACACACTGTATAAAATTACTCATTATCTCGAATAACTACATAAACTTTTAAACAATTTTTGTCCAAAACTTTTTTTTATTTCAAAAAAATAAAAAGATTGGAGGGTGAGGGAACTTTTTACGTGAACATCCTATACAGCGCAAATTTTCCTTTTTAACAGGTCGTTGTGTTGGCGATTTCTGTAATCGCAGTCTGATAAAAGAATCTACAATACTTCAAATAACAAATAAAAAGGATGTTCTGAGAGTAACGTCTTTTAATAATTCTCTCTCTCACCACAAGGTTGCCGACCCCTGTGTTATAGACCAACGAACGGACGCCATATTTTTTTTAAATAATTTTTTGCATTTGTTTTTTAAAAAATAATTAGTGACAAACCGATAGTTTTTTATTCGATTATTTAAAAGAAATAACTAATCAAAGAGTGTACTTTTATAGAACACATCGATATTTTTCTACCGATATTTTCTATATAAAGTTCGATATATCGATATATTAATTTATTTTGCCATCTCTATTCAGGTTATGTTATTTAAAAAAGCGTTGCCAATTCTCCAAATTCAGAAATAACAAATGATAACCATTTTAACTTGAGTTTTAACGTGAAAAGGCAATCACCAACCTGTTCACTATTGTCTTCAACACGACAAATTAATTGATTATGGTTTTGTTCACTTATCTATTGGGTCATTTAAAACTGACAATTGGACAAACTCCTAGAAGAGTCTAGATATTTGTAGATAATAAATATAAGGAGTCATCATAATGACCATTAAAAAATTATTAATAGAAATTAAATATATTAAAGTCATATTGAGCACTATATTATTGACATATAAATTTTAAACTTACGAAAAATCAATAGTCTTGGCAACTATGCGTAGAACTGATCTGAAAATGACAGATCACGTGTCCAACATACTCACATGAATAGCGTTTGTTTTCTTACGTTAACTCGATTTGAATGGTAATTTGCAATAAGTTTAGAATATGTCAGGGGAAAGTTCAGCCAAAAATTAAAAGAATGTCGGAATCTGATCGTACCACTGAGTACGACCATGCAACTCAGAAAGTTTTGGAAGATATTGACGCCATTCAAAATCAGTTAGATAGTATCAATGAAAAAGCTTCAGAAGAGATTCTTCAAATTGAAATTAAATATAATCGATTGAAAAAGCCACATCTTGAGAAAAGAGGGCAGCTTATAGGCAATATACCTAACTTTTGGGCCACTGCTGTATCCTTTTTATTCTACACCTAAAATCTGTATGTGTATATTCATGCATTCCTTATATAAATGCAGATTATGAACCATCCAGACATCAGCAACTTGTTTAGTAGTCAGGAAGAAGAAGATTGTCTACAACATGTGTCAAAAATTGAAGTAAACGACTTTGATGATATTCATTCAGGCTTTTACATAAAATTTTATTTCGATGAAAATCCATATTTTGATAATCCAGTTCTTACCAAAGAATATCTTTTAGGAAATGGTAGTTATAATAAGAATTACGATAACAATTTAAAGTAATACTTTCAGATACTCCAACTTCAAAAAGTACTCCCATTAATTGGAAAGAAGGAGTTCAACTGGGGCAAACCAATCAAGATCCAACTAATAAAACTAATCGCAAAAGGCGTTTAGAAGCTGCAAGAACTAGTTTCTTCACTTGGTTTAGTGACAATGTTGATCCTTTTTCTGATAATATTGCTGAAGACTTCAAGGTGCGTCAGAAGATTTCAGCTAGAAAATATTCAGTTGTAACTGTTTAACCTATTTTAGGATGATCTTTGGGTAAACCCTATTCAATATTTCTTGGTAGCTGATGGACAAGAAGAAGAAAATGGTGTAGAAGGTGAAGAGGAAAGCTCAAGCGATAATGGAGAAAATGAGGAATCTGGAGAAACAGGAAATTAACTCATATAAAGAGATTAGTTACATAATTTTTTTTATGTAATTAGTTATTATACAGTTCGAAAGTTTAATATTGAAATTGACTCCTTCATAGGACATAATGTATGTTTTTATAATCAATTAAAACGAATATATGAAAAAAAGTGCATCAGTATTTATTTGAAAATATAAATGAATGCAGTTACCGTTGTGATGGCAACCTCACAATAAGACTAGGCAAATCGAAAGAAAAACTGTAAAACGAACTGCAGCAAAAAAGAAAGTTCCCTGACACTAATACATACCAATATTTTTTTTCCGATGTTTTTAAGAACTTTTTAATTTTTTTGTTACAGTTTTTTTTATCACAATTTACATCTAAATCTAAAAAAATACATGTTTACATAAAAAATTCATACAGAACTGGTAAAAATTAAGTTTGTTTTTTTCGAAAAATCAATCACAGTATTTGGAGTTAACAAGTTTTAAAGATAATTGACTTAACAATTACACAAAACTATCACTCCATAAATACATACATATGTATATAAAAAATCTTAACATTCTTTTAAAAAACTACAACAAATATTTTACCACATAAACTCTAAAAGCATTCGAAAAACATAGAATTTCATAAATGTATAATAACAAAAAGAAAATTTACTCTTATTACTCCAAATAATGCTTCCTCTTGGCCAGTTCTATACGATTACATTATTAGAAAACACATTAAAAATAAAACTATTCCTCAATAGTTTGGAAATTAGGATGGTAATTGAACCTTCTGATGGAATAATAATTCGTAGACAACTGACGCCGGTTTTGTCTAGATTGAGTTTCATATTGCTTAGTTACTTTGGACACTTGAAGGTAGCACCTTTTCAGCTCCGCATTCTTTATCTGTAAAATCAACCTCGTTTACTCCCTTGAAAATAAATACAAAAAAGAATAATGCCTTACCTTACACTTCAATTGAATTTCCCGAATAACAAAAAGAAATTGCAAAACTTCGCCCAAATAATAAACAGATTTGTTAGGCAAACCTTGAGCTAAAATCTTTTCAATTTCATTTTGAAATACTATCAATGCCAGAAATGAAGATCGATAGTAAGCAGTGTTGGAACTTGCTAACAAGACTTCAAGTGAAATCAACATTTTCTCTTTAACTTGGTTCAGATCTTTGGTGATGATGTGTTCCCATTTCTGAGCCACATGCTTAAGAATTTCGATGTACAGAGTGAGAAAATCAGCTGGCGTGGTTGGTGGATTTGTGATATGAGTTTTAATCTTATCTTTAACAATATTGGCCATACGAAGAACATCACTGGACTTGCATTTGCTTTGGGTCACCTTGACTAGTTGGTTTACATCAATTTGACAAATTTCTGTTTCATTTGCCAAATGTAAGCAGCTCAGTGTTAAACACTTTAAATACTTTTCTTGTACCTATAAATGTTATTTGATATTTTTACATAGAAATTAAATAAAATAAATAACTGTTACCTTCATTTTCGAAAGAAACATGTCCAAATAGGACACTGCTGTAAAAAACACTGAATGTGGAAGGTCCAACCAAACCCTCAAAAATCGAAGGATATTGACGGCAGCGTCTCTGGACTCTATGGTAACATCACCTGGTCTAGCATCATTTTGACTGATAGCCAATAAATTAGGTCTAAAGAGATGTTCTACTTCTAAGGCTTCTTCAAGGTTAAAGGCAATAGGTTTCAATATCACAGCATCCGGAACAGGCCAGTCCCTTCTTTTGTCCATGATTGGGTTGATTTTTCTTTTAATAAAATCAAACACAGCTCACCATTCCAACTTCGGCCGCAGATGAAAAATCACTACTGGCAAAAGCAGAGACAGGCCCAATACCTTCAACAAAAACAAGCTCAAACAAGTCGAAAAAAAATTCCAGAATTATCGTTGTCCTTGATATATTTTCGAGATAACGCATAATTCTTTTATGGGACTCACCCGGATGCTTGATAGAAAATTTGATTTTTCTTTTTGCTGTTTTTCTTACAGAAAATAAGTAAAATTTTTCTATAAATGATAATTCTTTGAATCAAAGTACAGTAGTAAAATGTCAGAGAAAACAATAAACCCGAAAGTTGAAGTATAAGCACGGTTTTTGCCGAACATTAACGATAGTCTGAACAGCTTTGCCACATCTTTACTGATCAAGTGAAATTTTATATATAGCGAAGAAAGTTTAATTGCTACATACTTTTAATAAGAAAATAATATTTTTGAAATTGTTGTTTGTTTTCTTACTGCAACATTTCTAAAAGAATGTTTAAAAAAAACACAATGTGGAGAAACTTGGCAACCTTGCAATTTCAGATAACCAGTACATTTAAAATAATTATACTAGATTTGTACAATATTGACCTAAATAATATGTATATTATATATATCATTTAGGTCAATATATGTATTGAATTTTAACATAACTATTTTGGTTAATGTTACCAACATTTCATACTCTTAATAATGTTGAAAATTACAAGTTATAATTTTTGAAGACATTTATTTAAATCAAGTAAATTTAGTACAATTGAAAGTTTCAAACAAAATAATATTGGGAAATGTTAAAAATTTAAAATATGAAATCAGAAAAATTATTATACAGGGTTAGCCACAAAAAATAAGATGTAGATCAGTCAAGTTTGTTTACATAATAAATTTATGACTCCCGCTCTTTTCACATTACACCACTATTTAGAAACTATAGCGTACAACAGTTTTGGCGGCAACATTTTCAATTATCTTCCGTTGAAATTTTCATTTCTTATCCATGGCTTTCCTACAGTTTTCAAATAAGATGGAGGGTCTATGTTAATTTCCTTTCCCCATAATTATCACATCGGTCAAAGTCTCGGGACTAACTAACTACTAAAAAAACAATTTTTCGATTATATTTATCAACATAGTTCTCTAACATTATAGTTGTGGAATAGTTCTTCAAAAGTAACCTTGAAAAGATCATTTATTTTCTGAGATGACTTCAATTGAATTAAACCTCCTTCCATTTGAGATTTCCTAACAGATATTCGCTGAGAGAATCCAATGAGTGGGAAATTAGTTCAAACTCGATTCGAACAGTTTTGACATCGTAATTCTCGTGACATGATGTATTTTCTTGGGGCAAAAGCATTTTCTCCTTCGCCATATGAGGCTTTTTCCATTTGGTTTCATTCTTCAATCGACTTACTAACGCTGTGTAACATTCGCCATTGATTGTTTCTCCTTTTTTAAGATGTTTAATGAATATTATACCATGTGCATTCCAAAATAAGACAGCTATAAGTTAACTTCCGATGATTGATCCATGTTTTATCCATTTTTACATACAAACCCAAAAATCCCGTATTCCATTTCAACAGCTTGCAACGGATCTTTGAATCATTAACATGTTATTCTTGTTCTACTGTGATCAAACGCGAGACATGTTTGAAAAAGTTTTCTCATGTCAAAATATTCGTATAAAATATTGCATATGCTACCGTTAAAGCATATAACCGTTAAAGTGAAAAAAAATTGACATTAAAATAAATTCTTATAGCGTTTCTTT
>JABRWK010000086.1:252797-264589 GCA_013372445.1 Hypothenemus hampei | reverse complement strand
ACAGAGTAATAATCATACAGAGGCATTACTGAAACGTCAACCGTCAAACGAAGTGGGATTTAATGTCATTCTTTGATTTTCCCACATGCTCTGTTGCCAAGTTTCATAGGATTTAATTAAGTTTGAATAATAGTTAAGTTCGCGGATGAAATCCTCAACCGGTAAGGGCCATGCTAATTGGTCAAAGGCAGTTCTAGAACGGTTTCGAACTGTTTTTAACCAATCAGTATGGTGCTTACCGGTACAGGATTTCATTCGAGAACTTAACTATTATTCAAACTTAATTAAATCCTATGAAACTTGGCAACAGAGCATGTGGGAAAATCAAAGAATGACATTAAATCCCACTTCGTTTGACGGTTGACGTTTCAGTAATGCCTCTGTATGATTATTACTCTGTGACTATACTATGTACAAGTAATTTGCAACAAAAGTCTATATATTCTTTTTTTTTTGTCTTTTACGAATATAAAAATACTACTAATTCTGCTCATTTCACAATTGTTGTATTTATTTATTTACACCAACTGTTTAAGAACCAATTTTAGTGCAAATTTAGTGTTCTCTCAGGACACATTGTCAAATTAGAACTGTCTATGGGAAAAACAAAAGTACTTTTGGTGTGGAAAAAAGTTCAAAATGTTGTAAAATCCAAAAATGTTCAGTACCAGAACAACTACGGAATTTTAAAAAAAGAAATGTGATTTTTCTATTGCAAATTACTTGTATAATGACTTCCCGAAGATTGGTAGGTTTTATAGTAGACGCCCTGTGCATTCCGCTGTCGCCAAAGCGAAAAACATTCTGTTAACAATTATAGATTTTCGTTTAATTGTTATTATATTTGAATTTTACCACTAAACAATAATCCAAAATGACAAACTCTAACATAAATCACAATCTAAAAGCAACGAATTAAAAGGCTTAAGAAATGTAGCATACACACTGATTGCAAACCAGCTATAACTGGTTTAAACAATTTTTGCGTGCCGCCTTTAATACTTTAATGATTAGGCAATTGTTATTTTATAAAATAACTAGTTAAATTGCAGAATTCAATAATTTGATATACTTTAATTGATTCATTTAGTTATATCATGAAATAATTAGATATTCTATGAAATAACGGTAACTAAGTGATTAATTGTTTTTTAATACCTTAGGGTGTCATCTGGTTTCTGCAACTTCACTTTACTTTGATTGTCCAAAACAATTTTAACGATTTTTTTTTATTATTTCGGGCGTGATCATTTCTTTTAAAGGTCCCCAATGTTCAGCATCATCGGTATTCTTACGGCCCTATTTAAATTCAGCAAACCACCGACAAATGGTTATTTTCGACGGAGTAAATTCCTTATAACACTTTTCGAGCTATTATTGAACTTGAACGGTATGGTTTTCCATCTAAAATACAGTATTTAATCAACACACGAAATTTTGACATATACAGGGTCACCCATCGCGTGATGCAAATTTTTAAAGGAGTGATAAAGAAAGTCATTTTGAACTTATTTAAGCAAACATACCTATATATACAAAGTGTTATAATTTTGCGGATGTCTTTTTTTCATATAACAATGTACTTATTGTCAGAAATAGGATATTGATTATGTTACAGTAATAATTTTAGATGATACTTATTGTTAGATAGATATTTATCGTATTAAAAACTCAAATCAAGTTAAATATACAAGTCTGTACCCTAATGGTAAACAGTCGTAAGTCCATTTAATCATTTTTTAAGGAAATTCTCATACATGATAATAGCGAGCATGCGTTAGTCCATTTTTCGAAAAAACTAAACTTACGACTGTTTACTTTTAGGATACAGAAGTATAAACTATTAACAGTTAATTTTTTATGATTGAAATTTTAATAATATAGTTTAAATGTTGTTAATAAATCTTCTATTAATCCTGGAATGCAATTGAATGTAAAATTTACGTGTTGATTTCATTTTAAAAAAGCATCTATTAACCAACTAATAGCATTCCAAGATTAAAGAAGTGAATTTTCTTTTATCCAATACTTTTGAAAGGTTAGTCATGTCATTTTTTTTAGAAAACGTGTAAGCACTTACAAAAATTAACGCAAATTATCTTTTTTTGTAAACTTTGATAATCATAATAATTAAAAGATTCATAAGGGTAGGATTACGAGTTTTCTTTACTTAGCTTTAATGGAAGCTATTTTTAATTAGTTTTTGGATACACTTTAAATTTGATTTTACTTTTTAAACAGAAAAATACTTTTCTAAGAAGTTGCAAATACTATTGCGAAGATATTTTTAGTCGTTTTCTACCAATACATTATTATGCGTTGTGTTTTAGCTTTGAATTAGGTTTGCGTTACCATTAGGACGGGTATAATCAAGTCCCTCACCTTATACTATTAAAAACCCTTTTAAGGTTTAGGAAGATCCCCTTGGATTACTCCTTCTTGACATTTGTCTTTCATTATTACATAGTGGAAAGCATTTTTGATTGGTTGGACAGTCCTCCTAGCATATTGAAAATGAATGACATGGGAAGAAATAGGTTTAAAATCTTTAGGTTTACTTACCCATCTTAATACTTTTGATTGCACTTTAAGCCTTGAACTCATGTCTGAAATAATGCTAATATTTTTTTAAATACGGTTGGATGGGTTCCATCCGATATTGGTAACTTGAAGGAGCTTACCGTCCATTCCAATTTCTTAGATTGCGCTAGTTTGAAAAAATCTTAGATATAAAATAAAAGCCGAAACAATAAAGAGGGATGTATTTAAATCCTAGTAAAGAGACATATAAACATGACTTAATGTTACATACAATCACATATTTGCCAGATTTGGGAAGGCTATATTAATGTCTCTATCTCAATAAGGATTTAGAAATCATATCCCAGCAAAGTTAAAGACTTTGATATAATCCTCGTTAAACAACTTAGCGAATTACATTTTATTTTAATTGAACACCCTTCTTGTTTTCATTTGGAAACTAAACTAATATAAAATAGTGATCACAAAAAGATCATAATAAAAAAAAACACATATTTGCTAGAAATCAATGTGCAGAACACTCCACTAACCTAAACTTAACTATGCATGAAGATCAAAGAACGAAATATATGGTTTTATTTACATTAAAGTAATACATAAAGCCTTATTCAAACCCTTAGAAGTTAAGAGATCAAGCTCTTTTAGCAGTCAGCATAGCTGGGCTAATAATATGTATCACTGAGCATGTATGAGCCCACCATGACTAAAAACAGAATCAAACTAATAGTTATATGTAATATGTAAGTGTAAAAAACGACCTCAGTATCGAAACTATTGGATCTAAATCAAATTATATCCTAATTAAGTCATATTTTTCGTAAACAATAAAGTGACAAACTAAGAAATATGTAAATTTAAATATATTTGCATACAACTTGGTTTGTCAAAAATGTTGCAAAATGTGCAAATTTGTATTTTTTTTTTCAATTTCGATAGTCAAAAATGATTTTGAAACTGATCAAAAAAACAATTGTATAACATGCAACGTTCGATAATTACGAAAAATCAATAATATTCGCACAATCTTTATACGCAAACCGCTATGTAATTTTAAAATACATACTTTTGCAAACGAAGCAAACTATTTACAAATTAAAATTATGGGGTTGTTTAATTAAGCCACTTTATGTTGAAAATAAAAATATGAAGAAGCAATTTAAGCAATTTCTTATGTTGAATGTCTAGAAATACTTTTACATTACAATAGGCAATTTTAGAAAAGCTTAGTCACTAGTTATAGACATACTAGAGTATGTATGTAGTATATAAAAAATGACACTTTATGGATTCTGTAAACCGCCTGGTTTGCGTTACAATACGATTCCTGATATTTCTTATTTCGAAAGAAATGTGAAAAATTGCAATACTCAGACCACTGGGATTATTACATTAGGCTTAGAATACCGTTCTATACTTGGTTTTTTTTTTCTAAACGAATTTAAGTTCTACCATACATTTGAGACGACACCGTTCAAAAAAAAAAAATTTAACAAAAAATCCCACAATTGAACGAAACAGATTAAAAAAAATACATAGATAATAAAATTTTCTAATAGTTGTACTAAAATTCGTCATATTGCACGAGAATACGAATCTAAATGTATTGATCTATCATCACCGATTAAACAAAATGAAATAAAATGAAATAAATAATTCAAACGATGACAATGAAATTACATAATTTTAAAAAAATGTAAGTCTAAGGTATATTAAAATATACAGGTTATCTCATAACTTAACTGTCATCAATGGTATACTGACTAAGCAAGATACATATGTTTAATTTATGAAAGTTATGCCAAGAGACACCCTGTATACAGGATGTCCGAGACATAACTGTACAACATTTAAGCACAAAATCTGGAACTCAAAAAAAGAAGATCTAATATAATTTACGTATATCAAAAAATGCCTCGTTTGACCGCTCATACTCAATTGAACGTCAAAGTTTATGAACATTTTTCGTTTTTCTAATATGGCTTTTATAAACGTTGCAAGTGATTTCCGTCATTTTTAGTGTGTGATTTTGTATCACCCACTCAAATGATTTTATGTTAAAAAAATGTATTTCAAAGTATCTAGTAGTTTTTAAAGAAACCATATATTGGCTATATAAACAAATGTACTTTTTTTGTCGAGGTGGCGGCAGCTATATGGCTACCAATTTTTTTTGTTAGATAGTTTATTTCTCGGAAACTTTTTTCTTTTTTTTCTCACATACACTGTGTCCCACTTTGAACCGTATATACGGTTAAAATTAATTTATGATATATTTGCATTATTATTTCGTTTGTAACACATGGCAATTTTATTCTGAGAGGTCATTGCATTCCTAAATAGATTCTATGGATAGTTATTTATTTTTTGTTGTAAAACTCGCTACAGATTTTCTTGATAAATTTCCTCTAGAGCTTGGTACCCGAATGTGATTGGAGCGCCATCACATTATAGCATCAACATTCGTAGGCATTTAATTAAAGCATATCCCAATAAGAGGAATGAATGAAGAAATGATACTCTCGTAAATTGGCCGCCAAGATTATCCGATGTAGTGCTTCTTGATGTTTTCTTATTGAGGTAGTTTAAAACCGAAAGTATAGGCTTCTTTTATTGTTCCAAATCCTAAATTGATGCAAATAACTGGAAATACTTTCAATCGTTTTATCGATAATCGCTACAGAAAATAGTTTCAGTTGTTGAAAGGGTTTTGAAACTTATGACTACAAGAAAATGAGGAACACTGAAACATTTATCATAGCAAGTATGTCTCGTTCAATAAAACTCCCTAAACTCGTAAACAATA
The DNA here is from genome assembly GCA_013372445.1 of Hypothenemus hampei. NCBI lineage: Eukaryota > Metazoa > Arthropoda > Insecta > Coleoptera > Curculionidae > Hypothenemus > Hypothenemus hampei. Next base: position 259,245 of record JABRWK010000086.1, on the reverse strand, counting down.
GATGATTTCTAATGTCAGTAACGTGTAACGTTACGAGTTTAAAAATATAATATCTCTTTAACAAATGGATTAAGTTGACAGACTTATAAATATCTCCAAATTGGTCATTTTGTAAAACTGGCACAGTTGTTTGATTTCCAGAAAAAAAAATTGTTTTATCAAGTTTGTTTCTTTCACTTTTGACTTAGGATTTTGATTGATATATTCTATTTTCAGATACTTTTAAGTAGCTTAAAATTTTATTACATGTATAAAAATTGTAATGTATTTCTTCAAACTACAGATATACAAAACTACAAATAATATTATTATTTATATCCAGTAGGAAACACATAACATGCAGTGATATGTGGCAAGAAGTAAAGGATAGATTTATGATCATTAGAGTGATCGGTTATTATGTTTAATCACGGCACATTATTTGAAATATCGCGAACCAATATCCTTGGCCTTGATGATCTCCTGAGATAAAAGGGTTGAACGAGAAATAAATCTTTAGAATTTTGACATTGACCTAGCAATTATGTACGTCAGTTAGACATTTAGCGATTCATGAATCCTTTAATGGAGTTTTGTTGAACGAGGCATAAATTAGTTTTTACATGCCTTTTTTAGTTTTATTGTTTTTCATTGTTACAAACAAAATATTAATACAAGTGCCTAGGTACGCAAAACCGCAACCTAATATAAATTAATTTTTTGTAATGAAACAGTATATTTGAGAAAATTCTTACAAAAGACAAAGTTTTCAAATGGAATTAACAAAAAGAATTGGCAGCTATATAGCCACTTTGATAAAGAAAACGACAATCGTAGAATGTAGTCGATGTGTGATTTTTCCGAAAACCTGATGTTTTGAAACCAACTATTCAGCATAGAATTATGTCAGATAAAAAAACACACATCAAAAATGACGAAAATCAATTGTAGAATTTAAAAACTATACTAAAATAATCAGAAATTTTAAGAAATTTAGACGTTCTCTAGTGGCCAAACGAAGCATTTTCGAATATACCTAAATTAGGTAAAATCGTCTTTCTTTGCGCTCTAGATTTTGTAGTTAAACATTATACAGTCATTACTGGGACACCCATTATTTACAGGGTGTCCCAGTGACACTGTGACAAATTTTAAGTGGTTGTGAAGGAAGTGATTATAAATACTTTTTATTAACAAACCTAAAGGCTTCCAATGCTCTTCTACAGCTGTTCAAAATTTCTTCACAGGTGTGCACATTAAGTTGTAGTGATGTAGCTCTGTTTTCCTTGCGTTACCGCCAGCCATCCCGTAAGGAAAATGCAGGTTAATGTTTATATTTTTTTAGAAGGTTGCAGTACTCCAAAAAGTGTAAACATTAGTCAAATACTTCATGTCCAATCCTCTGTTGCAGAAATATCACCGTCAGGAAGTTAAAATCGTAGCATTTTCAGCTCTTTTTCCAAAGTAAGCACGTTGTTAAGTAAAAATTAGTATGGACTATTCGGCAGATTATTTCTTTCTCACGTATATTATCTCAAGTTGTATATTTTGAACAGCTGTAGGAGAGCTCAGACACCCTAGGTTTATTAACAAAAAGTGTTTCTAATTATAGTAGGGTCCAACCATAATCGTGATTCGCATAAAACCAATATAATAAGAACCAATACGTTTACGATAAAAAAATAAAATAAAAACACGCTGGATTTAGCTTCTGTTCCTTGGTGGAAGCTAAACGCGACGCGTTTTTACTGTTTTTTTTTCTAATCGCAAACGTATTGTATCTTGTTATACTGGTATTATGCGAATCTCGATTATCACTGAAATCTATTATCCTTCTTTTACAATTCCATAAAATTTATTCCATTATCATTGGGACCCCCTGTACAATATATATGTATATATCTGTCTGGTTAAAAGTGAGAGTTTTGCTTTTCTGTCAATTTCACAAAATTCGTTAAGATATGTTTTATATGTACATATTTACAAATGTAGTAAGTACTTTTTTTAACTAATTTCATATTCTAACAAAATTTTGAACCTATCTAAAGCCAGCCAGATATATATCGAGATTTTACAATTTTTCTAATCTAGTTTCTAATACAATAACGTTAAAATATGTATGTATAAAGAAAACTGAGCAAAAATAAAGAAGTGAAACCAAAACAGCTCATACTTCTATTTTGATTTAAACTATGTATAGGTCAAAAATAACACAGGAAAAATTCTTTTGTCAAAAATATAAGATCAGTACGGAAATTATACAAGGGTTGTGGCAAAAGTTTCTGGAATATATTGCTGTGTGGCGTCACTAAATGCTTAGACTGATATTCATAAAATTTTAATTTTTAATGGTAAATATTACCCATGAATTTGGAAATTCAGGTAACCATAGGCAGTGACATGAAATAATACATAACATTTTGACATGTGACATTATAGCAACAATGCTATCTTTTTATAAATATGTGGCTGCTTATTATCATCAAATAACTGTTTGATATTTCGCATAAAACATATGGGTTCATAGGGATTTTTAATGCCTAAAGATACTGTCAAAATGCATGTTCAACTAAATGGCTTATATCTGGTACACATTAATTCCTGTTTCTGCTTAACTTTTGCAGCAACCCATGTATTTAAACATTTCATATTTGAGTTAAATAAAAAACACACCAAAATTAACGAAGTTTGCTACACTATATGTGTTAGTCTAAGTAAAATACGTTGCCTTCTACGTAATACATACTAATTTTGACAATGACCCTTGCTTCCTAGTTAATTTCAAATGGGACTTTCTTCCATGTAATTAATAAAATTCAGTCTTATTGGGATAAAAATTATAAACCCTGATAATTTTTGCAATTTAAGCCAAGAATCCAAATCGGTGCACACGAGCGGATTTTCGCGCAGTGTTACCGCAACGTACAAAACGGATAACATCTTCAGTGTGAACTACTTCATTGTAGTATAGGTACTTTTGGGACTTAGCATATTATAATCTCAGTATTGTATTAATAAGAAAGTTACAGAAAATCTTTACGTTTTTTTAACTAGAAAAGAAGAATTATAATAAATATCTCGCAGGCAACTAGTTACACGTATAGTAGAACGCAAACTTACGCACTATAATTAATAATGGACAAATTATAGTTCACCTTTCGCCATAAACATTTTTAACTGTATCCAACAACGTGTCATTAAAAACGCCCCCCAAATGGATTTTGTTTATCAAAGCAGTAACGTGACATCTACATCTGACGTCATGTTGTGTTATCACTGTATGAGACCTGTTGCTGACCTTTTGGAGTTCTTGGACCCCCCGTAGATCCACTCCTCGACATTCCAGCGCCATTTTGATCGACCTATAAATAGTTTCTTATAGTAAAAAAAAACAATTTCTTTAAGAGTATTCTTTAATACTTTCTCGCCTGGAGCTCGTGGCAGTCTTCTGCGTAACCAAGCATGGCGTAGTGCCTGATTTGGTGTCAATCGTGTTTCTGGATCCCAATCAAGACATCTTTGGATGAAGTCCAAAAATAATGGGTCTTCGCATCCTTTTAAGGCCCTTTTTAGTTCTTTACTTCCAGGAGGACCACGTGGTTTGCCTCGACGACTTAAACCGCCCGCAAGAACCATACTACCTGCATTTATTATTAGAAAATTCTATAGGGCTGGATTTTCTGTCGTAATTTTAATTAATTTACCGTCATTCATCGTAGAACATGTACAGTATCTCGGGATACCTTTTGAACTAATAAAATTCTTAGCTCTCTTTGATTGATCTAAAAGTCTTTGTGGAGGCATGCCAAGCAATTCCATAATGCACGCCAATTGGTCAGCTTCGTCTTCTCCTGGCAACAAAGGGAATCCAGTAAGAAGTTCCGCTAAAATGCAACCCAATGACCACATATCAATTGGCATGCCATAACGAGCTCCTAGGATTACTTCTGGAGCCCGGTAGAATCTTGACTGAATATATGTATAAACCCTGTTTTGTTCATAACATGAAGACCCAAAATCTATGACCTGGAAGAAAATATGATTGAAAATGATATTTGTCGTTAAAGAAAACCTAACGATATTTGAATAGTTCATTACTAACAAAGGGGAGCCTGCAAGGACCGGGAGCTACTTTGCTCTCAAAAAATGCAGGTAAGTTTCTCACATCATCAATAAAAAACTAACTTTCTGCGTTTGTCCGAACGCGGTTTAGTTTCTCAGAAAAATATAAAAAAATTTTAATTTGTCCTGAACTAGACGGTCACATGTTAATAGTTGTCATCGTTTAGAATATGATTTGCCGAATATACATATCTAATATTTTTAATTTTTTTTCTGAGAAACGGATAAACGCAGAAACTAGTTTTTTCCAAATGATATAAGGATCTTACCTGTATTTTTTGAGAGCAAAGTAGCTTCCGGTCCTAGCGGGCTCCCCTTTGTAAGACACAAAAATAATAGTTTTGTTAAAATTAGAGATTCCCAAAAATGATAAAAATCTATTGGGTTTCTCTAGATCCAATAGATCCTTCAACAGTGCAAAGATCCTTGTGATTGCTGAAGGTGTGGCAAATTAAAATTAATTTAGGGGTGCGCGGCGCACGTCAAGGGATCCGCAAAAGGCTTATAACAACATTAAATAATTGCAATCCATTTTCATTATTATGAAAATTAAAATAAATAGCAATATATACGTCTGCAACAATTTCTGCGTTTTGAATAAAATATAAGTATACGAACCCTATTAATGTTTGAACGACAAAATATTTAATATACATATGACGCATTCTTCACAGAGGATGTTTCTTATTTGTTCAAACTATACTAATAGTAATTGCAATACAGTTACGAGGTAAACAAATGTGAGTGGCACGAATTTATTTAAACAAATAATTTAACAACAATGAAAGGAAAGTGAATAAAAACTATAAAGTATTTTAGCAAATAAATTTTTGGAAATTGATAGTGGTTTAGTAGCCCGTAACGTCTCCTTTGGCCTTTAAAGGAAAAACAGCACTTTTTGGCACAACGTCGACTAAGAATTTGCAAAATTACGGCATAAAAGTATTATAAATCTTCTGGATTTTTGTTTTAAGATCAGGAATTATTTTAATTAAATTTCAATGAAGATTGTTTGACGGCCAGCTCGAAGCACTAATCATATTGCCTCCACGCCATTTCTTTGCGAATTTCGCCGTAAAATAGGAAATGCCATCCTGTTGGAAAACGAAATTTCTATCACCTGACTATCGTAGAGATGTAAGAAGTAAATTTATTTTATATATTAATATTTTTTTCAATTAACGTTGCCGTTAATAAATTTTTCTATATTATTTATCGACATGTACTCCCGTTATAGTATTTTGTGGAAATTTTATCGTTAATTTTAGACAACTTTTGTGGAATGTTTGACTCGTTCTTATTACCCACTGACAATTAGCCTTCAATGCATACATTAAACTTGGACTCATCACACGAAAATGATTTTATTCTAAACAATATTGCGTGTACAAGAGTAAATTTGATAATGAACTTTCGATATCGATTCAAATTGTCTCTAAGAATACTTTACCTTTTAAAAAGCGTAACCTAATTTGTGGATCCAGTGATGACATTTCCTGGATACATTAATGCCTACTTCTTGGTTCCAAACGGCATTAATTATTTGCTATTTTTTTTCTTTCTATTAAAAATTGTTGATGATACTTTAAAATCTGTAAAAAATTCACAAAAACGGACCAACTAAAACACTTATTAACTTAATTTATTTGCCTGTATATTTTGTAATTTATAATCAATTATGATTTTTGTTAAGTTATTTATTTAAATAAATTCGTGTCACTCTACTTGTTCCAGTCATGGGTCTGTTGCAATTATTATTTGTATGGTTTGAGTAAATAAGAATTACTTTCTTAAAAAATAACGGCATATTTATGATAAATATTTTGTTGTAAGAACATTTAGTTGTTAGAGCTCGGTGATTCAGAATTAAATGTACATACACCGCTAGTGGATAGAGTACTTCATCATGGTTCGAAATGACCTGTATATGATGGGCCAATTTCGATTTATAGCCAAGATAGGACGTTTTAAATTTTCTTGTGCAATAAATTTATTGTCGGAACTTTTGACTTATCCGATATAAGTAAATTAAATTTTATAAGTACTTTTCCCATATCGTACATCATAAAATACCACTAACAAGAGTTAAAAATTACGAATCTGAACTAGAAAAGAAAAGCATATCACTATTTATTTAAATTTAAATATCCTGTTTATTATTTTTTGAAAATCTTACATACAGGGTGATTGTAAATTTAGTACATTAATTTTAATGGCAGATTCCTGACAAAATTCTAAGTAAAAAATTTATATAACATTTTTTTCAAAAATGCCCCAAATTTGAACTACAGCCCCAAACTTCTGATCAATAGGAGCGATTTTTGATTTGAACTAACCAATAGGGACT
>JABRWK010000086.1:202862-248247 GCA_013372445.1 Hypothenemus hampei | reverse complement strand
AAAATTTAATTTTCTTAAAACAGTCGAAGAAACATTTAGAATCACCCTCATTGACTCACGCTTCTTATAACATTTCTTTACTATTTGCATTGGTGAAGAATGAATAATTCTGTTGAATAATAATGCAGCACAAAGGATTGATAGAATGGCTTAGTATGTAGCAAATTCTTTATGTGAATACTTTAAAACATTTACAGTTTGACGAGTCAACTTTATCGAAAAACAAAGTTTTAGTTTTGGCTTATGTGAGATTAGTAAAACAGGAAAAAATTTCCAAAGAATTGTTTGTTATTTGCCAATTGTTTGGAAACTGATACGAAAGGTGAAATAATATTTAATGAACTAAAAAGAACTTTTTCGATGTAAAAGTTCTATCTTTAAGTAGTACTTTCTCCGTTGCTATTGAGACCGAGTCGGCAATAGTAGGATGACACCGAGGTTTTCTGGCATAGTTAAAACAAGCCATACCATTGTATTATCTATATGTACATTGTGTCATTCATCACCGACATTTAGTCGCCAAAAATTTTTGTGAACGCTTGTATAGCTTACCAGATTATGTCATTAAAGCACAATATTAAATAAAATTAAAAGAAATGCCTTAAATGAAATATTTTGTTGTTGAACATTATTTCGGAAAATGATGAAGATTGAAATCGTTTACTATTTATCACGGAAGTTATGTTTGAGTCGATTTCATGTTTTTTTTGATTCAGTGTTGGAATTCCTGGAAAGTAACGACAATACTTTGCAGCTCAATTTAATTAATTTAAAAAATGATATATAGTTTATATGGTTTATTTCCTACATGTAATGAAATCAATTTGAAACTAGAAAGTGATCAGTTAAATTTAATAAAAAATAAAAATATAATATATGTTAGTTACAAAACTTAGGAAGAGGCAAATGCTATTATTTTGCAAATTTTTTAAGATTATAAAAACAAGATGAAGATTTTCTCGCTTATTGTCACCATTTAACGGTTCTTCATTCTGATCTTTGTTAAAGATTTCAATTCTTCAGTTGATTATTTCCGATTGGGTGTTGGGTCGTTTTGAAAATGGAGCCAGGATAAATTCAGATGAATTCATGATTATATAAGGGCAACATATTGAATTATCTGCAAATGAGGATCTTAAACTAATGTTTAAATGAACCACAATTTCTGGTTACAAAAATAGATACCAATTTTATGTTCTGCATTCAGGATTACTGTAAAGAAACTACTGATTGCTTTTCCGTTTTCCTATATATTAATATTTTCGTTCAGTTATGGGCCTCACCACGAAAAAAGAAACCGACTGGAAATTAGTACTTGTGGAGACTTGCGAATAGCAATCATCAACTTACAGCTGAGCATAAATGACCTCATATTATCGCATCAGGTTTTCTCATCTCAATAATGCGTTTTTGTATGTTAAAACAAAAGTTTTAATAGATTGTTCTAACGATTGACTAAATTTATGTACCATTCAAGACATCAAAAATAAACTAGTCATTTTTTTATTATGCAGTTACTTCATCGAGGAGGGAGGGGGGAGGGGGCTCATCTTCAGTTTTTGTTTTCAATTTTTTCTGTAAGCAAGGGTCCATGGGCAAAGTAAGTTTGGGAACCACTGCTTTAGAGAAATATGAGTAACTATTTATTTACCCTTGATTGAAAATAACATGTTTTAAATTTAAAATTAACCTTAAATATTTATCTAAAAATAGATAGAAGGAATGAAATGAAATTATGATGTAATGAATTTAAGGCAACAGAAACTATAATTAAAAACTTACCTTAAGACCACTGCGACCTTGTTGTTTCAAAAGCACATTTTCAGGCTTCATATCACAATGAATAATTCTATTTCTATTCAATGCGTCAAGACACAGCAACAGTGAATGGCAAAATTTTCTGACCAATTGTAAGCTGAATCCTTTGAATTTGTTTTTCTTAATAAGCTCATAAAGGTTAATGGAGAGTAATTCAAAAGTAATACACATATGATTGCGAAAAGTGAATGAATCTAACATATGAATTATGTTCATTGAATTATCTTTATCTTGTTTTCGCAAATGTTCTAAAATTCTCACTTCTTCTAGAGCTTGTCTGTAAAATCTTTTCTCATTGCGGACCATCTTCAGAGCCACATGCATGTGATTGGCATGATCATAAGCTTTAACCACTTGTCCAAAAGATCCTTTGCCTATTACTTTTAGAACTTCATATCTATAAGCTACATGGTCGTGAGGAATGTGAATGTAAGATCCCTGATCGTTATCATAGTCACAATTGTTAGGATTCCCTATAATTCCTGGGCGTTTTTTGGCATTAGCACCAATAAAATATATTTGTGGATAATTGAAAATTTCATGATGCTCATAAGGAGTCAGCTTATTCATATAAAGCTTCATTACTTGTTCAGGTGTAGTTACCATTGTCCTCGGTTTACATTCGCTTGAAGTTAGGCTGGATTGAGAAGATTTCAAGGGTGCAGACAAATTGCTTCTATTTAAACATTGCAGTCCCAAACTGGAAACATTCAATTCTGGAAGGATTGCGGAACTAGCAGAACTGGTAGTGGACGCTACAGCTGGACTTTGTTCTTTCACTGAAGTTTGTTTCAAAGGAGGTAAATTTCCTCCAGCTCCGTCCTGAATATATTGGGCATGTGAGGCAAAAAGCTGTGTCCGTGACATGGGCATTTTGGGAGGATTGACTGCCACAACGCTAGACATTATCAGTAATCTGATGGTAAATTCAATCCTTTATTTGCCGAATTTGCTATTAATAAATAAACGTTTGGGCTCATATCTCTTCTTTACTCCTTGCTGTGTCACCCCCCTTCACAAAATATCACATCACTAACACTAAAAACAATATTTATGGATTGGCCTTAAGAATTCTAAATTGTTCTTATACAGCTTCTTGACCTAAGGCTAGGTTTTAATCTAAGTATATTTTCATTTAGCATTTCAGTTTGAAAACATTCAAAAAGGAACAAAGGCTTTGGGTTATTTTACAGCCATACTTTTGAAGCCAAAGGAACTGTCAGTAATTGACATTGTGCTTTTTGACAGACTTTGTATTGACGGTGTTGACAGATCGAAACAAACTATTTAACTAAATTGAAAACAAGTAAATTAATATTTTTACATACATACCTTATCTATTAAAATTTCATTCTATTAATGTATAAATAAATAAATAAATAAATTAAAGTTTTATTCTCTTTTAGAAATCTGCTGAAAAGCAACTTAATTCAATTGTAAGTTCGTTTACTTCTTATTAGATGTCGCATTATGAGTCAATATATGGTAATAAATTATTCCTTCCCTAAATATTTTTTTTTAATTTAAACCTTTTTTCTAATACAATCAAAGGATGTTATTTCTATAATATTCTATTATTTATTATTATTTCTACTAACTAACTCAAAAACAACAAAATAATTATTTAATTTTTTTAAAAACAAACAGTTTTTTTGATCCCGATAACTGTCAACTGTCAAAAAAATATTTACTTATATGCAACCAACAAAACATTAAACATTGTAACCCTTACAAATAAGTAACTTATCGAAATGGATAAATGTAAGGCGATAATAGAAACCAATAATCAAATTTTCCAAGAAAATGTATAATTATTTCAATAAAGTGGGGTCGAATCTGGAAATTAAGTCGGTCATTGTATTGTTTTAATATTTTATTTGTCTTTCTATTATTTTTCATATTAATATGAAAACTAGGAAATGGACTGATAATGACGAATAAGGATAAATAATGATAAGTAATTGTAAAACAATTTTTAATAATAATTAGTGATTTGATGTATTAGTATGATTAACCGTAATTACACAATGGATATAATAACATGTAAAATTGTCCATTATGAAGAAAGTTTAACCCTATTTTTAGCATTAAAAAAAAAGTATTCTTGATTTTACGTTAAAAATAAATTAAGTTAAAATGTAGTATTTTTCAAAGAGTCATAAAATGAAGTTGAATATTGAACGATGTAGGCTTGAGCCAGAATTGTTTTAAACATACTTATATGAATATTTATATACTAATGGAATATGAAATGCTTCACGTATTTCAAATATTCAAATTTGACTTACAATCGAGCTTAAAATGTATTATTTGTATCAGTGGAAGACTCAATTTTAGTACATAGCGTAGATTATTTCTTATTGTTATAAATATACTATATTATTTAAACACCAAGAATACGATTTATTATTCAAATTTATAATTCTAAATACTTAACGCTAAAAATAAACTTTTATTTTTCGAGAGAATTTTCAAAATTCATTTCGTAGAGAGTTTTCCTAATGTTCAACAACACGTGTTTTCTTTTTTTTTCCTAAATTTCAGTGATATAAATGTTCGTCTAAATATGTATTTGGTTAATTGTGGATATGTTTTTACTCTAAAAAATTTTTTTCTCTTACATCTCTTACGTCAGCGATTCGTATTTAAGAACTAACAATTTACTTTTAAATTATCCTCTAGGAAAATATAAAAGTTAATTTATAAATTTCTTTAATTCAGTCCCAAAGAATTTCCAACAAATTTTTTCAAGTAGCAATTCTAGTTTAGGCCTAATTAGACAAAAAACATTCAACTAGCAACAAAATTAATTTCTTTTAAAGGTATTTAATTGAGACAAAGTCATTATTATCTTAAATAATTTCCTACATGCGTATGTATGAAGCTCTAAGGCTGCTCTTGACCATGCATATGTTCGGCAAACATTAGAGAAGAGAAATATTCGCGTAAGGCGAGAAGAACGGCGAATATTTAAACATTTTTAAAATCAAAGATGAATTGCCGAGTATATCGTTTTGACGGAATATTCACTTTTAAACTCCCCCATATACTTTTGTATGAATACGTAGAACCAGTCCAAGGCGAATGTTAAATATTCGCGTAGTTGTCAATTACATGCATCGTCTGAAAGCAGCTTAACATGTTTTTTTTTTTTGTTATGAAAGACAAACGCCTTATGAAAATAATTTTTTATAATTTATATATTGTCCTTGTTTGAAGTTCCTTCGGAAATAAACCTTTTCCTCTTTTCGTTAGCCGTATTTGTGGACTTGTGCACTTGAATTCCGGGTTATAGTATATGTAATTGGTTCGCCTTTCAAATAACAACAATCACAAACTGTTCATTTCATGCCTTAAATGTGCTTTAATTACATTTTGTAAACAAGTTCTTACCAACCATACGTACAAATGTAAAAATGGAAATAGTTATTATTGTCGTTCTCATTCATCCCCTTTGAAATATCCATATTCTTTTAAAAATACTCCATTTTCTTTCTAAACAATTAAGTATTATATGGATTTGACTTATTTGACGGTAAATATATTTACATTTACATATTTGAGATTATTATATTTCAGTACTTGATCGGAATAGTTTTGCTCTGTTTGCTTGTATTTTATTGTCAATCCATGCGATGCATTAAATTTTCGTTGTTTTTTAACTAAAAACTCGGAAATTTCTTACCAATCCAGTACTGTTAACATTATTTTTACAAGAAACCGCAAGGAGAATTTACATTAAATGTTGTTATTTTAACGAAACACTAAACAGTGTTAAAGAATATGAGCATTTTAAGTCTACATTTCAATGCTACATCGTGTTCCGTTATAAAAGTTCCTACTCAATTTTACAGATCTAATTGTATTTCTGATCACGACAAAAATTTCAACAGACAGTTGAATGTTACGAAAACAATAAGCAAAACGTGTAAAGATCCTAATCCATTTGCGTTTCCACAAATATGTATTTCAATTTCCTGAAAAAAAAAAACAATAATTAAAGTTTGAGTTTCATAAATATTCATCTGTAAACGACAATTTTGTAAGGTCACTGGAATATTAGTTAAAAATACAGTAAATTTTTATATTTCGTTTGTAAGACTAAAAAAACTTAAAGCCAAGTTTCAACCAAATTAACAAAACTACGACAAAAACAAAAACTGTCGATTTCAACCAAATAGCTAGAAAGTGTCCAAAAAAAAAAGTTCTTTCTAATTCGATCTATCTTACAAGTTTGATCAACTAGCAAATATAGCACTAAAAGCGTTTCAAAACCAAACGCAGTCGGTCCTATTTTCATGATAATGAGTGCAACATATTAAATTAGGTTTACACATATTAAAAGCAACAGTCGACTGGGGCATGTGGAAACAGTTAATCTCATCCAGGCAGTTCTGAAATGATTATCATTAACGGAACAAATAAACATTTTGAACGATGTGGATTTTTTTTTGCTTTACCCATCATTAATAGCCTTATTTTATGTGCACCAGTTGAATCAGTGCATTCAAATACGTTTGATTTTCTCATTCTTCCTCGGGCAGTTTTTTCAAATGATGTTCCGTATGCCTTGTTAGGCAAAAACTGCCAGCAAATTCTGTTTTCTTCTGAATCGTAGATTTGATTTCTGTTTAATCCTGTTTGTTCAATTTTATCAAGAAATATTTTTTAATGGTTCCATTAGCTCTTTTTGAGCCGATAATTTTTCTCCAGCTACAGCTAAGATTCTTATACCGTTAAATCTTTACAGTCGAACATCACTGGTAACAAAATTTTCTCTTCTTTTGAACTTTTGATTAAAAGTTTACATTTTTCTTTGACTGATTAACATTTCCTGGTACGTGTCATTCCCTCTTTAGGATATTTGGCGCTTTTTAGTCGATAAAATAATGTTTTTTGTTTTTTAATTTTATATGGGTGTTGTAACTTTGTAACGTCATTTTTCATTGTTGATTGTGGTACCCCTGCCCATTTGCTAATTTTCTATAACTTTAACTTTAAGATCTTTGACATTAGATATTGTATACAACAATGCAAAAGTACAGTTTAAACAAATGAAATAAAACAAATGTAACACAAACTGTAAAAACGTATAAGTATACTGATTTATTACACAACTCTTGTGCCACATCTTGGAGCTGTAAAAATACTAAAGATTATCGGTAAAGTTCCTCAATTTTCGGTGGCTGTGGCATCCATTATTCACCGATCGACGACATACAGATCATCCCTGGTATTTAAGGTAAGCGCATTAGTAGGTTTATGTTATATAGATTCAAATATATTCACTTTATCGAGCGACCCCATATGGCTAATATTATAAATTATATGTTCACGTTAAGCGGTCGTTTACCTTATACAGTATTTACAGTAACAGGAATTCACTAGAGTTCGTATTGGTCCCCAGAGTTCTTTTAAATAGCAAATACCAGAATTTTTGTTGTAAACCCATTTTTTCGCTCATCTCCTCAGTGTCTTTCATATTTGATTTTATGACTAAAAATGTCGCCATCATTCGCACACGTATTAAAGAATTTATTCGCCCTACAAAAACGCACTCTAGTGCAAACAGTTTCGTGGGTTTATGTTGCAGTATACACCGCTGCAGTGGAAAAACTGCCGAGTCTGTTTTGGTCATAAAACTATAACTTATCTTCAATTCATTTCGAGCTTCGGTTTTATTTTGAATATTTTAAAACTTTTTCTTTTTTCTGTTTTTGCTTCTTTGTTTTTCTGACTTAATTTTTGTAAACTGAAGTATATCAATGAAAGATGGCTTAAGAATTACTGCAAAAGTTCTTTGATTTACCACTTTTTATTCTTCCCACACAGCAACACTCCGCAACTATTGAATTACTAGTTAATTATTTAGGATTTACTTACCTCAGGATGATAACTAATACATTTAGGAGGCCTTCTCCTGAATAATGACCCTTTTGGACGTTGCGTGCACCCATTTTGTTCGCGAGCCTCATAGGCAAGTTCCTGAGGAGTAATGCTTAGTTGCTTACTTCCACATGGACATAAAGTATCAACTACCAACAAAATAAGGTTGCTATGTGGAATTTTTTGAACACTAAACGGCCTAAAATATGAAAATATTTTAGAGGGGGGTAGCAATAAAAACATTAACTCACCTTTCACAGCCGGTAATATGACAGTTAGTAAGTTTGCCTTTAAGAGGATTGTTTTGTCCACTGGTATTTAATCTATCAGGTTGAAGAACGTACAATTCAACTTTTCGATCGCAAGGGCGGGTGCCCCACTGTCCTAAGTCCACTCCTTCCAGTGGGTCCGACTCAAATGGTGGGACAAAATCAACTGGAGGTGCTGGTGCTGGAAGTTGTTCATTTAGTAAATCTTCTGGATTGTTATAGTCGTAGTCGGCATCGTAGATGGTTTCATCTAAATACGAAGTTAAATTTTACTATCAGTATATGAGAGAGTAGGTTAAGGTTCTAACACATGACATGTCCGAAAGTTGAAAAAAAGTTTAATGGAATAACTTAAATTGGACATTTGATTTTGTTATCACTTGATACTCACCTCCCTTATCTTCTTCTTGAGAATAGGCTAATATTGTTCCATACACATTATTCAATTTATGGAAAATTACAAATAAAATTTGTAATGAGTACTTAAAAATTAAATTAATTGAACTGGATCTTTGGAGATTAGATGCTCTGCCACTGAAAGGATATTTGCCATTGGAACAAGAGCCTTGATAATCATAAACGGAAACTTTCTTGTAAATCCTGTCTTGCACTAAGGAATCCATTATGGTACCATCTATTTGACCAAAAAACCTTCCGGTATGTTCGTTGTTCTCAGATATTATTATGAATCCATTATTGTCTAAGACATAACAATCCAGTTTGTCACTTGCGCAAGTCTTTTTGCATGAAGAAGTACACTAGAAAAAAAAATGTTTATCCTATAATCACGAAGTTCATACTTAAGCAATATTACCTTAGAAGTAATATTATGAAAATGAGAAGAAATTGATGAATGCAAATATTGAATACCAACTACAGCAGCTGGAGCTCTATGACCTTTGGATTCCACAAAAACAGCATGAGTTGCAGTTAGAAGGGTGGGCTCTGTTTTATCAGGATTACTCGGAGGACCGTCAGCAAAAGGTACTGCAAATACGAAACTTTCTGGTTCCACCGCGTGTTGATCAACTGCTCTTTGGTACCAAGATTCGTCAATTGCTCGTGTATTTTTCTTACTGAAAGGGCTGAAATTTGAGGTACTTTCAATATTGAATGGAAAAAAATACAATTTCACTAACGGGTCATCAGCATCTCTATTGGTGAAGTTAGTCCATCTCAAGAGACCACTTCTTGTTGCCACAAACGAAATGGTGCTGGCGAAAATGTCGTATCCTTGGCTGCAAATACGTAAGTATTAGAACGAAGTAAAAACAATGGTTTTGTGTTTTTGGTAAATAATTCCCGTCTATAACATTTCAGGTATATTTCTTTATATTTTAATATTGAACACTTTTTGCCACACTCACCTATTCCTTCTGATGGCTAATTTTATTAAATATTTTAAAAAGCGTTCAATATTTTAACATTTTTCTGTAGTTAACTGTTAGATTCTATACACTAATGTTGAAAAAGTCATTATCAACTTAAAGAAATGTGTCATGTTCAATGAAAATGTTTACCTTTGCAATTGTACCAAAAGTGTGCCAATAGGGCTATCGTGCAGAAAATTAACATTAAAATTAATAAAATGTGCAGAAAAATAATCACATATAAACGTTAGCTTAATAAATATCACAGAATGATTATAATTTTATTAAATCAACATACTGTTTATCTTCAGTCCTTGGTCTATGCTTATCCAAACTTTCCGTTACCATTGCATCCAAAACCAATGATTGTATCAATGTTTTATCACCTGAAATACAAAATTTAATCATTAATCTTATTTTTGATTTGTAATACCTACTTACAATAGTAAGCATCTTTGTCTTGTTTCATGGAGAAATGATGATGTTCTCTTTGAGGAGGAGACGATCTGGGTCTTAAAGACATCCATTTCCATCCTGGTCTACGACTCCGAGATAGAAAATGAAGAACCCGCTCTTCTGCAGTTTTAAACCATTGTTCGCCTGATGTACCACTAGTATATTCGCAATAAACCCTTAAAAAATTAATAAAACATAACATATTTTCGCAATTCTTGCTGAAACTTACCAGTCTGGATGGACTCGCCAATTACTGCCTTTAAAGTAGTCCGTTACTAAAAATAAATATTTAAACAAAACTGAGTTAAATCAAATGTTATTGTTACCATTTTTCTGACTGTGTTTGATTTCCTGTTCGGCCGAAAGTTCGTACATCCCATAACCTTCTGGGATAGCCAGTCCTAATGCAAAAGGCGTTCCATCAATACGTTTATAAAAGTATTTGTATCGCCTCATACTAACACGTTTCTAAAAATTTAATGAATTGAAATACAGCACTGAAGTTCATATACTAAATTGTAATACCATGTTATCGTAGTGAATTTTCACTGTAAGATCAGTTTCGCCCTCTTTATGATTGATCATGTCTTGTCTTAGCTGTAAAAAGTTTGATCAAATCAAATATTAATTTTGAATTTATTGAAAACTTACATCTAAAAGGGCGCTTTGGTTCCCCCAAGGACCGTTTTCGCTCTCAATCAATTCGACTTCAGATAAATCGACTGATATGTATTCAGGTTCTAAAGTTTGCTCGTATTTCTCGCTGGTCCTCTAAAATTCAACAGAAATTCGAATCGAAAGTTCGCGTTATATGGCTCCAACTTACCGGAGGTTTGAGATTAGGATGATACAAAACGTGCCCATTATTATCAACTATAAACGAGTAACCATTTACTCCTAACTGAAAATTAATTATTCGTTAGTAAACAATAGGGCAAGTTGGACGACAACTTACTTTATATGGGGGCACCAATTTGCGAATTTCATCGATAGACACTGCAGTACCAACCACACCCAATACATTTGCCAGTCGTACCTTTAATTTAAAGCAATTAAATATGGTTAAAATTGTTTTACTATTAATATTTACTGTGTGATTGCGCCTATCAAAAACTGGAGTGGTGACAGTGGTCATTAGTTGTCCAGCTTTGTCATCGGAAAAACTGTCAGCCTAAAATTCAAACGATAAGTCTAAACTATGATTATTAGAAATATTACTTTTACCCTGCCACCAACATACGCAGGAGTCCAATAAATCGGATGTACATTTTGATACATGACCATTGGTCTTGCCATTACTTCAATATAGTGCAATACTTGTTCTTTAATATTCTCGTAATTCTCAATTCGCGTGTAATAACCTGAAAATTAATTGATAAAAATAGCTTTAAAGTATTTCAGTAGCCACCTTTATTTTCGCAAGCCATCCAATGCATTTCAGCAGCACTTCCTGAATCCGAGCCAATGAGATAAGTGAATAAGCGAACCGGCCTGTGAGGGAAGTTGTAGGTCTTAAATATATCTTTATAGCTTGCAGGAGGTCCATCTGTTATAAGCATTATAGCTTGGTTACATTGACATCCCTGTCCTGTTCGGTTATACTGCAATTTTTCAATTAGTTACAGTGAAATGTAAACTTTTTCAAGAACAACCTTTTGTAAAAGCTCAAAACCAGTGATAAGCGCCGAAGAAAAGTTTGCAATATTTTCTTGTTTAATAAGTGCCATTGACTCCTTCAATAATCTAAGATTCTCTTGTGTAGCCTGAAATTATTTACATTTGCAATATGTGCAATTAATTGCTAGAGACTTTTTACCTGCACCAACTGATCTTTGAAACAAGTTAAAGTCTCGCGAGTGCTATCGGAAAATTTGAGTAAATTAACAAAATCGTTGTCAGATAACGTGTCTAAAATAGCTTCTACAGTAGCACGAGCTAAATTCGCTCTATGGCCTGCCATAGAACCGGAAGCGTCCAAGAGAATGGTAATATCTTTTGGAGATGTAGCTGCTCCAACGTACCAAGCAGAAGAGCGAAAGTCATAAGGACGTCTAACAGTGCCTGAATCTTGGAGCGTGGACAAATCTTCAGGAGGCCATGAAATTCCCGGATATCTACGTAGAAATCCAGTAGAACTACCGAAAAATTGCCAGGACAGCGTGGGATCCCCTTCGAAGTTGCTTACGAATAAAGGATCCAAATGAGAAGACCATTGAATAGCTCCAGCTACTTCTATATCTAATAATTAATGGGTATTGAAAAAGTGAGTTTTAACGATTTTTGAGAGCTAACCTGTGTCATATATATTAGCTGGAGTGAGGACGGTGCTAAAGCTAATATTAACTGGTAAATGATCAAAATGCGGATTAGGAGTGAGTATTAATTCTCGTGTCCCATCAGCCGGTCTCCCATCAGAAGCAAAAGCATTCAGTCTTTCAGCATTGTAATAACGAGGAGGCAATGCGTTGTTATTAGATCTCCATGCTAGAGCTGCTTGTTCTGCAGAATCCATTATGCGCTGTAATAATCACATTTGCATTACGAGCAATGGTTGTTTTTTAATAAATTTACCAGCACGGCGCTTTGCTTGAAATCCATCATATTCTTGACTTCCGTTGCCATTTCTCTTATTAATATTAATCCATCTTTTCTATTTACAGCGGTTTCTACATCACGGTATTTCTTGAAAATTTCAAAAAATAAATATGGGTTTAAACAAATTTCCACAACTAACATTTTTCATGCCGTTTTATTAGCTTTTAATATTCAACAGAATTAGTTACAACACATTGTTGGAAAAAAAAAGAAATAAACTATTTTAAATAAAAAATATTTTATTAAACGAACTCGTTCAAAAAAATGAAAAGTAGATATAGCAGACATAAAATAATTTATAGAAATTTTTCTTATTTTCTAAATTCGGAAAAACATTTTTAATTTTAAAATATACTTACTCTCTGTAATTCCTTCATTTTAGTTTTCATTTTTCCATACTCCCATAATCCTACTCCAAATTGTAATGCCCAATTTCGGACTCTAAAATTAATGGTTTTATTTTATAAATTTTCTTATATACCATTGTACATTTATGATAAATGGCTTGGTTAAGCTTTAATACAAACTCAACTATCTACTCATTTACTAACAAAAAGGCTGATCACTGATCAAAGATATACACATAAATATGTTATAATATAGGGAGAAACGAATAAATTAATATATGGGGTGGCCCATGACTGCAAACAGGTACCGTATTTTCTATGCAATAATTTTTGTAAATTCAAAAAAGTTCTTGTATAAAGTTATATGACCCCGATATCTGCAATTTAAAAATTTTTCGATTATATTGCCTGAAAGTAGGACGTAGAATTTTTTTTAAATGAAACACCCTATATACTTTCAGACATTTGGATTACTCACAATCAGTGTAATTCTTCATGCGCGGCGTATAGTCAGTTTTATATTTTGTTGCGATGTCAAGGATATTTAAAATATTTCTAAAATTTCAGGAAAAACAGGATCTTCTAAATTCGTCTGTACTTTCAAACCAACGGTAAATGCAACGAAAAATTAAAAAATGAGGTAAATACTTGCTTAAAGGAGTATTTTAGTTTAGAATTTTGAAATATTCGATTTGTTTTTTTTACGTATTTGTAATCTTTACTCTCTACTTTTGCAAGATATCTTCCAAAAGAAATTTTAAACTTCCCAGTATTTACGGAGTTATTACCATTTGACTGAGACGACAATGATACCTGGTACTGAAATGGGGTAGAAAAAGGGGTACTTACTAATACGGCGTGACGATAATAAATCTTTTTCTGAAAATAGTCAATTTGAAGTGGAAGAAAGCACACTATACATATAAAGCAGGAATTACTGATTAATAAAATGTAAGTATACCGTACTATTTTATGAATCTTACCGTGACAGCTTTTTGAAATTTTTATATAAAACTTTAAACGCCTTTTTCTCGAAACTACTTTTTTCGAATTGGTTGGCAGAATATCTCGAGTTCTACCAGTCTGATTGATTTTGATATTTGATATAGGGCTTCAGAATATGACTCTTTATTGTCCGTACTACTTTCAAGCCGAAATAATTTGTGTTACTATGGTTTAAACAATGAAAAAACTTGAAAAAAAAGAGTTATAAAAAAACAAACATCAAAATGGGTTTCTTTGTTAAATATAAGAAGAAAATTATAAAAAATAAGAAATTATAAAATTTTGTGACTTTAAATTTTGAAGCATTTTAAGTAAAAAATTAACATTGTTTACCAGGAATGAGACTAATAATGAGGTAGATAAGATTTCTGCAATAACAAGAGAATATATGAAAAAAGAAATAACACATACTATTTTAAATTCTAGAAATAACGTATTTGAACAGGGCATTTACTGAACCTGTACTAACCTGGTTTAAAGAGAATGTAGGACACACTCATTGAACATTGATGGTAGTAATAGTTATTAATTTTTCTTTTATGTTTCTTATTAAATGAATTTATTTTGTAATTAATTTTGAAATATCAATGCATTAGCAACCATTTTTAACATTATTGTTTTTCATTTTTGCAGTTTTCAATTACGCTCAAGATAAAAAGTAAAAAAAAATTAATAAATTGTACTACTGAGGGATCAATTCAATGATGAAATTTGTTTCAATATTTAATTTTTTTTTTTGGTATTCCTATTTTCTAGTTACCCATAAAAATATCGGGAGAGCGTGAGTATTCAACATCTTTGTGTCGCATTAGTTCATTAAAATTCAAATATGTACTGCAAAAAGTAATGCCAATAAAATATAGGAAAATCTTCACAAGAGTTAAAAAAACCCCAATAACTGTACAACTGGAGTAGTAACATATAGGATGGACAATTTAAAAAAATGCAAAAAAAATTAGTTTCAAATTTGTTAAATCTGCATGCCTGCAGAAAATATCCTGTATAATATAATTAGTGCGGCTACCCTTGGAACACTCAAGTAAGTATTTACTTTTATAGTGCTAATTTTCTTAATTACAATTACGGTTGGATATAGACGATTTAACAAGCTTCTGATTTATTTTTAACCTTTTTTTTTACTCGCGCACGGCGTAGCAGACCGGGTTATCAAATAATCATATAAAAATAATATATGTATAGCATATAAATAACAATATATGAAATTATTTTCTCCGATTTGTGAAATTTTTATACTCGTAAATACATATACTCAAGTTAAAAATGACAACTTATGTTTTATATGTATTATTTTTTACAAATCCTAATGTGTTAAAATTATTAAAGAAACAAGAAACTATATACAGGGTGACCCAAATTTAATCTACACGATTTTACCAGCGTGTTCTACGTTCAAAAATAGAAAAAAAAGTTCATTACAGCATGGATCCGAAAATGCTTCTTTATCGACATACAGATTGTTAAAGTTTAAGAAAAAAGAATAGTTTTTATTTTTTAATTTCCAAACGGCTTAAGATTTTTTAACGAAATTTGGTATACGTGTTTGCCAAACAGCATATTGGTAACCATTCATCAGTAGGTGGAAGTAAGGGTGTTATATGTCACTACAATTTTGTATGAATAAAAAGGACAACTCATATCTCCACCTCTGATGAATGGTTAAAACTGGCAATTTTTTGGATTAAGCCTACCAATATGCTAAACACATATACCATATTTCGTTAAAAAATCTTAAGGCGTTTGAAAATTAAAAAATAAAAACTATTCTTTTTTCTTAAACTTTAACACCTTGTATCTCGGTGACGAAATATTTTGGGATCAATGCTGTAATGAACTTTTTGTTCTATTTTTGAACGTAGAATACGTTGGTAAAATTATGCAGATTAAGTTTGGGTCACCCTGTATACACACAGAGTTGGGCATTTTCACTCGAGTGGTCGAGTGATGATTGATGATTGAATTACTCAAAATATTTGCGAGTGACGAGTGACGAGTAATCACTCGTTACTCGTGCTCACGAGTATAGAGTGATTACTTTTACTTTTAATCATGAGTGAAATACTCATCACTTTTTACTTATTTTTGCATATATGAGTAATACATTTTTTTTAAATTTTATTGGNTCTTCCAAAAGAAATTTTAAACTTCCCAGTATTTACGGAGTTATTACCATTTGACTGAGACGACAATGATACCTGGTACTGAAATGGGGTAGAAAAAGGGGTACTTACTAATACGGCGTGACGATAATAAATCTTTTTCTGAAAATAGTCAATTTGAAGTGGAAGAAAGCACACTATACATATAAAGCAGGAATTACTGATTAATAAAATGTAAGTATACCGTACTATTTTATGAATCTTACCGTGACAGCTTTTTGAAATTTTTATATAAAACTTTAAACGCCTTTTTCTCGAAACTACTTTTTTCGAATTGGTTGGCAGAATATCTCGAGTTCTACCAGTCTGATTGATTTTGATATTTGATATAGGGCTTCAGAATATGACTCTTTATTGTCCGTACTACTTTCAAGCCGAAATAATTTGTGTTACTATGGTTTAAACAATGAAAAAACTTGAAAAAAAAAGAGTTATAAAAAAAACAAACATCAAAATGGGTTTCTTTGTTAAATATAAGAAGAAAATTATAAAAAATAAGAAATTATAAAATTTTGTGACTTTAAATTTTGAAGCATTTTAAGTAAAAAATTAACATTGTTTACCAGGAATGAGACTAATAATGAGGTAGATAAGATTTCTGCAATAACAAGAGAATATATGAAAAAAGAAATAACACATACTATTTTAAATTCTAGAAATAACGTATTTGAACAGGGCATTTACTGAACCTGTACTAACCTGGTTTAAAGAGAATGTAGGACACACTCATTGAACATTGATGGTAGTAATAGTTATTAATTTTTCTTTTATGTTTCTTATTAAATGAATTTATTTTGTAATTAATTTTGAAATATCAATGCATTAGCAACCATTTTTAACATTATTGTTTTTCATTTTTGCAGTTTTCAATTACGCTCAAGATAAAAAGTAAAAAAAAATTAATAAATTGTACTACTGAGGGATCAATTCAATGATGAAATTTGTTTCAATATTTAATTTTTTTTTTTTTGGTATTCCTATTTTCTAGTTACCCATAAAAATATCGGGAGAGCGTGAGTATTCAACATCTTTGTGTCGCATTAGTTCATTAAAATTCAAATATGTACTGCAAAAAGTAATGCCAATAAAATATAGGAAAATCTTCACAAGAGTTAAAAAAACCCCAATAACTGTACAACTGGAGTAGTAACATATAGGATGGACAATTTAAAAAAATGCAAAAAAAATTAGTTTCAAATTTGTTAAATCTGCATGCCTGCAGAAAATATCCTGTATAATATAATTAGTGCGGCTACCCTTGGAACACTCAAGTAAGTATTTACTTTTATAGTGCTAATTTTCTTAATTACAATTACGGTTGGATATAGACGATTTAACAAGCTTCTGATTTATTTTTAACCTTTTTTTTTACTCGCGCACGGCGTAGCAGACCGGGTTATCAAATAATCATATAAAAATAATATATGTATAGCATATAAATAACAATATATGAAATTATTTTCTCCGATTTGTGAAATTTTTATACTCGTAAATACATATACTCAAGTTAAAAATGACAACTTATGTTTTATATGTATTATTTTTTACAAATCCTAATGTGTTAAAATTATTAAAGAAACAAGAAACTATATACAGGGTGACCCAAATTTAATCTACACGATTTTACCAGCGTGTTCTACGTTCAAAAATAGAAAAAAAAGTTCATTACAGCATGGATCCGAAAATGCTTCTTTATCGACATACAGATTGTTAAAGTTTAAGAAAAAAGAATAGTTTTTATTTTTTAATTTCCAAACGGCTTAAGATTTTTTAACGAAATTTGGTATACGTGTTTGCCAAACAGCATATTGGTAACCATTCATCAGTAGGTGGAAGTAAGGGTGTTATATGTCACTACAATTTTGTATGAATAAAAAGGACAACTCATATCTCCACCTCTGATGAATGGTTAAAACTGGCAATTTTTTGGATTAAGCCTACCAATATGCTAAACACATATACCATATTTCGTTAAAAAATCTTAAGGCGTTTGAAAATTAAAAAATAAAAACTATTCTTTTTTCTTAAACTTTAACACCTTGTATCTCGGTGACGAAATATTTTGGGATCAATGCTGTAATGAACTTTTTGTTCTATTTTTGAACGTAGAATACGTTGGTAAAATTATGCAGATTAAGTTTGGGTCACCCTGTATATGTATACTTATGTAAATTACAATGTTTTTGAAAAAATTGGTAATTTTGTAAGCCGGTCTGCTAGACCAGGCGCAACTACTAAAGCGCTAAAAATTTGACGCGAGTAATGGCAGGTTAATTTTGGAAAATCTAAATAAGTTGACAACGTCGCAATATAATTTAAAACTGTGACGGCATACGGAGAATGAAAGTGAAAATTCAAATATCTCTATATAGAATATTTTTTAATAAGTCCGTATGTAAGTATTTCACGGGGTGATTTTTCAAGTAGTTTTAAGATAAAAAGTTCTTGTAAATACATACTGAAAAATGTTTCGTTTTAAAGTTACGATGTGTTCAAAATTGTAATTTTTTTTTAAAGATCCATGCAATTTTTGATAATACTGGTCGACAAAATTTAACTTTTTGTCTGTTAACCTTTACAGCCCCGACAAGTTTTTTGATCTACTTTTCGGTTTTAACAGCTACATTTTAACAGTTTCATCAATGTCATTGGGTTAAATCTTAAAAATGCTGCCACCAACATTGCGCCACTAAAATGGTTTGCGGGATTTTAAAGGTTAAATAAATTAGACCACCTATTTCTTATACTATTTGATGCAATAATTGTAAATCTGCATAGCATTTTTTTATAGCAAAAGTTAAAATGTAAATACTGTTGTAAAATAAAAATTTTAATAATACATATAATAAAAGTAATAACAATTACTATTATTATTTTTATTTTGTTTTATTTTTTTAATTTGCAGAGTTATTGTATTCAAGAATTGAAAAAGTTGTCCTCTTCAAAAAGCGATTTATTAGTGTATTTTACTGAGATTAATTCATTACATTAATCTGATAAAAATACAAAAAAAAGTTAATTTTTTAACCATTTGTAAATCCTATCTTTCCCTCTTACAGGTCAAACAAGGATTCATGAAAAATGTTGTATAAGTGGACGGATATAAGTGGCAACGGTTTCCCATTTTGCAAAAATGAATTTCCTATAATTAATTTTTATTAAATGAGTTGTCTAATTAAATTAACAGACAAAAACATTAAGTTTTGTCGAACTGTGTAGTTATGTAAAATTACAGAACAATTGAGCTCGATAAGCTATTTTGTA
Organism: Hypothenemus hampei; assembly: GCA_013372445.1. Lineage (NCBI taxonomy): Eukaryota > Metazoa > Arthropoda > Insecta > Coleoptera > Curculionidae > Hypothenemus > Hypothenemus hampei. The sequence goes on along the minus strand of JABRWK010000086.1, from coordinate 229,060 downwards.
ATTATATCCGAATTCAGAGTAGTAAAATACATAAGAAACATTTGCAATTATTTAACGATACAAACATTTAACAAAATAGCTGTGTAATTATCAAAAAGAAAAAATTAATTTTTGATATCTTATCTTATATTTCCCACATTCTGGTATGTAAATTTCTTATTGACAGTATGATATATCCGTACCTGATCCAGAGAATTTTAAAACTATATACTTGAAAAATTACCCTGTGAAATATTGAACACTTGTTAAAAACTCTTTTCTTTATACAGGGTGTTCCAGATTTTTCTGCCAAACTTTAACAGCTTATTCTAGAACGAAAAATATGAAGAAAAGTTCATATAAATATATGCCCGAAAACGCTCCGTTAATAAAATACAGAGTGTTCAATTTCTAATTTTTTTCAATATTTTTTTTATTATTTCACATACTGTTTTAGATACGGGCATGAAATTTGGGACACGCTATGACAGGAAAAATGCACATATTCTAAAGTAATCAGAACATTTCCACTTACATCAGTGACGTCCATCCGACCATGCGAAGATACATATGTTTTTAATGAAAAAAATGGTACGCCACTGATTTTTTCTCATCCAAATATTTTTTTTGACATACTCCATCAATTATTAATAAAAAAGGTCTCTTAATATTTTGTCGCCTAAATAGCCATTTTCAAGATAAAAAATAATTTTTAATTCCTGTACCGACCATAAAACCGATTGAACATATGGACACTTTGTATTTTGGAAACGAAGCGTTTTCGGGCATATATTTGTATGAACTTTTCTTCATATTTTTCGTTCTAGAATGAGCTGTTAAAGTTTGGCAGAAAAAATCTGGAACACCCTGTATATTTAGTAATAGACCATTGGAGTTAGTAAAAACACTCTCGAAAATATTTTTGAATTGTAGCCCTCTTGACCTTATACAATCGTTATAGAATTTTATAAAATCTAGTGAAATATGGTACTTTTTCATTGTAAAGGACCACCCTGTACATTTAATAACTTCTTTCCCTCATCAATCTGAAGTTTCAGTTCATACTACTACTACTACTACTACTACTAAAACAAATAATGTATATTTGTTTTATGAGCCCTAACAACTATACAGGAAGTTACAACTCGGTAAATCAAGTCTTTAAAGATAGCTACTTTGCCTTAAAGTAATTTGCCTCTTATGGCATTTCTTATTTTGATGCTCTACACTAAGTATACAAAGTGTAAGAGTTATATGTTTATATTGAGATGATTGCAATTTTCAGGAAAAAAATTACATGTTTCTAAAACAATTTTCACTCAGCTAACACAGCTGAGTGATATTTTAAATTGAACATGTAATCAAGCAACTGCTAAATTACTTTGCGAATCTTTATTTTATTTTTTATTTAAACAATAATACGGTTATAGCAATTTCACCGGATAACTAAATACCGGAACATTTATGAGTAGTTATTCTGCTCTAAAGTTAATAAAACTTTTTTTTCGCCTAAAACAATGACATAATACATTTGTACTGTTTTAGAAGCTAAACTCCTACTTAAGTATCCATCTTCAGTATTCTCTTGAACAACTTAAATCCTTTTTGCTATTCCTATGTATACTCTTTTCTTGTAACATTTGGAACGTTCACTTTTACAGAATTTGATAAGTTCAGTCTCTCGTCTTTAACACAAACGGTCTACCCTTCTTTTTCGTCGATATTTCGAATGCCTCAAGTGTTATACCATTTCGTAATGTTGATAATTTTCATAATTCCAGGTTCATTGCAATTTTTTGTAATTAACATTTTTCAGTACAGTTATTTCGGGGCTTTTTTTGCAATTCGCATACCTCTCATTATTGTACATACTATATAGGTACAGAAACTATAGCTACGCATCATCTGTTGTATGGAAATTGGCAGTTTTCGACTCTCATATTAACTATTTCATTTGTATTTTCACAACCGTCCCAATATTTAGTACCTAGCTGAAATTTCACATTTTGCCACAATGATGTGATTGTCTGAACAGAAAATAAATTGGGTAAAATAATTTTGAAGTTGCTTGAATACATGCTTAAGTTAATTTTTTACGCATCTGAAACGAACTGATTGCCATTTTATAAACATGACATCTGCTTTTCTCAAAAACAAAACCATTCCAATATACAGTGTGTCCCTAAGAGATCATTATAACACTCTACCACATGGATCTTGGACCAAAATAAAGCAATTTAACCAATTTCATATTAATCGGTTAGATTGGGCACTAACCGGATCCAAAGTTTAATTTTTTGAAGAATTTTTTTGTTATAAATTTAAAACATCTTGTTCAATATTGTTAAAAGGTTCGTGATCATAGTTTTATGGTACAAACACGCATAAAAAAATTACGATTGATGCCATTCCATAGCCGTAGTACTCGGATTTTACAATATTTAATTTTAAAATTTTTTATGCTTCTGGATAAAAAGGGTTCTAAGCTTAGAAAATTGTGTTTCAAAATTTATCTATTACAAAAAAGTACTGTTAATAAAATTAGATTACTGTCATGGTTTCCTTGTAATTCAACTTTTCATGTTTTGGAATAGTCAAACAAATATAATCAAAGTAATTATTTAATGTGTTCATTATTCACACGAATACATAAATTTATACGACAATGAAAATTAAAATGTATTCTTTCATAACTTCTTCATCGCCTCTAAATGTTATTAAAGTCCTTCAATGTTTACCGGTGTCATGTAAACCACGTAGATACCCTCATAAAAGATAATCCGTTTTATTTAAGTTTGAAAATTTACGGGAGCTCTATTACTTCCACTCATCCATTTATTTGGGTATTGCCGATTTAAATAATTTCGAAAGTTTAATAAAAAAAAGTGAGAAAGTAAAGTTCATCATGTATTAACAATATATCCGCTCAAAACTTCAGAGATGAATTCTTTAACATTTATTATTTTATTTGCAGATATTCCAGATAAATTTTTCCTACCATTCCTTGCGAAAGAGTGACAGGAACAATAATAAAATTGCTGATTATTCCAGTATACACATTAATTTTAAATTCATTTTGAAAATTGAATTTTAGTTGCGTGTGGCTTTTCCTCTGCATAAACACATTTATTGTGTAAATCAGTCGACTCATTTTTTTTATAAAACAAGCTTCATCAGAAAACAAAACCTGTTTATTAAAATTTCAAATCTATTTCTTTTTGTTTCAAAACAACGCCATTTTTCCAAATAATGTGATAATCTTGATCTAGAATTTTATGATACACACATGGCAACTGTTCTTTCAACATTTTATGGACAACATTTTTAAATTGCCAATTTTTATTTATTTGTCTGGTGCTTAATCCGGATCTTTTTCAACACTTTCTAAAATTTCCTCTCCCATTTCCGGAATCCTTACGTGACGCTGTCTTCCGCAGTCAAAAGTTTCCCTAAGGTGTCTCTCTATCTAGTAACGAACATTGCCTGCATGGGTAATCTACGATGTAGGAACTTTTACAGAATGTACTCTACTACTGTTTTGGTGAAATGTACGGCCAAAATAAACAAAATGAATAAATTAAGATTTGTTAAACAACCATTTAAAATTAATAATAATTTGCCAACCACTCGAATCAACATTGAAAAAACATTTTTTATAACCTGCCTATTACATTAAACGTCAAAATAAGAATTTAAAATAGTTCAGTTTCATTTAAGAAATATTTTGTTTAATATTTTAACACAATGTGTAAGGAAGTTTATATAATTTAAAAACTATACTCAAACATTAAAAAGCAAATTACGAAGAAATTCGCCTTTTAATAGAACATTTTTATTTTATAGTGAATAAGTTTCTCAAAATATAAAATAAAAATAACCCTTTTTATCCATTGACATAAAAATTTGAAATGTTTTAATATTGAAAAAGCCAAAATCTACGTCTATGGAATGGCATCAATTGTAACTTTATTATCATATTTTTTGTACAATAAAATTATGTTCACATACTTAATGTTAATAACATTGTATAACCTGTTTTAAATTTATAACAAAAATGAAAAACCATTTAAAAAGTGAAACTTCTCCAATGCCCAAAACTAAGCAATTTTAAACTAAAATAAGCTCGATTAAATCGGTTTATTTTGACCCAAGAAACATGTGATAATTTATTGTAAAGATGTTTTATGGATATCCTGTATAGTTGTTAGGTCTTGTCTATTAATAAAATAAAGAATGTTTTTTAAAGAAACATATATATAAATGCAGCAGAAAATTGGCTTCGAAGAATTATGAAATGTTTTCTGCAGGAAAGCAGTGAATATAAACGTGAAATTGTTATGGCCGTTACATAACGTATGTAGTCAAAAGGGATGAAGAAAATGTGTTGTAAAAACTTACTCGTTGTGCGGAATGTCCTCGTCTTGTTCGAGGGCCGCAGGCCCAATTAGGGCGAGCAAAATGAGCGCGAGTAAAACCATCATTTCGATAGAACTAGTGCCGCACAAGGTGCACACGATCTACCCGATCCGTGGACATTTTGCAGCAAATTTCTGAGCAGCGGTGTTACATAGCAAAATTTGAATACCGGATAATAACTAGTAAAAAGGTGATTTTTTAGTTTGGATAGCGCGTAGAACACACCCGACACGGCGACGCGGGAAGCGCATACTCAATTTTCGAGTCGATATTGCTGCGGCCGCGCTTCATTCCCATAATCTTACATCTTCATGTTTTAACCGATGTTGAAAATCCAGTACAATTGTGTTCTGGTTTTCGAAAAATTTCTATTATCAAGAGAATGGTACAAAATAAAAGTGAAAATTTTATTGGTTATAGATGTGACAAATAAAAAACATTTGTTAGATCATACATTTTATTAGATCAACATAAGGTTTTTTTCTGTTAATATTTGATGAAGAGGTTAAATCAGGAAAAATAGGTGGCCGCCGCGGCATGATATGTATTAAGAAATAGCAGCTAATGATTGTAGACAAGATTTATATTTTTTTTGTACAATTAAAGATACTAGAGAACATGGTAATGTCTTAAATGACCAATATAGGGACCCATTAGCATTATCAATATTAATAAATGTTCAAAAATTTGAATAATAGGGAAACCGCTATTATTTTTATGGCGGTTGATCTATTACTTCGTAATATTAGTTCATTTCTAAGCTTGTTGTAAGAGGAACGCGAAAGAATAATCTGAAAAATCTGATTTAAATAGAAATGGGTTACTAGAAAAATCATTAAATTTATGGCTGTAGATTTGAATAAACTGCGGTTGTTATATAGCTAATTAGGTTGCGTTACGATTCGATTAATTGAATTTACACTTTATTTCAAAAACAATACGTTTTTAAATGATTGTTCACTTTGTTGTATGAAAATATCAAAAATATTTTCATATAAATGATCTAATAATAAAGATTCACATGCACAATTTGTATGATTTTTATTTGCTTAAATTTAAAGGAAAATAATGCATTGAGACATATCAACAGTATACAAAAAAATACCCAGAGTACATGGATATCTCGAGGGTGAATAAAAAATTCCCTAGGTATTTCACCCCTCGTAATAACGTTTTTAATAACATAGCATTTGGTCGATTTCTTTAAAAGACGGAAACCAACAACGAGAACTCAAAATAATTAGAATTTATTTGGGGTAGCCTTAAGTAATCAATTATTTTACAATAAAATACAAATTATAAATTTTCAAAAAATATCTGTATAAGATATAATCGCCATCTTTATCTAAGATACTTTGTATCTTTTCTGCAAATTTTCAATTCCACTTTTGCAGAACTGTGCTAGCTTGGATGGAAAATGGTGTTCAAAATAACATCAAACAACACTAATTGATCGAAAGTTTGTATTTCGTAGTGTATGATGTAAAGATCTAAATAAATGATAATCTGATGCGGCGATATCAAGTGAGTGAGAAGAGTGAGATAATACTTCCCAATTCTCAATTAAGTGATTTCTTTTTCTTCATGAAACGTTTTTGTTGCCCGAGGTCTCGCTTTGTCATGTTGGAGCAACTTTTTTTTTTTGGAAACTAGACCAAGCCTATTTTTTAACAATTCGTCTTTAATCTTTCTAGTGGTTGATAATAAATATTAGCAGTAATCATTTCACCTAGTTTTAAAAGTTCATAATTAATTATGTCATTGGAAACTCGCCGAACACATAGTAAGGTCTTTTCAGCGCTAATGTGGATTTAGGTATTGAAATTGGTTATTTATTTATACAGATCCATTGCATAGAACGATGGACATTGGAATAATTTTCTCATCCCCAGTTCCAATTCTGTTAATAAATGAATGATTTTTTAGTCGTATTTGTTATTTATGCTTATTCACATGAGACTGTTAGTCTAAAATCCATTTATCTTTGTGTGAAGACCTTACCAATTTTATGAAGATGTCTTTGCAATGTATCTGCTAATTCTTATGTACTTAATTTTGAGTCAATCTCGATTAGTGTTTTCAATGATTATTAAATTCTACAAGCCTTCCCCTACCAGGACTATCGCAGAACTTAACATTATTCTGCAAGTTGTCTGAATCAGCATTGCATCTTTTTTAATCTCAAAACAACTCCATACCTACTGCAAATCGTACAATGATGAATATGCTCTTGTGAAAGTTGAAAATCTACCATTTTAAAGCATAGGCATGAAAAATGTTTTTGAATTGCACAATATTATGATTTGAGTTTACGTTATATGTATAAGAAATAACAAAAAATGTATTAACTTAGCCGTTAACAAAACTAAATGCAATATAGCGTCGGAAAATTGTTAACTATTTATTTGTACTCCTAACAATTATCTTCTGAGTTTTCTAAATTCAATGTGTTACTTTCACTGTCATCATAAAATTTTACAGAAATTTCATCCAATATCTCACTTAATTTGTACATTTTTTCTTCAATTTTATAACATGATCCACGTACTGTCTCCAATTTATAGGTGTAACATTCTGAATTATTTCTAAATTAAAAAAATCTCTAATCTGGTCTAATTTAATGTTGTATTTTTAGCTGTCAAATTATTTTTTTATTCGTTCCTAAATTAATTCTATTGAATTAAATTCGTAATTCGCGGCAATATTATGTTAATTTTTTGCTAATTAATCTGTCATATGTAAAGTTAATCTTTTTGACGAATTAGTTACAGCAATTCAACATCATGCCAAAATCAATGATTTTCGAAAGTTACCATTACTACATAAACCCGATCTCTCTCGTTTGTATAATGCTCGTTCACCTTTGTTTTATAAAAATTATAAATTGAGTTATCTTCCTGTTAAGCATGTGTAACAGGCTTTAAATATATATTTCATTTTCCACTTGACGACATTAAGATGCTATTTGATTTCATTTCATGCATCTATAAAAATATTATATTAAAACGTCTTTATTTACAAGTAAATACTCAGTCAAATATACCTAAAGTTGATTTGTTGCATAAAGTTGTATAATGATAAACAAGACAATTGTGGCAAGTCTGGTCTTCTTTTTCCCTCCATTAAAACTTTATTCAAAATAAGAATTTGATTCTTGAAAAAAATATTATCTACCTTAAAGTAGATCCTGCACCAGCATCACAAGTCTTTATAAATGCCAGATGATCCCCATTATACTCAGTATGGTCAATCAATTTTCCAGATTTGCATTTCTTTATTGTATGACAAATAGTAAATTTTGCAAAATCTAAAAAAAACACGATTAGACCTTTTTCAATTATAATCTGTTGTAAGTTAAATCAATGAAAGTCATTTTGATATAACTGGGATTTAGTTAGTCAGTACCTTAGCTACTACAATTCCAATTTCAAAGATAATGTTTACAGTCCTTGATGTGGGATTACCGATTAGATTGTTCTTGTCTTCATTAATGATAATTCGTTTCTCAACCACACTTAAACGACCAAGATTGCAGGCTTTACATTTCTCTGCAGGTGAAGCAAAAACTGCACTATTCGTACTCGCCTTTGTATCCATATCGCTTATGAAACCACAACTTAATAATAAACTGAAACTTAGTTGCACTGACTAGTTTAAAGAGCTATTTACATCAGAAGTTCAAGTTGTTGAACCAAAAGCCGACAATCTAAACAAATAATTGAAATATGTAAACAATTATTGAGGTTATAATGTCAAATATGTCAAGAACGTCATCATGTATATGAATTTGACTTGTGTCAACCTCGTGCAAAGCAACCAATAAGAACCTGATATTTTTGGGCATTGAATTGAAATTCTACTTTTTTAATTCAGTTTAGTGACGTCTAAAATTTAGGTTTAGAGGTTTAATAAAATTATTAAAAAAACATAAGCTACGATAGTTTAATTTGTTGAAGGTGTTATGCGATACATGACGCTTATGATCCCCATAATTGACCAACTGAATGAGTTTTTCCTTAAATTGTTAGAAAATTCGAAATTGACTATACTTCACATCAAGGGTCGACAACGCGGGCCCACGGGCCCGCGGGCGCTATGTCGCTCGCGAAGCTATCCTAGTGCACCCTCGCTAAATTATGTCAGATTGTATAATTTTATGTTTAACTATGTGTATATGTTACAGTCCTGATTAAATTTTTTTTTCATAAATAAAATTTTAATATTTTGACAGTTGCCTATAAGTTGTAGTTTTGCATTATTGTTATTATTATTGCTATACTTCAATACCAAAAGAACATTTTAAAGTTTAACATATGTCATTAAATTTTATTATAGAATTTAAATGGATGGCGCCCGCAAACAATTTGAAATTGTTTTTTGCGCCCTCTTTGAAAAAAAGATTGCCGACTCCTGTTCCACATGATAAAAAACTAAAAAAATGTACGTTCGCGATTAATTATTGCTTTTTGAAAAATTAGAAAATGACAACGGCACGGACAGATAGTTTTTCAGTACCATTAGCTGTGACTGCACCAATATTTACTTTAGAACGTGCATTTTTGTCTAACTTTTAATTTTTTCTCATTTAGAGTAGACTATCTTTTAAACTTTTGAACAATTTAACGAATTGCATGTTCAACTGGTCAATTACGGGGATTATAAGTGGTAAGGCACAACACGCTAAAAAAAATTCCCATTGTTTATCATTTGTTTGAGTTTTAAAAAGCTATTCTGATTTTTTTTGTTTTCTTGTTTCGTTTTTTTTTTATTTTTCTAATTTAGAAACCACCCTTAGAGAACTGACTTTATTTATTTACAGTGTTTTCCTATTCTTGAATAACAGTAGCTGTACCATACATGAAGGAAGATATTAAACAACAACTTTATATATTTATTTATATATTATAAACATAAAAAATTAATTATCAATTACAAGTACAATAAAAAATATTAAAACATTCGCATCAATTACAACTATAAAGGATAAGGAAGCTTTACTAAAATTCATAGTGGTGACATAAATTTATGTTACACTTTTAGGAAAAAGTACTTTTTTTATTGCTTTGGACTGCATATAATCTCAGCATAGCATATTGTATTTAGTATCACAGTTAAAATTTCAACTCATAAACTCCGGCTACAGCCGGATCCATTCATTCGTCATCTAAAAATACAAATTAATATATTCGCTTTTTTATAGAAAAAACTGTCATGACAGAGGTTTGAGACCTAGAGAAAACCCCTCTACAAGATCACAGGAAAGTGCTCTTTCTGTTTTGTAGCAAAAATAAAATGGCTACTAACTTTTGAATCAAATATTACAGACAAAAAAATAATTTTACATAATTACCCCATGGTTAAATACAAAATCGACAAAATCGAAAAATGTCTGAAAATCAAAGTAAATTGTCCCAAAAAAATTACTTACCTACTAATTAGAGCCATTTTCAAAAAAATGTTAATACAAAACCAGATAAATCATACAGACACAAATACATATACACACATACATATACAATTAAACTATAAAATTATTTTAAACGTTATTTACTTGAATCGCTTGACAAATTTGAGCCATTTCGATAAAATTTTATTTCAACAAATACAAAAAAAAAACTATCAACTATCGACATGGACAATATCATTTGCGCACATATTCACAAACACTTGATTTGATTGACAAATTTTTTTCTACAAATACCAATGGTATTTACGTTTTTTTTTAATTATTTAATACTAATTAAGTTATTCACTTTTACAAACTTCATAAAAAACACTTTCACATAAAAGAATAGTAATTACACAGTCCGTTTAGACAAGATGTCGATAATTAAATTTTTTTGCTTAATAATTATCGTCTGGTCTTTACATGTCGTTTTATAACTTATTTTGGTAATACTGTTGCAGTTATCAAAGTGTAAGTAAGTCTGAACTTCAGGATAGTATTACAAATATCAAACGAACTCCTTGAAGTGTGAAGGGTAAAAAGAACGTTTGTTACTGAAATTGTCGTATTTATACTCGAAGAACATCCCTTCCCCTAAATGATTTCGGAAAACCTCCCGACTGGGAACAAGTATACCTGCATATACTTTATTGCATGCATCTTAAGAAATTAGCAAGGTCAATTTCTTAACTATATTGCTATAAAATTTGCGTAACGAAAAACTTATTACCTAAAGTAGTACATTAAAATGGTACCTGACTCAAATTGGAGTGTAGGGTTTACAACATAGTAATTTTTTCAATATTTATTCTAAGAATAAAATGTGATGACAATATTTGATACTTAAACTACAACCCTAATAAGTCTGGTGCGTTACGTTACGATACATAATTTTTCCCTCCCGAGGTCGAAAAATAAGAGTACTCTTGTTTTTTGGATTGAGTTGGAAGTGGATGACGACTTCTTTCTGAGAGTAAGAGGTCCAATCGATCCAAAATGGTTATAATTATTGCAGTAGTCATAATTATAACCATCTTGTATGTGATATTGTAAACTTGATCCATTGGTTACGTGGATTAATTTCTCTAATTGTGATTTTTTGTATTTGTTCGATATTTTCCAGAAAATTAATATTGTTTAAGTTTCCTAGTTCGATTCTTTTTATGTAATAAAAAACTTGAGGTGTTTCAGGTTTTTTTCGATAAACTCTTTTTTTTGACAATTACGCCTTCAAGTGCTTTTTCGATAGGCCACTCTGTATATATTAGTATAACTACTAAGAGAATAAATGAAAGTATATTAAAGTAGCAGAGAGCCATCCGAAATATGTGGTATAGAATTGCATCTAAAAGTATTTTTAAATTGGTAAAGTTAGAGAATTTCCAGTGTCAATAATACTTACAATTAGGTAATATCTTTACTTAAAAGAGATTGAAACGACGGCCTGTCTTCAGAAAACATATCATATAAAAATAAAATGGCAGTCATCAAAGCAAAAGCTCTTGTCAATGGTGTTAACGATTTTATTTAAAAAATCTCTAAACCTTATTTGTTCTTTTTATCGCAGAAAAACCCTCATATTCGATTTTGTTCTAATGATTTCGAACGCCACTTCTTCAATACAAATAGAATTTTTTATTTTTTATTTTTTAAGACATTACCCATTAAATTCGGAATATAAATTAAAAAGTTATGAAGATGTCGAAATTTCTAAAGTATAATAAAAATTAATGCCAAACTAAAAAGAGAATCAAGATTTAATAATTAAAGAGATTCTGAAAGCCCTCTCCAGCCTCCACTAACAGAAATAGTCTTTCCATTTGCACCAAACTACTATTGCAAAACTTTGTTCAATGAAATTATTAAAATTACAGCCCAAACTACGTGGATAATTTTAAGCTCTAAAATCTTAAATGGAATGGAGGATCAAGTTATATGTCATTTTAAGGGGTGTTAAATTCTTTTTTCAACGGCCCCTGGTTTTTTTAGATTTGAACGAGTTGTTTATTAAAATCTGGTAAAACCTTAGTAGATAATTTTGCTATTTTGAATTGTCTGACGCTATTCCTCGAAAACATCTCATTCAGTGTTTGCAATTTAAAAGTGATGTTTAACCAAAGTGCTGTTCAGAATTGAGTTGTTGAATGAATAAAACTTAGAATTGTAAAGAGGTCGCCATGATAAAGAAATTGTAATAAGTCAAGAAAGCATAAGAAAAACTATATAAAGAAATTTAATTCACAAGAAATATTGCCAGGTAAAGTCGAAACCAAAAATTCTGTATAATTTACATGTTTTCTTATTTCCAACGCATTAAACTTGAAATAAATATCAATCACTTTTTATTACATATTATAAAATTATAAATTAATAAAAAGGACAATTGTAATTACACAATAAGAAGTAAACGATATAAAGTTTATGTTATTCCCTAACCTTTCCCTGAATAATCCTGTATAAACTTTCTTTCATAATAGAAAGGAAAGTATAAATATTTATTAATCTAATCTTAATCCATTTGTTTAAGTAATTCCTGTAATTGAGAGATATCATGTTCTTTCTCAATTTGTTCTTGCAGTAATCGTTCCACGTTGGATTGGAATCTTTGTCTCAAAGCCAAGTTTTCTATGCTTTCAATTTTCATTTCCTGTTCAATCCTTCTGGTTTTAATATCATTTAATTCAGAATTTAAGTCATCCAATTTGGTTTCTACCGAATCTAAGAATTCAACCTAGTGAATGAAAGTTATTTATTTAATATTCTTTAATAAAATACCTCTGGTTAAATTAGAATTGGAAAATGAAACGTTTTGTTCAGAATAGGTCATATTAGAGCTTGAAGGATAGTAATCCAAGTCCTGTAACATTGCTGGACTCGATTCGAACATTTCTCTTGAAAATTCAGTGATTAGTTTTCGATCAGAACTACTGTTTTGCTAGAATAATAATAAAGATTTTATTATTAAATAAGTTATGGAATCTAAAGTTTACCATGACGGAATTAGAGTCAGTTAAATGACTATCTTCACCTGAATTTTGACTATTCTCATCAATAACATCTAAGACATTCAAATGGGCGTCTTCATCCTCTGAATCACTCACTGCACCACCGAATATATCATCTTCGGCTACTTTCGGTTGTAGTTCTGGGTCAATTACTTCTTTTTTAATTACTACCGTTCCTTTATTTACTTTATTTTCATCATCTTCGTTAATTACCTCCCATTTTGCACTAACCTGTATCACGTGATAATATTTTGCAACGTTTTGTCTCTGTGAGCAAAAGGTCTCATCATAATTTTTTTAAACTTCAACAGGTCGAAACCTGAAAAGCAATAGAGACGATAAGAAACAACAAATTGAATAATAATAGTGCTTTTATTACATATTTAAAATTATAAAATAGAGTTAAAAATTAATAATGAAATAATTATATTTAGTATGAACATAATAAATGATTTTAGCGTCTACTGAAAGAGAATTCCTAATACATATTTAATGAAACTGAACTACCATTAATTGATAAATAAATTAATAAATAACTGAACTAATGACGTTAGCTAATAAAAAACGGTTAATTAGTAGGTATTTTTAAAATAAGACAAAAATTAACTAAATCCATATTTAAAAATATTACATCTAAGCCAATTATAAAATTTAGAAAAATATGTTTATCGAGAGCTGATAAAACTGTAAAACTTTTGTGTGTATATAATTTTTTTTTAATAATGTTGTTTTTTAGATTTGTTTTTAAAATTAATTTTAAGCATTTTAAAATTTTTTTTCAGTATTTAAAAAAATAAAATTAACAAAAAACATATAATACTTACCTAAATGTTGATTGCGTTGTCACTTGGCAATTCATTGAAATTAGTGAAAATGGAAACCGATGAACAGAAAAAAAGATTATTTTTCAGTTTCTTCGCAAATTAAATTATAACATTATAAATCGCAAAAGAATATGGCATTTTTGTCTCTCCTGCCATCTAAATCATCCCAAAATTTATTGCGAGCTCAGGTAACCCAAAGGCGTCACATTTTTGAACCATAGCCAAATCCTTATTTTTGACGACATCTTTTAACATAAAAAGACCGCTCTGTTGTACTTGCGCCATTCCTGGCAACGCCATTATATCTTGTCTGTCGACCACATTTTTTCTTAAAATCACCTAATGTCACCAAATTGTATACGGTGGATTTGTCTATTCATTTTTGAAAAAAATATGACCATACAGAGCATAAAAAATTAAAGGTACTTTTGTTTTCTTAAAATAAATGGTATTTTTTAAGCGAAAAAATAAAAACGTCGAAAAATTGGTGTACATTGCCTTAAAGTTAAACCAATCATGGCTATATAAAGAAAATCAAAACTTGGCAAAATTGTTAACAGATACAGAACTAATCATAAAAGTGCCAAAATGTGTCTTAAATAAAAAAAAATATATACAGGATGTTCCGATAAATCGCTCGGAAGATGAAAACAAGGAAAAAGTTGATACAAATATAGAGTCACACATAGGTCCAAAAATTCGTTATTTACGTGTTATCGTCATCTTTATGTTATAATTTGTAATTGCTTTGCCTTTGAATTTTTTTTGCAAAGAAAAACACAACTAAAGTAAAATAAAAATTGCGGACTGCTTTAGCACTATCCGCGTGGAGACATAGTGACAAACTGTGGGATTCTGACCTCTAGCAAAAAATACTCATTTTTAATGGGCTGTACTTCCACGCAAGCATCCTAGGAAGTATTAAAGTCACCCGAAACCTTTATTTAACTTTAGTTGTGTTTTAAAAATCATAAAAACCATTTTATGTAAATCTACAAACTTAACCCTTTACCTGCAATTGTGGATCATATTTTTCAGATTAAAATCTATTCTGATGGAAATCTAATGAGGTTTAAATAAAAAATGGTTTGTTTAAATTAATTTTTCAGTTTATGTTTCGATGAATCCTGAAAGCAGAAGAATCAATGAAGTTAGATGTATTTTTTTAAACTTCTTAAATACCTTTAGCACGATGTTTTAGGGCCCAGTCGTAAACCACCCGTTTATACAGAAAAAGTGCACACAAAATACTTGTAGATAAAAGAAATAGTTATTCTTATGCAACTTAACAAAAAGGATATTAAAGATAACTTTGCTCTCGGAGATCGAATCAAAGTTTAATTTTAAAAATGTGCACACTGTAACGCTGTCGATTGGTGGATATATGGTGGCTCGTAAAGCTTGCGGTTACGCGGGACATCATTCACTAGCTATGCATTCAAAAATTATCCTGAAAAATTTTACTGGTTAGTGTGTGAAACCGAATGTTAGCTGCGGAAGGTTAAAATATGTAGAGTACTGGTTCTCTTCGATTTGGTAAACATTTTCCTTCGGAAATATAAAAGTTGCTTACAATATACTGTTTTTAAATATTCCTCCGTCTGAAATTCTGTCATTACGTTGTATATCTACAGAAATAAATTTAGCATTAGTATCTGCTAAAATGAACGGAATAAATCTGTAATATTTTTATAATTAAAGAAATATGATTCTGAATTATGGAGTATTTCTATTTGTATTTGCCTTCCGCCTGGGACCTCTAGTACATTTGGGAATATCCACTTCAACTCAATTTTACGTGCTATGTTTTCCTATTTAGAAATTGTATTTAGTATTTTTAGTTATAAATTTCACATGGATTTTAGTGCTAAAGAATTACAGACCCCAATTGCTAATAAACTTTAAAACGTAACTCGTTGAAAGAATTTGGTTCTGATTTACAAATTGTAAAAGAAGTATGTGCAGCTGATTCCTCAGATTTCAATAAATTTGGCGAAAGTGTTGCCACGCAATTAAAAAGTATGCTCCTCAAATATAAAAATAAATAAAAAATCGATTAGAGAATATACAGTGCGCAAGTCAGTTCTACTATGTAGTAGGTTTGTTCCCAATCGTCTCCATGCTAGTCAGGAACTAGTCAGCACTATGCTATTTTGCAAAATAGGTTTGACCAATTAATACGACGGCTGAGTAGATGCTAACTAATTTGGGGATAATTGGGAACAAACCTAGTATTAGTTTTTAAGCTGCGATCAAGTCACCGTTCTATAATTGGTTCAAAGATTCTAAATGAGATTGAAATACAAAAGAAATGTCTTTATTATTCATCACTTCTCGGTTGGAACGCATTTTCTTTACTACTCATGAAGCTAACTGTAGCAAAAATGTTTTTTTAATTATGTCACAGAATATACAGAAGCGACATTCTCGGTTCCCGCCGAAATTCATTTTCAGGCAGCCATCTTTTTGGTACTGTATTTCTGTCAAAATTACGCGCCTATTACAAGATGAGTTATTGGTTAGTCTTATGGTGATTAGCGATTTTTATCGTTATTTTCTCAATAATTACAGAGTTTAAAGACTTCTTCTGGTATTCTGCCTGTATAATTAGAGTGTTTAAAGACTTATTTTTGTATTCTCAGTATATAACCACAGTGTTGAAAGACCTATTTTTGTATTACATATAGTTATTAACAAATAATTATTATTTCCCTGCTTATTATACAAACATAAACAATGCAGTAAATAAAATATGTATTTAAATTTTAAAATTCCCGAGAAATATATTACCAAAAAGATGGCTGAAGGTGACGAAAATTGGTCACACAAAGATCAAAGGTTCCGCCGAGAGTGTCGCTTCTGTATGTTATTATTTTGTGATTATGTATTGGAACCAATGGTGCCAGATCGGGGATTCCCTACTTCTAACGATTTTTATTATTTATCTAGCATCATTGGTTGGAACAACCCCATAACACAAACGGGCATCCTGGGTTTGTTGTTGAATTAATAAGAAAAAACTTTAATTTAACAAATAAAGAAGTGTTTACATTTAATATTTTTACAGACCGAAAAACCATAACTTTGTTCGGAGGCACTCCGGGCCAAATACACATGCGCACTTCAATTTTTTAGCCGTTGGGCGCCAAAAATGGAATTGTGACTTATCCTTGACATATTACTGCACAACTTAACAACCTAGATTATTCTCGAATTAATAAGATTGAAATTGAATAGAAAAAGAAGTGTCGCCTTTTTCACCGTTTCTGAGTAAAGGAAGCACGTATGATCATCCTGCATATGATATTTAGAAAAAGGGCCGATTTTGTATAAAATATTTGTGAAGAACAACTCAAAGTATCCAAGGAACTTCGAAGGTAAAGTCCAGCCATTTTTCCGTTTGGTAAGTTCGCCATTAAAAGTTACTGTTCTGATTAAGTGGGAATGAATATTTCTGAGTCTTAGTGCAATCTGATGCTTTTTAATGTACATTTCTTTTGGTAAATATTTATAGAGAACGTGTAATCCTCATTTTTGTTGAATAGCTCTATTATTTTTTTGTCCTGTTAAGTCCCACCCTGGTAAGGAGCAATTGGAATGGTTGTTTCAAGTCTATCTCGTTTCCAAACTTTTACTTTGTAATCATTACTCACTAGGGCAAACCGCGACTCATCGTTCATTTTACCATTCTGCTAAACACCAATTTAGGTAAACTCATGCCCACTGCAAACGAGCGTTTTGATGATGTGACGTCAACAGTGGAACTTGCAAGGGCCTCCTAAACGGCAATCCTAATACTAAAACCTTTCTACATATTGTAGTTCTCTAGATCACACAAGATTTCTGCAAGTAGGTTCTAAATGCCGATAAGATAACTGACCGAGCTAATTGGACAATATATCGATCTTTTTGTCGGGGACACGAGTCCGACCACATTGAGGCCTGCTTTGCATTTTACCACTTTATTCGTAGCGTCTAATGGTTCTGTTTATCTTAGATTTAACAATACCTAGTCGATCGGCTGTCTGGTGTCCGGATAGCCATTTTTGATATAGAGTAATAATTCTAACCCTGTCAAATTTACGTAACTTCGTTCTAGTCATATTAAAGGTTTATTGCACTAAAATGCGAGCGAAATATATGTATTTTTTTCAAGTTCAGAATTTGAAGTACCTAAACATTTTTTCTAAATTGTTTTTTTGCAACATTTATTTGTAAACATATAGCCCTTCATATCATTAAAATTACTTGTACATATTTATCTTACATTTGATAACACAGAAGAGGTGCAAAACTTTTGAAAGTGAGTGTATTGTGTTGGTAGAGGAAAGTGTCCTAAACCAGGTTCGCACCCCCCCCCTTTTTTTTTTTGGCTGTGCATTCTGCTAAATTTTAGTAGAATAAAATTTAAATAGTAATTTACGCTTTTATAACAATGTAACAGAATGCACATGTCCCACTTCACTTATTTCTTGTCATTCTGACATTACGTGTTTTGATAGTGGAAAAAGTGTTTTTACATCGTGCTACTTTTTTCGTTCTTTCTAGATATTGGCAGCTAAGCCACGACCACTTAATAATGACGTTTAAATTTAATATTTATCATTAAACCATTTCATTTAGTATTTAGTTACAAATTTATTCGATTAACCCTTTGCGGATGGATATAATTTAGTTTTTCTTACTTTTAACACATTACAATATGAAAATTGTCATTTAGATCCGGTTTTATAGGTTCGAGTTAACTCTTGGTAACTTTAACTCGTGGGTAACTCGTAGAATAAATCATATGATTAATACGATGTTTAACTATCATTTATTTGACTAATTTTTTTATCCAACCTGCGGTAATTTTCAGTAATTGTACCACGGAGAATACGCATTCATAAATGATCGTTTTTGGGAGGGTGATATGGTGCTAAAAAATGTGATAGCCAGTCCTTGGTTCCATTTGCGAACAATTTTTGATGAGAACTTGATAACAATCGAATTTTTTTAGCACAATATCGTCGTCCCAAAAATGAACATTTATGATTGCGCATGTCCCGTGGTTCGATTACTAAAAATTACCGTAAGTTGGAAAATACCTTATATTATATGATTGAACGTTAAATTAGTAAGGAAAAACTTGGTCTGTCAAAAGAACAATAATAATTTGAAGTAACTCAACCTGCTCCACGAGTTAAGAGTTAACTCAAATCCATCTTTGAGTTGAAAGTTAACTCTTACTTGAAAGATTTATTTTGGTAACCCTGGCAATTATTATTTACTCGAGGATTAACTCGAACATAAAAAAATTACTCGAATAAATGACAGTTAAACATCGTATTAATCATAGGATTTATTCTACGAGTTACCCACCCAGGAGTTAATCCACGAGTTAACCCAAGAGTTAACTCGAACCTATAAAATCTAGCCTTAATAGAGTAAATATTTAAAGTTTAAATTTATTTATATTTTGACAACAAACTTCTTTCGACATTGACAAAGTGACAGACATCAAAACAGTACTACTAAAGTGGCTCTGACATCGTGTATTTGCGTACTGTCTTTATACACGGTAAGGCTTTACCAACTGTTTTTAAAGTTGAGTATCTATAAAGGAACACTTGACGCCGTTTGCGATGTGTAAAATGATTTTTTATAACCGTCTATAGAATAATTAATTTTTTGAAAATTCTAATAATCGAAGCATAGCGATGCCAATTGGAAACAATTTCAGAAAACAACAAAAAAATTATTCATTTTAAAATTTTTATCTGGTTTTATATGTATACAGGGTATCCCAGAAATAGACGCCCAAAATAATATGATATTCTTTGAGTCAAAACATTACGATTTTGCTGAACAATCATTTGGAAATTTTTTAAGAGTAAACAGGATGTTTCCTAAGTATTTTAAAATATTCCACGGGGTGATTGCTTAACTCAAGTTATAAAAAAAATTCATATGAACATGGGTCTGCAAACACACCGTCTTCGAAATACACAGTGTTTAAATAAGCGGCAGCCTTACCTACAGCATTGGTCAATTTATATATCTGGAACTTTTTTGTTTTAAACCCATCAATATACTAAACTTACACCCATAAGTTATTTTATTTAAAAATTAAAAACTGAAACAGTTTTTTGATCGTGTTGCCAATATTTTACGTTTTTCATCAAAAAATGCCGTTTTTCTTTAAATCGGTTAGTATTAAAGCTTTTGACCAGGAATACCTTTTTTGTGTAAAAAAACATTGGAGGTTTAAAATGTGCTTTCAAAATACTAATTTTTCCGTAATTTTTCAGTGTAATAAAAATGAGGAGCAAAACAACTTCACACAACCCTAAAATTTCCATCACTGATGTATGAAAAAAAATTGAATTAGTACTCAAAACGTAGCTAATATTAATGATAATAAGTGTACGAAGGTGAATTCTTTATTTCAAATGGTTTCTGAAAAACCGTCAAAAAGCTGAAAAAAAAACTTTTTTTTGACACCCTGTATCTCGAAAATGGTGCGTTTGCGGGCCCATATTCATATGAACTTTTTTTTATGTCTTGAGCTGAATAATCATCCCGTGGAATATTTTAAAATACTTAGGAAACGTCCTGTATACACAAAAAGAAGATAATTTAATACTTACCAAATTTCCTTTAACTTTAGTTATTAAAAAAAACACCAATTTCTAATGGTAAATCTTATCTAAGATGCACAGAAAATTGAAATTATGAATGTTCAGATGTGTGAATAATAAGTGCGTCTAAACCTGTCTTGCATTCAAATAGGCATAATGTGTGATTGATAGTAGTTCCAGCGAATGGTTACCAGGTAACTAAGAATAAAATTAAAATTTGGTGGTTCCAATGGGGAACCACTAGGGTCGAAAGGATTAAAAGAATGTAAATTATAATCCCACAAACGGAATCTTTTATTTTTTTATATTTAAAGGTTGCCTGTATTTGTACACACTCATTTTTTTCCAAAATGTAAATAGCACATAACATTATAAGGTAAATATTACATCCTTCTAAAACATCATTTTTAACTATTTTCTTTTTCATTGAAATAAAAAATAAAATGGCAGTCCGGTTTTGGACAATTTCCCTTTACAAATGAATGTTGACTGAAGTAAAGTAAAGTTTGGTTTGGTTTAAAAAATCATTGTTGTTCACCAAAATAAATTTATGGATTTCAGATATTTTCCTTCATAGTTATTGTATTTTTAAACCATTTTCTAGAGTCACGTAGTAAATCGCTGTTAGTCTAGGAATCAAACTGATTCTAAGGATGTTCAACATTGGAAATTCTTCAATATCAGTATCAGCATCAGGATATAAGAGCAATACACACCTCATTGAGGCGACTAAGGTAGATGAAGTGACAGCACAACTGCCTACAAAAGGTTTGTTAAAAAGTATAATAAAAAAGTTTTTAATATTGAATTTTGTTATTAAATAGGACTTACAAAGGTTCCCACTACAAAGGCAACTGTTTCCTCTAAGAAACAGAAGAAGATAAACCTATTTCAAACTAGGCCATTAAATAGGCAACAAGAGCAAACCAGATTGCTGCGAAAATTAAAAGTATGAGTGAATGTTATATTGACATACATAGATATAAATATTAATTTC
This sequence comes from Hypothenemus hampei, assembly GCA_013372445.1. Taxonomy (NCBI): domain Eukaryota; kingdom Metazoa; phylum Arthropoda; class Insecta; order Coleoptera; family Curculionidae; genus Hypothenemus; species Hypothenemus hampei. Next base: position 207,773 of record JABRWK010000086.1, on the reverse strand, counting down.
AATGTGCTATTTGTTAGAAAACAATTGAAGACTATGTAATGATAACAGGTAAACAAGCTATTGCACTAGTAACCGCACCTGGAAACCCTAACATGAATTATAAAGTATTCGGTGCACAACCTTTACAACACGTAATAAACAATCTAAAGCATTCTATAGTGGAGAAATTGGAAACCGCTACAATCCTTCAGGTAAGGCAAATTTTTTATTTCCAACCTTATCCCATTTTCACCAAGTCTCCCTAAACTCAAAAGGAATCAAAATTTTTGGTGGCGAACCCTCTTACAAAATTGGCCCAACCTCGATTTTGCCTCATACCTCCTCATGTGTTAAAATACTCTAATAAGGGAAGAAAGCCTGAAGAGGGACAGGAATCAACAAGACCTCCACGATGGCCACAAGAGTTGCCTTGGGAAAATAGAAAAACGAATTTTCAAAGTGAGCACAAGGTTTGTATTTTATCAAATCGAGAAGGTAATCCTTTACATGAATACGAGGTAAACGCTAAAACTTTTAAGCCTGAAGAATCATACCAGAATATTTTTTTACTGTTATTTACTTTAATTACAATTTGATTAGATTTTGATCAATGTGTATTATGGCAACTTAAATTATTACTACATTACTGAAACTAAGTCTCTGTGGAGGTCACTGTTTCTGTGGTAACAAGGAAAATTAACTTTGATAGTTACAAGAAAGCCTACTCAACTGTCACTCTCTGATTTTGATGAAACTTTGCACACTTATAGTGCCATGAAAAATAATTAATACGTATTTTTTTATAGGCGGAAAAACAGTCTGAAGGGTAGAAGCAACCTTTCTGAGTTTACGCAAAATGGAGGCAAAAGACTGAAAATGATGTAATATCTCGATAAATAAGCATCTTACAAATAGAAAAAATCTATTATATACGTATTTTAGAAGTTTTAAAAATCTGTCAGATGGCAGTGTTAGGTTAACCTTGGGCGGAGTGTTCAAGATCATGTGAAGGCCACCTTGAGGTTTTTAAATTGACCTTCAATAGTCCATCCAAGGTTAACAACCTAACACCGCCATCTGACAGGTTTTTAAAACTTCTAAAATACGTAACGTTCTAAAATAAAATAATAGATTTTTTCTATTTGTAAGATGCTTATTTATCGAGATATTACATCATTTTTAGTCTTTCCTCAATTTGCGTAAACTCAGAAAGGTTGCTTCTACCCCTCAAACTATTTTTCGCCGATAAAAAAAATACGTGTTCATTATTTGAAGCGTATAAAATCAAAACCCGGTAACTCCACTTGTTGTCGAAATTGGGATTTCTACTGAATTTTATAAAACATTTTCTGTAGAATCAATTGTAACAATAAATAACATATACGTTTTATTTTAGGCAAGTAACTATAATAAAAAACGTTTAAAACGATATGTCTTAAATTTGTTTAATTTCTCTTTTACTTTTCTGAAAAATTTTGCATTTTGGAGATAACGAGTTTTGATTTTATACTACTCATTTTTCATAGCACTATAAGTGTGCAAAATTTCATCAAAATGAGAGAGCGACAGTTGGGTAGGTTTCCTTGTTAGTACATACTTTATTATAAAATTGTTGAATGATGTATATGTGTATTATTCGTTTTGATACAACCCTTAAGATAAATGCCCTATATGCATCCTTCAAAATTTAATTTCAACATCCCATACAAATATTTGACTATATTAGTATATCCAACTTGGATATTATTTATGCGGATTAGGGGATTACTTGGATATTATATTAACAGAAATATGTCGATTCTTTTTGTTCATAAAATTGATATGGATGGATTTCCTTTCCTTAGGCCGGGGATACACATACTATTTATGAGCATAATAGCATGCAATTTTAGAGCATGCTTATTAAAAAGCACGCTACTGATATTATGACAGTCTATTTTCCCTGCAAATAAGCATAGGATGTATGATAAGGGTTAAAAAAAAGAATCAGCAAACAAGCAAATGTGAACGTGTTCCGAGCACACTAATTAATTATTAATAATAATTTATTAAAAATTATTATTAATAATTAGTAAATAGTAAATAAGTTTATGTCAAATGGATACGGAGGGGTGATGAAAAAATTAAATATTTATTATTCCATTTTCCCATGGCACCGTCTCTAGTAATAAAAAGTTCGACATACGTGTTTCTTATTTGTAATGCTTCTCTAAATGCTCAATTAGATCATGTCACTAACAACTATTCTAAATTTCGACGAATATTTTGCCCTTATGATTCCAGAACCAAAACATCTTCTTGTGTATCTTCAAAATCTGCATATCTTTATATTAAATACATATCGAAGGATTTCTTTAGCCATTTATGCAAACAAGTTGCACAATTTTGATATGATCAACTTTTTCTAACATGAGAGCCATATTAATCTTTAACTCCGGAAGCCTAAAGCAGGCGTATTAGATATTACGTTTAGGTCTCGCCTGTCAAATGGCACCTTCGGAGTTAAAGATTAATTTGAAACACTCGGAATCTAGATGCAATATTTCCAAATGTATTTTCGAGTATGCATCTACCTTTTGACAAATGGTAATTCTAATTTTTTTTTATTTGTTGTTGTCAGCGCATATGATTTCATTAAATACGGCTTTAAAGGAAAACAAGCTCCACATCCTTATATAACAGAATGTTTTGGCCGATCTAATGTCTTCATTTCTAACACTTGTGCTAACTTGGATTGTGCAAATATGCGACCGAAATGTGTGTGTGATGGAGCATGTGTTTTCCGTATATAGTGCCAATACAGCCCGGAAAGTTCCATTTAATATAAAATTCACTCTCATCCTTTAAAGAAATATATTTATTTCTTTCTATTTATGTTTATAGGAAGCACAGGAATCGTCAGTATGCAATAGTTTGGAAATTAAACCGACTCAAGAATCAATAATGGATCATTCTTTGTCTAATGTAACAAAAGAGAAATCGCCAGATGAATTTCGAAGAGAACCATTGTCGCACAATTCAACCAATTTTATAACATCTACGCCTCCTGCTGAGTCCACAAAATCATACAATCAGCCCAAAAATAGTCGCAAAAAAAGACCACATGATGATGCTACCCTCGTAAATGAATTGCAAAGACTGGAGAATATGTCTAATATACTAAATACAGGACCGCAACAAGCACATGCGGAGGATGAATTTTATTGTTTTGCAATGAGCGTAGCCGCACAGTTAAGAAAATTGCCTTTACCTGTTGCGATAGATACCCAGAATAAAATACAAAATATAATATCTACAGCTAGATTACAATATCATTCTTCACTGCATATGTAATCACCTTATTTCATCTAGACACAGTGTGATACAGTCAATTTACAAGTTTCTTCACTTAATATTAGTCAAAGTAACACAATGCAACATTCAACCCATTCTTTTCTACCCCTTTCTTTTTCTAGGCATAGGAAAATGTTTAAATTACGAAAGTTATTACATGTTTTATTTTCAAATAAATATTTTTTTTTTAAATTATTTCATTACTTGATATACAAGGTAATTCACAACTTATCCGACAAATTTCAATCACATGTGCACTTTGAAATAAGAAGTCAGTTTGTTGAAAAAATATATATCAACAGTCCAATAGAAAACGAAAAAAAAATTGTTAAAATTTATTAAAACGCTTAAATAACGTTTTATTTAGAATTAGTTCTACAAAAGATGTTCAAACTTGCCTTCATTGACCTGTAAGCAAGTTTGGGTACTTCAAATTCAATTTCGTCGCACTAGTTCAAACGTTCCGCCTTCCTGCTGTTGAACTTTAAGAAGTTTTAATTCGTTTTCTATCAGACTTTTATTATATTTTTCCCAACAGATTGACTTCTTATTTAAAAGTGTACATGTGGTTAAAATTTGTCGAATAAATTGTGAATCAATCTATACAGGGTGTCTACTATAATAGGTGCCAAACTTCAGGAGGTGATCTTACAAGTCATTTGCAATAAAAAAAGTCCTATAACATTTTTTCGAAAAGTTGATAGTTATCCTGTTATTTAACATTTCTTGTTTTTACAAGAAATTCGGCTTTCTTCCATATAAACAGGAATATCTCCGTTATTCTTACACCCATAGGAAATTTAAACATACCATCTGAAAGAGCATTAAATTTGCTATAAAACAGGTAATTATGATTGTTAAAAAAATTTTGTATACAGGGTGTTGTAAAAAGCTAAATGTAAAAATTGTGAAGAGAGTAAAATTAGTGGTATTTTCTTGTTAGCTGTACCACTGAAAATTGGTTACTAAGTGACTGTTTTTTTTTTAGAAAAAACTACTACATTTAATAGGCTTTTAAACGGTATATCAACTTTTGACTTAACTATTTTTTTTTCCAACAATATCGTGGGTTTAAGTAATAAAACCATAAAATTCGAAAACACAAATCTTATAATAATTTATTTTAAACATTTTAGGTTGAATACAGTTATAAATATTACCAATAGTAACATAAAAACATTAACTAAACTTTGAATGAAATGAAATTAACTCAAAAATAACTGTTATTGCAAAGCCAACTTAAAAACTATAAAAACTGTTCAAATTGTCTACCCCTTTGTTCAATGCATTTGATACACCTTTTTCGTACCGAATCCACAACCTTACGAAGTTCATTATGTTTTCGACGCATTTCATCACAACATACCTGAATTCTGTTAATTAGTTCTTCTCGATCATTAACGCGATTTCTGTAAACATTTTCCTTCAAAGTACCCCAGACATAAAAGTCTAATGGGGTAATATCGGGGCTTCTAGGTGGCCATCTTACAGGACCATATCTTCCAATCCATTTCTCCCCAAAACGTTGATTCATCCAGTCCCTCACAATTCTGGCATTATGGGCAGGGCATCCGTCCATTTGAAAATAAAGTTCATATC
>JABRWK010000086.1:164027-199255 GCA_013372445.1 Hypothenemus hampei | reverse complement strand
CTAGTTTATATCCAGCGGTTATGGCACAGCATCGATTTCCGTAGGAGCCTGCAGCTGACAAAATTTTCGAATTTTCCAGAATAACTCGGAAACGGTACATTTTAGACATGAAACGCTGTATATAAACTAGCCTTAAAATTTAACGAAGAATCCAAAAATGCAATTAAAAATGGGGAGTTCCATTTAAAAAAACCTAATTTTTTATCGCCACACTTTTATGGCAAACCCTGTACATTTGAAAATAATTTTAAAACACGCACCTTTCAAAGACGAAAAATTTTTATATGAAAGTTTTGCTTCTAAATCGTATATTTACCGAGATATTGGACTTTTTCGCACTAATGGGCCACCCTGTATATTAAATTACATTTACTATACGTATTGCTTCTAATAAATATAAAATCAAAATTCAAACTGCAAACTGATTTTAGGTGATTAAGCAAAAAGTAAGGCAGTTGTTCGTTACAGGAAGAAAACAATGTTTTCCTTAACTTTTAATGAAATCTGAGGTTCAAATTTCCCAGAAACCCATTTAGTACTTATAATTTCTTCAGGCTCATTAAATTAAGCTTCTGCAGGCTTCTAGTAGGTTTCTGTGGTTTTACTTCACAAACTGAGTTAATTTTATTTAAATTCATCATAAAAGACAATAATAATAATAGTAACGTAATGTGTAATAAAATAATTAATTATGCTTGTGATGGGAATGGTTATGCTGTTAAATGAATGAATGATCGAACGAACGCACAAATGGAAATACAATCAACCCTCCTATTATATGATGTTTTGATAGCACGGTTTCCATAAAACACGATATAAAAATTGCGACAGCCGCTCCCACAACATGACATTTTGACAACACGGTTTCCAAATAGGAAATTAATTTTTCTGTCACTCTGTTCTGATTTAAAAAAATATTTAGATTTTCTTTAAATTGAAATCAGAGATGAAAAACGAAATTCTAAATTTCAAGGATTTTCTTTCAACCTATTATCAGGAAGGAAGTTAGGCCATTAATGGTTTCAGACGACAGTGATGATAAAAATTAATTTTTTGTTTTGTTATTGCTTGAATTTCTCTGATTTAGTTTTAGATATGTACATTTCTCGAAGTTTGAATTTTTTTAATTAATTCTATTTTTAATTCATTATAATTTTGATGAATGATATCCTTAGTTGTGTTATCATTAAAAACTTTGCAATAACAATTTTTTCGCTGTAACAAAGAATATATCCGATCTCAGTGTAACACGGAACTCATCTCCTTGATTTCTATGGCATTTTTTGCATAGTTTTGATATTATACGTCTTAACTCGAAGTTTCGCTAAACATGATTTCGATACAACATGGAATGGATTAACCGTGTTATAGGAGGGTTGACTGTACTAATACTCTTTCGATTTGTGATGTTCAATTAATTCTTGAAACTCCATTCGAGTAGTAGGCATAAATTGCAAAGATGCAGAGGATGATCATAATCTGAAATTAAGGACATGATTATAATTCTCTAGTAAAAGATTCTCCTATTTCTTTTGGTTGGATAAAAGGCGCCTAGGTATTCGTTCACATGATGCGCAGAGTCTCAACGCAAAGAGAAACGCAACAACGTGTTTCAACAGAGTGGGGCATAGTTTCTGCCAGTTTGAATCGTGATGCGAAATGAAATGTCGATATCCATAATCATCAAGTCTTGCAAAGCCCATATCATAGTTTATGCTGAGAGCTTTCCAAGTCGAAATACTTGGTAATTTTTCTTGTGTTGTAAACCCTCCGTGCTTTTAAGTGCAAGTAATTTTTATGTTCTTCCAAATGAACATTCATTGAGTCATGGAGAATTCCAAGTATGTTCCCAATTCGGGACAATTAAATTCACCTGCATTGGTTATATTTTTTCAAGCCCTCAGTGGGTTTCAAGATTCTCTAAAAATTGAAATACCATTTAATTCACAGGTACGCTATAATTCTTTGAAAATCATCTATTATAATGTCAAAGCTTATAGTTTGTAATGTCAAAAACCTGCAAAGAAAACTTTGTCAGTAATTTTTTGTTTCTGCTCTTGAAAGCTTATAGTAGAATTAGCATATTCTTAACCATTTACATACATCTCTAATTTTTGCCCTCTAAGCCATCTCTAGAGTTTTTAGAGAGATATGGGGAGTTTTCTCATCTCTAGTAGATTTAAAGTCTTTTTAGTTACTTTTAGCATTTGTTCCGTCTAAATACGAGTTTTTGAAAATCGAAATTTCTAATAATGGGGCGCACTCGAGTCATAATCATAGTACAGTTTATTATTAAAAAAGTTCAAAAATAATAAAATTTATTATTTCAGAAATTTTTTCACCATCTGATGATTACGTTATGCTGTCAAATCCTAGGGGAACACATTTCTTATTTCCAACGAGTACTTGTCTATCTCCTCAAAGCTAAACTGTTTCGTTAAAGAAGAGAGTTGAACGCTCAAATATCGAAAATGGAGAATATCACTCTTGAATTACCAAAGCTTCTCGGGATCTATGACGCCAATAGATGATTTCGAAGTAAGTTTTTTCTAATTAATTTATCAAAAAACTGTCTCTGCTTTAATAAATAATATAATAATATAAGTACTACCATACTTGAAAAGATGTACGGGCTTGCTGTAACATTACTTTTGAGGGAATACCCTTTGGAAATTGAAAATTACCAGAAACATTACAAATTTACTGCAAAACTGTACTTTATAAATTTTCCACAAGTTTTTCTAAGGGCGAAAAACGGTTTGATAAGTGAAAAGGGTTTTTTAATTGCTATTTTTATATTTGGTTACAAACGGGCTTGGGTCTCTTTCAATGGATAATCAAAAGGCAACTGATAATGAATTCCATTTGATTATAGCATACCTTGGGACCAGAAGGGGGGTAAACCATATTTAGAAAAACGCTGCTTTGAATAAAATTATGTTTATTATTGATTATATTTTTTGGGTCGATTTGCGATGAGTTTACGTAATGGAAATCAAAAATATAAAATAATAGGATTTCAAGATTTTAAAACGGATTAAATACCCATATTTCTGGAAAAAATACTTTTTGTGGCTTAATCCCTTTTGGTCCCAAGGTGTTCAATTACATGGTAGAAAAATAAATTAAATTGTTAAAACAATAATAACTATACGTTCGTTTAAAGGACTATTAATGATTTATCATAAAAATATGAACGGGATTTCGATGAAAATCTAAAAATAATTTAGTTATTTTATTACTATTTACATCCAGATTTCGGTTTGAGGCTGTGCCTATTGTATAAACCAAAAATTAATTAATACTACGTCCTACAACCAATTATACATATTCTTAATCTATTAATCGTTAATTGACAGCTTGTAAATAATAGCTAAATTGGAATTTCTTTCGTTTACCATTCTACCAGCATCCCAATACATACCATGCATACCAATTTGAAATTTATATGCAATTGATAAAGTTGACCTTTTGAAGCACAAAATGTTTGTAAAAAATTAACGATATTTAAATGTGGATGTAACGACGAGCTATTGTAGAAGAAACTCAACTAATAAATATGATTATTCAGTTATAATACTATATCTTCCGCTTCAATAGTTTGCATCCATCTGAAATCTTGTAAGTTCTGCACACCTCTTTCAGTATACAATTTCAAACTTCAACTGATTCGATTCAATTCCAACTCTATACGTTTGGATGAAAAAAAGTTTCGTTTGAAAAGCGCTTTGCACAGCTACCATACTGCATACAAACAGTACGAAAATATTTTTATGGTTCGACCGTATTTCTCAGGGAGGATATATTAGTTTCATTTCGAATGAATTGCAATCCATCTGGGGGAAAGCAAGCGGAGAAATTATTCTCACCCACAATTAATGACAATCGAAATTAAAAACGTAAAGCGCTATATTGTTTGAAATTGATTTGCTACCCCTTTGTAGTTTCACGGTTTCCTCAAAGTGATCTTTTAATTTCTTACTTGGCGTTATTTCGAATTGAACATTTTGAGGTAAAAGGAAAACCTTCTAAATAACGTAGTTAGATCCGTTTTCTTTATAAAATGACCTTTTAGACACAGAATCTATCAGAAATATACATAGATCTAATTTCGATTATTCAGTACGATTTTATTAAGTCGCCAGTTGCTATATCTAATATTAAATGCAATTTTATTTTATTTCAATATATAATTAAAATACAAATTTTTAAATAACTACCCAATGACAAACATGAAAAAAAACTTTGTGGACTTGATATTTCATCCATAAACGCCGCAGTTATTGCCAGGGTACTTCACACCATCACTTTTTTTTGGCTCAGGAACTTAAATCAGCTCTTACTCACTCTTAAAAATTTACAAAGCTCGCTCGAGAGCGAGTCGACTGAAAATATTTACTAGCCTCGCTTGGAAGCGAAAAATGTCTCGAGAGCTGCTTATAAGCTGGGCTCTTTACTTCTTATTGCAGGTATAAACTTAACTTTAAAATTGAACCCACCGCTGCCAACTAATAACAAACACACGATAGATTTTCTGAAAAATCAAAATTATTTGCTTCAAACAAATCAAAATTTAATTTTAATTTTTTTATTTCAGTAGAACGTGCATTTAGCGCGTTAACAACAATTTTAACTAAATTGAGATCGAAATTGTCCAAAAAATCTTTGACTAACAAAAAAATAACAACGATTTAAAGGGGTCCTGTATAAATAAATTTAGCATAAAAAAAACGACAGCCAAAAATTAAAATTGACGTGTATGAACGTGTTTTCAAACAACAAATCCTTGAATATTAAATGAATTTATTCTAGTTAAAGTCCTCACCTTGTATACCACATTCGTTTAACCAGTTTATTAAAAAAAATGTGATTGCCAAAAATTGGTTGAAAATTTAAAATCAGAGCAAATCTTCTTCTTATAGAACACTCGTTAATTTTGAGAGAATTCATGCAGTATAGTGTAATCAATATAATAAGTTTGACTGGTTTATCTTCATTTCCATTTTATTTTTCTCTTTTGTTTTTAATTAGTAGTCAGAACATGGAGGCTCATTTGAAAAATATTAAATAATTATCATAAAGGGCATTGTAAGAATGCATCCTTTGATTTTAAAAAATATTTTTATGGCGTGATGGGTAAACCGATCCCTTTCGGATTTATGAGCTTTAGGAATCTTGAGCGCCTATTCGTCTTGGCGTCAGAAGTTTACCGAGTAAGTAATTTTAAGTTGTTGAAAGGAAGAGAACATGTAGTTTAGCAAAACAGGATACTAATAATACCTAATTTGGTACTATAGAACGAAAACAATTACAAATATAAGTTGTATGAATATACAACTAATATAATATTTAATATGACATAATTATAATATAATTTAAATAAATAAAATATTATGTCATCCCTAGCGAAACCTATTATTTATAGTCCATCAAAGATGAATTTATTGCTTACTGAGATTAATCTCATACCATGTCCGAATAACGTAAATAGTCACGCACGATGACATTAAGCTCTTATTACATGAAATAATGCCATCGCAAACATGTACTACATATATCAGCAAAACAAAGAAGGAAAAAATCAATTTTGTTTAAATATACAGGGTATAATCGAGCTAAATAAAAAAAAAATTGGTAAAACTAGATCCAAAATGAAACAAAATGCCACCAAGTGTACTTTTCTATCTCAATACGTGGTCGAGGTACGATTTTTTGAAGATTTTTTTTTAAATAATATGTTTTTTGCTATTAAAACTTCATTTTTTCCACTCCAACTCTATTTTTTCTATTTTTAAATGCGTTTTCGAAATCACCGTTAAATTTGAGTTGGAGTGGAGAAAATATAGTATTAATAGCAAAACATTTGTTTTTTTTAATCCTTAAAAATATCATATCGCGACAACAGATTGAGTCTTGCTCCATTTTGGATCTAGTTTCTTCGATTTTTTTTTGGTTTAAGTCGATTATACCCTGTAATGTTAATATTAATTTTAACATGTGATTTAATTGTTTCAATTAATATAAAATAAGTACGGTTATAACGAACTTGAATATTGCACCAAATTTGGTTCATCACTTCCGAAGTTCGCGGTAAAAAAATTAATTGAAGTTATGGAAAGAATTTCGGTGTTCGAGATATTCGTTTGAGTAGTTCGTTATAACCGGACTTCATTGTAGTTGTTTTTCGTTTTTTTTGTTTATTTTCAGATACTGTTAAAAATTTCGTTATTCTGTATGTGAAAATAATTTAACCATATTGAGATGTAATATTTTGAGTGTTAAAAATACAAAGTATTAATATGTGAATTTTTCTAAATTTTGTCGGAAATCAAAGTTAACTAAAGACCATGATTTTATAAATTTTATTTTATTAATGTGAGTAACATTAATTGTTGTTAAAAGTTGCTACAGAGTATGTAGCATCAAAAAAAGTACTTAATATAACATTTATGAAAACTTTATATTTTACAATTAGATTAATGTTAAATTTAAAAAGCGCCTGTCCCATTACGCGATTGTTCGGTTCATATTATACACTGAGCAGTAAAAACACAATGGATACTTGAATTTTTAAGGTTTTCTCCAATAATATTTATTTTTTCATCGATATTGTTTTGTTAAACTTTTCCTAAAAAATAACCAAATATTTTTTTAATATTATTTAAAATTGTTTTGAACTATTAATTAAATTAAAAATGTATTAATGGCAAATAATATAAAATGTAAATAGTTCAGGAAATAAGGATACATAAATGAAAATGATGTATCAGTGATTTATATCGAATGTAGCCTCTTCAAAAAATAAAAAAGAATTACTAATCTTGAATTTGTTGTAAAAATAAAAGAATAAACGCAATAATTTTGAATTTTTATTCAAATTTTTATTAAAGTGTATGAATCCTAATCGGAAGTAAAAACATTAATACTTTTTGTTTATTAGGTATATGTATGTAACAAAAAATATAACTGTCCGGTTTTTTTGCTGTTTAGTGTAATTTCCGATGTGGTTTACAAAGTACAAAAAGGTCCGTCAAAAAAGTACAAAAAAGAAATAATGTATAAGTCAAAGTACGTCAAAATGAACTAGTCACCGTTTACAAACTGTTTTTGACTAATCAGCTTGATGCTGACTGGTTGTGGATTTCTGCTGAAATAGACCTTAGTCAGCAGAATTTTACCTTATCATGAAAAGTCGACTGCTACAGAAATTCTTAAATTATATGATCATGCATAGATAAACAAGATACAATCAAATCACATAACTTTAGCTATGTAACATAATTAATTTCTGCAAACACGCTATGGACAAGACTGACCTACTAGTCGCATTCGAAGGTGTCCACCGATGTTGCAAAATCAAGACTTCTGTGTTAGAGGAATCTATAAACAAGTTAAAAAGTTTTAATTTTAAAAAATAAATATTTCCATCGAATAGGGTGACTTACTATGTAAACTCCTGACGCCAAAACGAACAAGTACTCAAGACTCTAAATCCATAATCCCGAAATGGATCGATTCACCCATCAGGCCGTAGAAATATTTTTCACATTCAAAGGAGGGGTCTTCTTATAATGCCCGTTACGATCAATATTAAATATTTTCCATAGAGGCCTTACTGTCCTGACTATTGATCAGAAAGGAAAGAAAAATAAAATGAGTTATGAAGATAAACAAATCACACTCTAGATGTTCACAATTTAACACCCATATTACGAATGAATGCACTACTGCAAAAATTTTTTACATTTACGATTTTAATGCAATGAAAAGAGTACACATAATAAATATCGAAAGTTAAATAGAGAACGATAAAGACGTCGAATAGTTATGGGTTTGTTCCAACAGAAATCCGCAAGCGGTCAGCGCTGAGTTGATTGGTTAAAAAGAGTATGTACACTGTGACATAATCATTATAAGACAATTTAATTGGATCTGACTGATTTTTGTTGGAACAGACCTTATGCTTTCCCTTTCCATTCACTGGCAAAACATGTTCAGCTTTGTTCTACAAGCGGTTGCTCGGCCGATACGAAATATGAAGAGATGATTGATATCTGTTAAGTTAAATACCAGTTAATAATCACTTTTGGCTGAAGAGAATACATATTCTCTGGAATATCCACTTAATATTTCGTTACAAAAGCTAACATAGTTGTTTAGGCGTACGATGACCATATATTTGAATGAACGGTAATAGGGAAAAGTAGACTAAAACAAGGTTCTTCTCTTTTTAACCCTAACCTTCTATTTTATGTTCTTTTCATCTCGTTAAAATCGTATATATAAAAAATTTTGCGAGTAGTATAGGTATAAAAAACTGATATTGCCTTTTATAAAAAATGAAGTGACATTCACAGTAAAATTAGACACTGCCCAGCAAATACGTCTTCTTATGTAAACTATACGGGTCCCAAGAATATAAGAAATTAGTCACCGTTAAGAGTCCTAGCAAAAAACGGAATGTTTACTTAATAAAAAGAGAACACTAGTGATAAGCCACACAGTGGACAAGCATGCCAGGAATCTTTGTTTTTTTATTATTATTTATTGCCCTTTTGGCAATAACATGCTTAGCTGGTTCCTGCCCAACCTTCAGGTAAATTAGGAAGATTTAAACTTGTTGTTTGTACTAACATAAGTAATATTAATAAAACCAAACCCTAATCCGCCAATATGCCCATTTAGGAACAGACTAAAAAACCATGGGCGATTTTTTTTTTCATTTTTTTATTATTGAAATCTCTTAAGGGGGTCATTACATATTTTATTCTGATGGAAAAATAAGCTATATTTCGGTACCATTTTCTTGAAAACTAATGCTTAAATTTTTTAAAATTTTTGAACATGTGTTTTAGAATGTCATGTGAACATAATGAATAAAGTGGAATAATAAGATTAATAATATTAAGCCCATGGCAGCTTCAGCAAAATAGTTTATTTTTGACGTCTTTTTAAGTTTTTGACTTTGAATATTTTTTCAAAGGATTTTTATTTTAAAAAACGACAACATTCATTGCATTCTATAGATAATCGTGCATCTTAAAAAAACACCTCGACAAGTTAATTAGGGTTCAAGAAAATGGTACCGAAAGGTCAAAAAATGCGATTTTACAGGAGAGGCTAAAAACGAAAACAGTCCAGATTTCTCCATTTTCTTTACTTTAAAGCCTATCAAATTTTTCTACAATGTGTCCATGTTATTCTGTGCTTACAACCAATCCAGGGGACATTGGTTTATCTTCTAATTTTTGGTATTTTACCTTTCATTTCAGTTGAAAAAATCATTGTATCATGTGTGTTCTGGTCATTGAAGTTAATAAACCGTTAGTTTGCAATATGTCGCAATTTTCAAAAATTTATTTGTACTATTTCTAGTTATCAGAAATTGATCAAAAGGTCGAGAAAGATATCCCCTTTCATTATCAAAAATAAAAAAAAAATCGAATTTTTCATCTCGAAAAATGTAATGACCTCCTTAATATAACTAAAATGGGGCTAGATATTGAAGGATGTTATTGCAACGAGTAAAGGGTTAAGCTATCTGAGGGGCTGCGGAGAAGAGTACTCTATGTAAGTGCATTTTTGCCGATTTTGAGAAATTCGCTGATAAAATTTAAAGTCTATAAAAAGCCTGTTTGCTACAATTTAAAAAGCAAAGTTATCATTGAAAACATGTTTATATGTGAGTTTGAACAGATCTTGTGTTGATTTTTTTCTTGATTTTCCGCACTTAGCTCGTTTTGACAATACAAGTTGATGAGAAAAAAACGGGTATAACGTAGATTTTTAGGATTTTTATTGTTAAAAACTTAGAAAAAAATCGCGGATGTACCTGCAACTTCTTTTTTAACAAAAATTAGTTTCAACTATCCAAAAATACACCTGACCTAAAATCGGTAAAAATGTCACTTGAATTACTTTTCTCCTCAACCCCTCATTTAATCTTCATATAGAAAATACAAAAATGTATCTTTTTGTAACACAACGTTATGAAATGAAGAAGTCGATTGGTCATAAATAGAAATTAGAGGAGACCGAGATGCTTTTTACAAAATGATCTGGTGACCATCCTGTAACAGATAGCGATTATAAATAATATTAATGATAATATAATGCATAATTTTAACAGACTAATATTTTGTTGAATGGCCTTTATTTTTAATTATAGCTCTTAGCTAGAGGGCATAAATTTCATAAAAATTCGATAATAATTAATTGGAATAGAAAATTAAGCTTCGTTCTTCAATATGTAAGATGTATGACACAAATGTAGATTTTCTAATTATCTGCGTCAGCAACGACAGCAGTGCATTTTCTGTCAACATATACTTTGATGAACTTGAACTTCATTTTAAATATGTAGTAGGTATAGTAGTAGTAGTTTATTTTCCACTGACAAAGAAATCTAATAGCCATCTTGTTCGTCGAATTGGATAGAGCACTTAAATACACAATTTCAATTCACTCGACTTCCCTATATTTTTAATTTTGATTTGTTTCGATACTAAAATTAATGCAATTCTTTTTGTTTAAGAGATTGTATTGAAAATGGTATTGTAAAAGTCATTCCGACTATTTTTTTAATCTAATAGCGTCGAATTTTTTTCAACTTATCCTATTCTTCAATTTGACTGTACCACTGCCTTGTTTACCGTCCTGAAAAACGTTTTCCGTTTTTGTAGCCATCAACCCGATGACTAATTTCTTATATCCTTGGGACCCGTATAGTATTATGCACTTTTCACAAAAAATTTCAAGTGTACATACATCATCATCATCATCAAATTAATGGAATAACAATGTTTATATCATACAAATATATTTTTTTTTATTATAATAAAAAAATATATTTATACATATTTTTTTTATTTTTATTTATTTATCAACTATTTACTATTTGTTCCATGAGAACAATAAACAAATTTAATTTCAAATCAATATGAACTGGCTTTATAATAAAAACTAGACGTGGATCAAATCTCAAGGGTGGAAATTCCTAAAGTAACAAGTGATGACCTACATTAAACAATAAAAAACATAATAAATAACATAACATAACACATCTACATTATATTGTATTCTCATATTAAAATTGTTCATTAACAACCCTTTCACTCCTGATTAATTTTTTTTATCAAAGTTTTTGGTTTACGCCGGCCTTACACGTTGGGGGCAATATTGGCGCCAATACCATTTGTCCAATTTGTGGATCGAGATCGCGTTGGAGCCAATACTGGAGTCAACATTGGAAATTATGCGTTTTGTGTCGGTTTTTCCCCAAACATCAAAGGGATTGGCTCCAACGTTTGTATTGCAGATCACACATTGAAGAGCTTCAAATCAGAATTAAATGGAAACAGAGTATCGGTTGAAATGTTAGCTTTACCTGGGATCAAAGTGAACTTGATTCCAGTCACTTTCGATGTAGGGCTGTATTATACACTTATACCGCGAATATCAGCCAACATTAGCCCCGATATGCCGGCGTTAGACACAATAAATAACACCTATATGTAGAATTAAGAAAAAACGACTTTTTTAAGTAACTCCCTGGGACATACGTGTATATGTATGTCCCTACAAGAGCGAATAGGTTAAAGTAATTCTACAAGAATATGCTCATTTAGAACTCAGTTAAAGTTTCATGTTTGAAACTTAATATACATATACATAAAAAAACACATTTTAAAAGGAAATTTTAATAAAGAATAAAAATTTCGTATCTTACAATTAGCTACTAGACTAACATTAAGTTGAAAATTCATGTTACATTTCATTTTCGTTCTTTAGTTTTGCCTCGTAATGCCAGAATGCGGCTGGTTCTCCCTCTTGATTTGATACCAACATAATTAAATTGCAATCAGTATAATTTAACGTAATTAAATTCCCTTTTGGAAAAGACTTTTCGTGTCAGCCTGAGCGTTAAACGATTAAAAAAATTCAAAGGCGTACTGAAGTTTTATCTTAACTTTTTCACATTACATTTTCGATATTCATTTTTAGGAAATCTTACGTATATCTAAAAGAAAATGTCTTTAATTTTTCACGTCGTCACTACTTAATGTTTTTACTTATGTTTCTAGTTATAAAAAATATTTTGGAGGTACGGCTCTGGACAAAAGCTCCGATAAAAAGGAAAGACAGACTTTTTCCTACCCATCGAACATTAAAATGTGGCTTTTAATTTCATCGGTGATTTAAGATGAAATTTTTGATCATAAAAAGAACAGAAAAAACAGTTGTTGGTTTCCACTGTTGGTAGGGGAGACTGTTGTACCTTGGTCCAATTTTGAGGAAATATGTATTATCTTTTAGTATTAAAGTTTTTTTCAATGAATCTTTACGAAAATAGAAAGATTGTATCGTTTACCTATTACTGTATTTCATTAAAACACAGATTTATTAATAATAATATGAAAAATACAGACTTAAACAATAATTGTAAATTGGTTCAAGGTACAAGCGGTACAATATACCTTGGACCACAAACGGTTATACCTTAGTACAGAGAAAAGAAAACGTAAAACAATTGAACTTAAGTACAACTAAGCAAAATTAAATTCTACAACTTCTTTTAATCCTAATTAGCATTATATTCATCAAAGCCTACATCAAAATATAATGTTGAACAGGGTCGAACAGTTCCTTTAATTTTTTTGCATGGGAGGTAACTTGCCAACTAAAGGAGCACTAGAAAGTAATAACTCATAATAATAAAAATAACTCTACATTCCGACAATTTACTTTTTATATGCAGACTGTATACCTTGGAGCGGTCCAAGGTACACAGTCTGCATATGGTTCAAGGTACAATATTTGTAACAATCATTGTATGACGCTATAAACCTAATCTGACCAAATATTTCAGAAAATTTATCGTGCACATATAAAAAGAAATAATGCATGTATTTAAGTCACCTAATGAAAATTACTTGCTGATTAAAATGAAGCCGATGTATAGTTATAATTATTCAATTAATAGTTATTTTTTCCACGGTAAAAATATAACAAAAATATTTCAGTGTGGAATTCAGTTTGAACTGTGATATTGCGTCTGGAGCTATATAAGAGGATTAACGTTAAGCAGAATATAATAAATTTTTATACAGGTTTCTTTATGGTAGAAATATTGGAAATGGTCCGAGGTACAACACTCTCCCCTACTTGAAAATAATTTTCGTAGTACAAAAATGATAATAACAAATTTCACATAAATTGAACACTTAAACACCTGCATATTTTGGGATTATAATAAATGTAAAATTTATATTTAAAGTATGATAGAGTAGGTCTGAAGTCAATCAGCATAAGTCAATATTTTCTTACAATGGATTTATGTAATTTAATTTATTACAGTACAATTTCCATAACTCGAATAACCAAGGGACAAGGAAAATAGTTCAAGTTATAGAAATTAAACTGTATTTTCATTTCAGTTTTTTTTTTGTATTTTAGTTGTATCAGCATTTAATCTTTAACAAGAAATTTCCTTTTGTAGATTCAAAAAAAAAAATGTTATTTTTTTTATCCAATTAATAGGTATAAATTACTGTGATATCGTTTACTAAGACTGTGATTGATACACAAAGTCTAAACAAAATAATGACTATTCCCGTGCATGTTACTTGTTAATGTCCCCGTGATGACTCCCGCCACGGCCGTTGACAATGAAAACTGTCATTGACAACATTGCCATATACACATACATCACAATTACTAATTTTATTGATTTTGTTGTTTACTAATTTATACTGATTGGATTCTAACCCAGCCAAAAATTAGTTTTGAAAATATGCTTAAACGTTAAAAAATCTGGAAGGGTTTAGATGTAAAACTAAAGCTTTTACTTTTTGGTTAAAACAAGGGTTGAAACGTTTGAACAAATGAAAATCGTGGACTCTTTTACTCCCGTCAGCATCTTTCGAAACAAAAAACGGTCCATTTCATGAGAAACAGAACGAGCGTATTTTGGCCGGGATTATGGTTGTAAGATTTGACCTTTGAAAATGCACGGATTTTAATTATCACATATTAAACGAATACATTATTTTCTTAGCAATTAACTGACAGGTATTTTTCCACAAAATAATATGCAATTTTGGTCTGGAAACTTAAGCATGACTAACTATTTTAGTGACAAGCAGTGCATGAATCAACAAAAAATTCAATAGTTGTGCACAAAGAAAATTGCACATTTTCTGGCTGACTTGGCGTCTCGGCAAATATTTTTCAGGCTTGGCCTTACGCCGATAGATAGATAGACAAATATATTTTACTCCCCAATTTTAATGCAAAATTCCTCAAAGTATCATTTGCTCCAACATTTTTCAACTTATTTATTTCACAAAGTCTCTATTTGTCATTCAAAAAATAAAAAAATAATTCAAATAACCTTTGTACCACCTGGTGATGCAAAAAATAGAAGAAATTATTCTATTTTCTTTTTTAATCCTGCCCTGCTTAGTTTAAGGAAACTGGCAGGATGGCTCGAAGCAATTTCGAGAGACAATCAAGCTCCAGGTAAGAGTAATTAAGTAAGGTAATCATGTGGGCTTAGATTTGGTTCAATAGTTCTTATTAACAGTTAGGGATGTGCCGTCATGCATTTTCGAAGCGGTCATAGTCGGAGTATTAAATTTTACCATAATACAAATTAAGGGGAATAAGTATAATTGGAATTTATAATAAAATAAAATAACTAAAGGAATTCAAATTATACTGTTAATGATGTCAAATTTATAGAGATAAAACAGAATAATATGTTGGAGTTTTAGGGGACCACGTCAAGTTATGGAGAACAAATGTCAAGTGAGTAGTTAATGACGAAATTAATTAAACATTTAGCCTGTTATATTTCTCTTTCCTAGCAAACTAATGTTTTTACGTCAGTTACTACGCGTGTAGTCTGGCACTAACCTACACACCTCAAGTTTCGGGCTTATAATGTAATTGAGGTCTGAATGGGGTAAATGTTTCGGTTCACATTAAAAACACTTTAATTTTTATTCCAATTTTTGGCCCCCTGACTTTTTTCGACTAAATTACTTTTTTTCTTATGATGTATATGCTGGTTCTTGCCTATGAAGTTTAAGTCTAATTTGACAGTTGAAACATGGACTGAATCATTTTTTTCTAAATTTGACACTGCAGTCGGTCTTCTTTGCTCCTCAATTTGAATGGAAAAAGTTTTTCTTTTAAGAAAACAATCCAATTTTTTACAGTGGCATACGAAGGTTAGTCAACATGCACTCAGTTTATTTGCGTCAATCTCCCTACCTTGTACTTTTTTAAATACAGCTACTTCATGAGGAATCAATATTTCATTTTATTATCTTAAAACTTGTTATTGATAAATACATTTATTTAAACATTTCTTATGTGGAACTATTTATTCTTTTTAAGATGAAACTTATGTTAATCTTATCAACACGAACCACATTTTCGGAGCTTACTGCGAATTTCATTATTAAATGATTTCCTGTTCATATTTACTGAATTACATATACATAAATACATACAACGTTGCTTTTCATCACAGATAATTTAACACAATTAGCTATTTATTACAGGTAAAATATGGCCTTAATCGATATCCTATTGAAATTAGATTCCTGTGAAATTTACAAAATACTACATATAAATTAATTGAAAATTTGAATTCTTTATCCTAATTCCTTAAACTACATGCAAAAGCTCTATACATTTTAAAATAAACAATTCACACACCCGACGAAAATGGGAAGGTAAAACGAATGGAGAACGTATTCGTATAAAGCAATTTTGTGGCCAAAAAGATATTTTCTTCAAGTATGTGCGTCTTTATTATTTAAATTGTCAGGGATCGCAGTAATCTGGAGCAAATTGATCCGATAACTAGGGACCTTGTCATATCGGTGGGACGCGACATAAACAAACACCGGCTCTTTGCATATTCTTTGTAACGGTCTTTTGCTTGAAAAAGGGTAGTTACCCAGCATATTATGATATAATAAGGTATCAAGGGCTTTATTATGATCCCTCTTACGACCTTTCTTCCTACTTTTTATGCTAATTTCACTGCCCATTTGTCAGATACTTTGTTTGGGCTCCGACAAGCTTACGGTAATATTTCAGTTTACTGTAATTCTTAAATATTTTTACTGCTTTTGCTTTCAATTAACATTTTTGTATAAATTCCTAACCAAATTTTGAGACACTGATTAGGTTAATAATAACATTGATGTTACTGTCCCCCAAACTCAAACAAAAAGAAAATAATTTGAATTTTGTTTTTAAAATTTAAGGATAGATGTTGAAACTGATATTAATTCTTAATCAATTAAAGGTAGGTTAAAGGAATATTAGTCCCAGGATCTCTATATTCCCCTTCCGCTCTTGTAACGTAGTTTATATCATTTTTGATTAATACTGATTTTATGATCAATTTGCTAATTATTATTACATGAAGGGTTCGTCGGCTGGTATGTTGCAATAAAGAAATTAGGTTGTTAGGAAAAAAAGGATTAGGTTGTTAATTTATTTCGGAATATTTTCTATAGGCCTTGCAGATTCATGTTATAAGGATAGTACATTTTTTAAACTGCTACATCCTTAGTTCTATTTTTCTACAAATTGAACATCCTGTTTTCTTTTGAAGAATTTTCTTTGGGTGAAACCTTTTACACTTTCAATATTGTAACCTATATAGTTGTAGATATATAGGATGTTTGGTATATCGATACAAAGTTTTTAAGGGGTGATAAAGAAAGTGATTTGGAATATAGTTAACCCAACTTACAAATGTACCAAACACCCTGTATATAAAACCAAAGTTTTTTCTTTTTGTTTGATATTAATTGGGTCAAGTTAGAGTAATTTTTAAAGAATTAAAGTTTTTCTTTAGTTCAGTTATATTAATTAATTCATCATTGAAGTTGTTGAGTCGAGACTTATCAGAAATAGTGAAGAAAGGAGCATAATTTTTTCTTGACTTTTTAACATATACAGTGTGTTATATTCAGTGTGACTCAAAAAAGATGTAAAAAGAGATGAAATGGGCAAATAATTGTTGAATTGTTGTATGAAGTTTGGGGGATGAGTTCTTCTTGTAAAAGTACTATATATAAGCAAATTAGTTGTTATACAGGGTGTTTCATAAACAAATTTGTAAAAATCATCAGCAATAAAGTACCTTCATTTTTCAAGATAAAAAATTCGACTAAACAAAGTTGTTTAGAATCAATATCTGCGTCCTTTTATTAAATTTCAAGTTATGGATTTTTTCCGAAAATTTCGAAAATTGGTATATAATGTAAAATGCTTTTCAATAAGCTAATACCTCCCATGAACGGATAAAATTTCCGGAACCATGAGTGTCCGCTTATGAGAAATTCTACTCTTAGCTTAAGTAATCGGAATTCGTTTAGATATACATATATTTTGACATACATTTGATAGTCTATATTCTATTTTTTATAAATCACATCTTTATGTGGATAGATCACCCTTGTGATATTCGCGTTCGATAGTCCTGCCAACTCGCTCACCACCCTAAAGTTAAGATTCATTACAAGATATAGCATTATCAGGAGGGTCACCCAAAGTGAATTTAACTTTTATTTACGTCTAGTCTTCTCATTAGATCATAATAAATTAATATACAGGGTGTCCAAAAATTTAGTCGACGTACTGAAACGGGTGATTGTACTGCAAAAATTATTATTAATTATGGACCTCCTGTATCTATGTATATAATCTTTGTCAATTGCCTCATAATTTTGATTTCTTGCGACTTAATGTAATGTATTACTCTTTGGTCAATTGCCAATCGTTGAGCCATAAGCCAATAACAGTATAGGTTCTTAATAACTACAAAAAAGTAACAAGGGATCCTCAAACATTAATTAAATAATGTTTCAGTTTTGTATAAACCTACTCTCTGCTGTATCAATTTTTTCATTCTTTCATATTTCAAGCGATGTTTCATAAAAAAGTGTATTAACCGGTAAATAATTACATTCAAATTATTTAAATGTTTGAGAGCTTGTTACCAAAGATGTGCCAAAAATGACATGGGATAATACTCTCACATGCGTTTACCTTGTGTAGATCATAGTTCATCGCGAGTTAATTAGACTGAAATCATTATCAAATTTAATAAGAAATAAAGGAAAAAGTCTAGGGTGCCACAACGAAATTTAAATGTCAGTAAGTTTGAGTGAAAAAAAAATGATACTGAGTTGAAATTTAAAACTACAAAATGAAAGTTGATGGAAAAAGAATGCAACGATAATGTCTTGACTGGGTCGTGGACTAGATCGTCATCATTGTTTTAAAATTGTGCTTTGCCAATCTGCTTCGTAACACCACTGATCGTCAATCGATAATCGATCAAAAAAAGTTACCTCTACTAACTCAGTAGTTCGGGATTCCTTGTATCTAGGCCGTAGACCCATTATAATTTTGCAACGGCAAGGCGTATTCTTGAAACTATGAAATGCAACTGTGTCATTAATTAAAATAACTTTTGATGATGAAAAAAGAGTAATAGTTTTACTGCGTGTTAATGTTTTCCTACAACACAAGAGAATTAAACAGAGGACTATCTCAAAATATTTTTAAAATTATCTGATAAAAACTACATTTTTGCCCTTTTAAAACCATTATCGAACAAAATAAATGTGGGTCCTTTTTGGTAAAGCACAAATTCCACCTGGAATCCGCTTGCAGGGCATCTCACTTGTCTTAATGAACAAAATCCTGATATTGTGTAGTTGAAACATTAGTCCGAACCAAACCAGACCAAACTTTACCTTACCTTACTTAAAACAGGTTTGGTTTAGTAGTATAAGTATCTATATGGCTAGTTTAATTACTGTATCCTGAGATACAGTATGGAAAGCTGAGACAGGGCCAATTTCTAGAAAAGGATGCACCGAGAGAGATCCAGCATATAGAAATTTCTATATATGACTATATGCTGCATCTCTCTCGGTGCATCCTTTTCTAGAAACTGGCCCTGTCTCAGCTTTCCATACTGTATGTTAATATTGAACTCACAATCAGAAAAAAAGACGAAAGTCCCACATTTATTAAGGCAAAAATGTATTTTTTTGTAAATGAGATGGTTCGTAAAGCATTCTGTCGCCCCAAATTGAATTTGTGCTGAAAAAAAAAAGGAAATGCCTATATTTATTTTGTTTTATAATGCCTTTAGAAGGGCAAAAATGTAGTTTTTTATCAGATAGTTGCTAAAGCGTTCCGTCACCTTAAACGGAAAGGAATTTCATTAACGCAAATCGAGAGGAGTAATTGAAAAATTTAATTTTTTCCAAGCATGAAAATATGTATAAAATTACAAACTTCAAAAATGGACCAAATTGGATGCCATAATGAGATTATTTAGTGAACAATATTCATTATAGAGTTTCAAGTGTCTAACTGATCGCAACAAACACAAAACAATAAATTTGCAAATTAACGTTTAAAGATACTTAAGGAAAACGGGAAAGGACAGAGTCAAAGTAAAAAAATTAATAAAAACTTGACTTGGCTCATTCGAAGACTGATTAAATTTAAGTCCGAGAGTAAAACTCTTTTTCATCTAGAGCCCTCTTTAAAAACGTCTAGAGGGTCTTTTCGAAGATAATTATATTTAAAAAGCGGCAGGCGACTATAATCAGCAAGGAACATTAACCTGTTCAAATTGATAAAAAATTCTTCATTTTTAATTAATAGCAATTATGATTATTATTGCTATTTTATGCGCATACAGGATGTCCTGTGACGTATCTGCCATAGCTTAAGAGTGTGTTGACCAAACCAATTTCAAGTTTTATGGTTTGTAATTATTTATTCTTTGTTCTAATAGTGAATGACGCTTTTAAATCTGAATAAATATCAAGTCTCAGATATCTTTTTTATTGGATTAATTGCTCATAATGTGCATTCAATTCCTGGATATTTCTCCTCAAAATGAATGATGTGGAGGAATATAATGGAAAATGTGAAATAAAATAATACTAAAAAACGAAATTATAAAGGCCTGAAGGGAATCCAAAATATTGTAAAAATGGTATAATGATACTAGTGGTCTTGCAACTTTTCAAAACTGCCTCTAGAACCTAGTTCTGCTAGAAATATAGATTATATTTTCGATATTTAAGTAATTATTTCATTTTTTGCAACAATAATCTATTTCCCTGTTCTCTTGACTTTTGCGAATATTTACTTCAAAATTCCTAGATTTTAAAATAAAACCTTTTGTAATAACATTATTGAGCAAAGTTAAATCATTATTTAAATCTTTGTCATACGCGAATGTCTCATGATTCACAGAAAGAGGACATATATATTATCCGATTAACTGGCAATAGTAGCCCCAGACCTATGGATTGTGGATGAAATTTGCGGATATGCATATTTATAGATGACATTATTGGATTATAAAAATTCTTTCCTGCAAATTGGACAATATGTCCAATTTTCAGAAAAGAATTTTTATAATAATAAACCAATTTGGTTTATTATCCCCACAAATTTCAACGCTTAGCTTATATTAGAAATTTTATTTTATTTACATAATTCCCGTCATTTTTCCAGTTATTATTAGAAAGATACATGTTTGGTATTTCCAGAAATAATATATGCATATTCCAAGAGATGATTCTAAATATCAAAACATAAAAAAAGTTGCTCTAATAATAATTCAAAAAATTCATACTAGAAACGTTGCAACTTTTTAAAGTTAATCGGGAGAATTATTTTTTTAATAAATAATTCTGCAAATAACAGGTTTAAGAGGAAAAATATTAGAAATTAAAATTTTACTACTTAAATCTGTTTGTGATGCTACATAATTTCAGTGAATTATGAAAAAATTATAGTTCAAGAACGTGCGAAAAGGGAAGATCATTATTTTTAAATACTTGCACCTTTTTAATTTCAAACTTTTTAAATTTATTTGCACCACGATTGAATTTTCCTGGTCTTTATACGTAAAGAAGGTAAGGGTCGTAATTGGTCATAAAATGGATCATTTTGGAGAAAAACGCAATTTTCTATACCAATAAATACTTCTAACATGTCAATTAAAATTTAATGCAATAAGGAAAGTAAGTGGTTGTTACATTAAAAACGTGGCCATTAATGTATTTCTTAGAAATTATGCTGTTGTGAATAATGGTCATATCTTTTAATATAATTTAAGAGGCACATAACAGAAATAATTTAGGGGTTCAAAATGAAGAGCATTATCTGAGAAATACTTCATGAGCAATTGCTGTAACTCTATTATTTACAGAGGGAGTTCAACCTTAAAGCCTCACTTACTCCAAGGATTAGAATTTTGACAATGAACAACTGACATAAAGACAAGTTTTCTATAAATGTCTAGGCAGGAATAGTTAACACTTTTTTCTTTGTTTCAGCCGTTTGTCATTCCTGTTATTTAACAAACTATTGTCAAAATTTATTGTAAAAAATTCTGAACTCGTATTATTAATCTGTGTTTTTTTTAGAAAATATACTGTTAAACGTATTACACTGCAGGAAACATGTACTAGGTCAACATTAACATAAAAATAAAATATCATGTAATGGAAAAGTTAGGGGTGGCAGTTGCCTACTTTGCTGATTGCGTTAAATTTTGATTGACATGTAGAAATATGCATCAGTTTGGAAAATCGCATTTTTCTGTAAAATTCCTACTTATTTTAATGTTTAAAATTACATTCTGAAGGGATGTTATTTCCGGACACCCTTTACATAATCTTGAAATTAGAATCATAATTGTTCTCAATTAAAAAATTAAGAACCGTTTATCAGTTTAAATATTTTCAAAAAAAACAAACCGTCAAGTTCAAAGAACATTGAAAGGGAGGTTATATCAACCAAAACCAGCTGTCTCTTCAGTGTTTCGATGGAACTAAAAATTATTTAAATTTAGCGGGAAGCAAGACCCGCCTCTTATATTCATACCAATGAAAACAACGGGTTTTCATCTCTACTGACATTTTGTTTTGTTCTCTACAGGTTTTCGAGTTAGTTACATTCAAATCAACCACATATAACGTGTTTGCTAAAATTATAACTAAAATCCTCAAAAAATGACTGCCAAACAAGTCCCTCTTAAGAAACGAAAAATAGAAGCAAGGCAATTACAGGAATACCCCGAAGACGTTCAAGTTTGTACTAGTAAGTCCCGTCAGTTGTGTTTCCATTTTATATTTTTTTATCATTTTTTTATGTTAGATGAAAATGAAAAGGAGGAATATTTAAGACCTTTGCCAGCGGTATATTCATTAGAAGATTGTTTGAAAGAGGGATTCAAAGAAATATGTCAAAAATGTAAAAAATATTGCCATATACATTATATGTAAAAAATCTAATTGAACAATGTTTAGGTAAATGCTGTAAGAAAATGGCTCAAATTCTCAAGGACCAACCGACGGGCTCTACTAGTTATGAATCGACATCATCTAATCAATCATCTCATCCAGAAAAGAAACAAAATGTAATTACTTGTAATACTAAAATACTGAATTCAAATTTATTAATGGTATTAGAACAGAAATCAAAGAACAAACAAAATCCCTTATTTTTTTTTACCATTAATAATATTACTTTTTTAATTGTTTTAGACAAAAAAGACATCATATTGAAAAAAAGTATAGAACGATGAAAAATGGATTAACTTCATGGAAATTGAGGAATCGCTGCGTTTAAAATTTTTTTGTATGTTTCTTTAAAAATTTAAATATTTAAAGAAAAAATTTTGTTTCCAAATAAGAATACGCGAATAATTTATTCAACTTCACTTGAAAAATATTTTTATTATTTTTTCTACAAATACAATAAACCACCATNTTTCTAGACCATTGTTTTCCTAACAGAAATTCTTACCAGGACTTTTCCTTCTCCTTCTCCTGGCTAATCCTAAAATCATAATTTCTAGTGTTGCGATTTTCTGTCCCTCGCTGAAATCTTCTAGCGACACTGTCTTCGTCCTTTTAATTAAAACGGCACCCTCACGATGGCCGTTTATTCGATATCTAATATTAAAAAATTGATTGAATTTTGTTTTATTATTTGAATCAATGAGTCCAAGAACAGGACCAGGACTAGTCCAAAAAAATAATAAAAAATAAAACAGCAAATAACATAACTCCACAAAGAGTAATATCACCGTGTTGGTCACCATATAAAAGAATTTTTTGTACTGTTCTTGGTCTCACCAATTCATTTATAGTTCATATTTTTAGCAAAGTCGTCGAAACATACAAATTTTAATTGATAAAAATTATTAATTGCATATTTAAACTTACAAAAATTTACGAAACAGCAAATGTTAGTTCATTTGACTTAACTTAGGCCGATCCGTGAGTTGAGAGTTAACTCTTACTCGAACGATTAATCCTGGTAACTCTAGTAACTTTCATTTACTCTAGGATTAATTCTAGCATACAAAATTTTTAAATTTATCATAAAATAAAATGAGATTTATCATAAAATTAATTTCTAAGTTAACTTATGAATTAATCCTCCCCGACTTAGCTGGGCATTATAATATCGGACCTTAATTATATATATACAGGGTAGAACATTTAATTGGAATAAATAATTTAAAATTCAATTTGGCTGCAGTTTCTAAGATGACATGTATTTTTTTGTTTTTTATTCATATTTGAATTCTGCTTTAAAGTCCAAGTATGTATGTTTCATGTGCCATGTAAACACAACATAATACAGGGGATGCTCGAAAAATAAAATGCTAAGCAATTTTAAATTGATTACTTATTTATTGTTTAATAATCACGTTAGGTTAGTTAGATTTACATATTACGTAGTAAAATTTTTTTTTGTTCTGCTACTAGATTTCCTTTCTGAGCGTTTTCTTTTGCAGCCTGAGACCGCGTGCGTTCCGCTTGATACGGTTCGTATCCACTTCCATGCACATGTTGTAGCAATTTTGGCCAATTTTCATTCCTATAGCGTAAATCATAATATGATTTACATATTATGTAGGGTTGAAAATCATCGTTATAGACACAAACAGCAATATTTGTTGATCACAACAAATATTCCAACATTAAAATGATATTAGGTCGATACTTAATACAGGGTGTAAATACCGCTTAATAGACCCACTACGCTAATGGGGGGGGGGTCACTGAACGCGGGAAAAATTGTAGAAAAAATATTTTTATCAGTTACAACTCGGCCATTTTTCGGAAAAGATTTTTTCTACAATTTTTCCCGAGTTCAGTGCCTCCTCTCCCCCCCTGATAACATAGTGGGGCTATTGGGCGGTATTTACGGGACACTCTATATAATTATAATGTTGGAAATGGATTTTGGAGCAAAAGCTCATACCGTTGAGTTGAAACTCTCGTTCCTGTTTTGTGTGAAGCTACCGATGCAACGATTAAGCAGATTATTTATTATTGCTCAGTTTTTCACATCAAGTTTTATTGCTTCATATAAAGTACTGGACGATGTCACGGTGCTTATATATCCCTAATTTTATCTCTACGTGCATTTGTTTTTAAAATGCATGTTGCATTATATCTTATATGAGAGGATGTGTAACGCCCTTATAATAAAACATGTTTTTAAAAAAATTGTAAAAAATGAATTATTTCAAATAAACGAGTATACAGGGTGTCCTTAAATGGTCTTTACAACGCTCTACCAGATAGAGCCGTTCTCTACAGCTTATTTTGAGCCGTATTTTCTCTGGTAGAGCGTTGTAAAGACCTTTTAGGGACACCCTGTATATTTGTATAAACAAATTTAGTAGTTATACATATAAAATGTTGGATAT
Source organism: Hypothenemus hampei (assembly GCA_013372445.1). Taxonomy (NCBI): domain Eukaryota; kingdom Metazoa; phylum Arthropoda; class Insecta; order Coleoptera; family Curculionidae; genus Hypothenemus; species Hypothenemus hampei. The sequence continues at coordinate 174,453 of JABRWK010000086.1, read as the reverse complement.
ATTGCAATGGTTTTTATATTGAGTATGGAATGCCATAATTGTTATTAATAACAAATAACTACTTGAATTTTAGAAGACAGTTAGTTGACGGAATTGAAAATTTTTCGTTTCTCTGTTACATATAATAAGTAGTGTTTGTTTATTATCTAAACCATTTAAAAATTAAAATTTTTGTTCGGTCTGTCTATTTATCAAGTTGTAAAAGTTGTCATTGGTAAGGCTGGTGCAATAAGGATGCAAGAATCCTTAAAATCACTCTTTTCGAAATATAAAAAAGAGCATGGAAAACTACGAAGAAAAGCTTATTATTTTGGAGAGCTAACTTCGACATAGTATTTTTTATAAATAATCCATAGCTATGTAATATAAGAATATTGTTTGTTTTTCTAATTTTGTTATATTTTATAGGCCACGGGGTAGTTATTTACTTGCCGGAGATGTTCTTTAAAATTGAAAAAATGTCGAACAGTAAACGATGTTATAGTGAACATAGAGAAAAAACAATTGAATGCTGCACAACATCATGCGAAATCTTATTACTCTTTGAAATGTGAAGGAGGTAATGAAAAACTGGGAGGAAGATTGATTATTTCGGATAATTTCGACAGGTAACTTTTTGACGTGCCATTTTATAGGAATAACCCATAGCTATGCAATATAAGAAATATATTGTTTTCTTTTCTAATTTCCATAGGTAAAGTAAAATAAAGTAAAAAAATATAGTAAAATAAAGGTTGAATAATGATCAATTTGCCATATTTGGATACTTTGCATTCATCGGCAGTCACTTGTTATAGCCAATACGTGTCAGACGTCCCAGAACCATTGTGGGAATATTTATAAGATGCTGGAAGAGCCCAAATTAATCGTTTGTATTCTAACAGACCTTAACCTGTTGATAGAGACATGTTCTAAAGGGGCCCAGCATAGGAAGGTACTGCTGCTGACTAGCCATGAAGATGGTACCATATGATTTTAGGATACTGATCATTTGTCGCAGATATTTGATGAAATTGAGAAAATTGCGAAAAAAGAGATGAAAAACCGGGAGGAAAGGCTAATTATTTCGAATAGATAATTCGACATTGTAATTTCTATAAATAACCCTTGGCCTACCAACAATTCTTAACCTTAGCTATGCAATACAATAAATATATTGTTTTCTAATTTGTCAATTTTTATAGACAGCTTTTTAAAAATTATAATTTTTTATTTGAATTTAAAATGTTTTAAAATTTTAGTTTTAATTTTTGTTGCCATTATATTTTTTTATTCTTATTGTTAGATCTTAAATGCAATATCAAATACTAATATTCCATACAAATTAGAATTTGGTCTATGTTATTTGTTGGTTTATAGATGATCTCCAAAAATGCTTATGTTAATACAGTTTATTTACAAATTTATCATTTGTATTGAAATTTTTATAAACATCATATACTTAAAATTGGCATTTAATTGACCATAGATTTTTGATGAAATTGTGAATTATCCTTATTAACATATTAATTTTGGGGTTATCACCACACAATTTGTTTAAGTACGATAAGAGATAGTCCTAATAATTATTAAACTTAATAAAACCAGATTTAATTTATACATAATTCAATTTTTCTCATATGTATATTAAAATGGTTTTAAAGTCAGTTTAACTCACTAACGCCCGGAATTAATTTCTATCACCAACGTATTTAATTAAGAAACGAATATCAGCATCTTCACAACGTCTTAAAAATTTAACTCACAGTGAACCCTTATGGTAGTCCTAGGTGCTAATGGATTAAGTTGGGTATATTGATCGACAATTGAATATTTTTAATTTATGGCAAATTATTTAATTCAATTTTTTTGCTGTGAAAATATCGCATTTCAAACCCATTTATAAATTATATTCTCTATCTAATATCTGTACAAAAAGGTCTAATTAAGGTGTGTGTAAAAATTATAACAATAATAGATATAAACATAAACATATTTATAAAAAATTCATATAATATCAAGTTGAAGCTTTGCTTTACAACGCTAGTATTTATAATGTTTCATTATAAGAATTTCTCGTCAGTAGAACGTAAGACCTAAGTAATTTTATGTTTTTATAAAATTACTGTAATAACGTATTATAAAAAAAAAGATTATTGTCATTATCATTCTATGAGTAGAATAAAATATGTTGTGGGTCAATGCAGTGGTCTATACCACCGAGTCTAGTACAAAGCATTTACGAAAAATCTGGGAAATTTTAAATACTAACAGATATGAATTATTTTTGACAACACACAATTATTATTAACAGCAAAAAGTCCATGTTTATTATTTATTACTATGCTTATTGGAAACACTTACTTCTGTTTTTCATTTTATTATCACGTTATACGCTCAGTTTATGCTTATGTTCATAATGGCAATTAACAAGTAGTTATAAACAAAAACTTAACATGTTGAATGCCGCTTTAGTAAAGGTGCAATTTGCCAAATTCTAATTTTTTTTGTTAGAGGATATTAATATTCGAAATTTATTGTAAGTAGTAAAAATTATTATCTATAATAAAGTTAATAATATGTAAGCCGGCGCTTAAAAGCGGAATTCAATGTGTTAATCATTTTTTATTTTACGTTAAATGTTATAAAAATACAATAAAATAAAATGTTTATATAAAAGCAATAAAAATTAAAAACTTAATATTTCCGATTTTTTACTCATAGAAAAATTATAAATGACAAAAGACAAATGATATTAGTAGCAAAATGTTTTTAATAATGGACATATTATTTTTAATAGCTTGAAATATTCTATTTTTCATTGAAAAAATTAATTTTTGATAAAACTGAAGATCTGTTTTGGTCCACTCATCTGATGACATCCATAATCACAATAATAAAGTAATGATAAACTCAGAATATAGGAGGAAAATTGGCCAATGTAAAACCTTACACATAATTAGAGACAATCAGTTCAGCGCCATACGAAGACCTAAAAGACGATGCTGACAATTAGCATTGAGATTAATTAGGAACCAAGGGTTTTGTGGTTTTCAACACAGGACGTAATTTCCATTTAATTAGTAATTCGAATTCTACCCTTAAGGTAAATCCAGAGCAGTGTTTCTCAACTGTTTTTTGTTATAAAGACCTTTCGGAAATGTCGCTCCTCCCTATGTAACCTAATTTTTAATACTCAATAATTAAATTATTGACAGAATGAAGCCTATATGACAACTTTTTCAACACGCAGGATTTGAGTTTTTAAAAGATTTAACTCGAAAATTGTTAAACAAGTAAATTTTAAAAATATAAAATAGAGAAGTGAAGCTTCTCTTTTAAAGATTAAATTGCCCTCACAGCAGGCGTGAGATTTATGTTAGCACAGACTGATCAACACTATATGTTCTGGACCATGATAGATAGTATGGCGGCATTAACATACTTGACAAACTCTGTACTACATGAAATTCTGCAACAAATGCTAAACATCTTTTGCAGTGGACAATGAAAGAATAACAAACAAACCAAAGGAACTAAATAATAAATTTTACAAATTTCGCTTCCATATTTTGGTACTTGAATTTCAAATTTATAAACAGGTTTGGAGCGACTAAACAATGTCAAGAAGTTGATCATTACAAATTTTGCCGATATCAAGTCATATACAGAGACATTTTTATTATTTAAGTCTTTCTAAACTTTTTTTATTTCTAAAGAATTAATACATTAATGACATGAGACAGTACTCTAAGACCCTAAGGCACTTGTATGTAACTTCTCTTTCCTGGTCATCGATACGACAGGGGTAGTAAATTTTAAATGTTTCAGCTAAATGATTGGCGAGTGTATTAGCTTTCTGTTGGTTGTTTCTTGCCGCACTAACATTTAGTTTAATGGCTGAGTTAAAGGTTGTGGTCATTTCAGTGACTTTGTAGCATTCCAGAGAGACCATTGATTATTGTTTAAAGTGAGTTTTAAATTAATTGCAGATAATTTTGCAACGTGTCATTCTTTCGTGTGTAAAGAAGCTTTTTAATTCCTTGGTGGCTCTGTTTAATTTAATTCTAACCGTTGATACACTAGTTTTACAAAGTTCTTCTTAGTTTTCTTTTTTCTAGCACTTCTAGTACAATTTTAATGTACTAATTATTAGTTTTCTAATATTATATAAAGATCTCTAGTTATTGCGGGTCTGAAAGCTGAGCTGTTGACCTTATTGTTAGCATTGAAGTCGCCTCTATTAATTACAAAAGAACAATTGTTTACTTGAAAAGTGATTCCTTTATCAAATTCTAAATTCCACCATTATGTCATTTCTGGCTGAAGAAGGTTTTCATTACAAAAATCTTTCACCATTTTCTCAAGAATAATACATAATTCATGATCCAATTATATGTACTATTGGCTCCAAAAGTGGTCGACCACCCAAAGGGTGAAATTCGCTTGACGATTATTCCGAGCCACCGTTCATAGATATACTAATAAGTGCCGACACCCCTTTGATGTATCTCAAAATACCGGCATTTTTTGCTACTGGTCTAAAAAGTCAGCGTTACCGACCAATACAAACACCTGTGTTGCGATTTCAGCTTCTTAGAGTCGGTAAATAGATCAAAAGAATTAGAATTTTTTAAGAGACAGTATTTTCATTTATGTTGAGTGTCGGTAAATGACTCAAAGAAATTGATTTTCGCAGCTGCATAAAAGTAAAGACCGATAGCAAGCGATTTTATTTTCAAAGTGGTTAACCACTTTTGGAGCCGATAGTACATAAAAAGATTGGTATTAAAATGAAAATGATTAACAATACTGTTAATGCAGAAAAAAAACTAAACCAATTTCTCTATGAAACAAAGGTTTAATCCATATAAATTAAATTAGTAGGGAGTAATAAAAAACATTAACTTGATTTAAGCATCTTCTAATGGTTACATTGTCATCTTGATATGTGTATATCTTAACAAAGTTTTTTGAAAAAGACGATATTGTCCTGCTTTGAGTATCTTTCATTGAAGATGTCACATTACAAATCCATATAAATTGTATGTGTTGTCTTATATCTACAAAAATAATCAAACAATCAATTGCAAAAGAACAACTAATTAATTGAAGAATTGATTTCTATCTATAACCCTAGATATCTGAAAATATCACTTCTGGATTTCTCCTGCCTCAATTATGTATGAAACATGTTGCTGTGCATACTGATAGTATTTTCAAATCGTGAGTTTCAGACAAGCTCTTGAACGAATCCCCTTTGTTTTTGGCTTTATTTATATGAATTTGTACTGCTTTGAAAATCCATTTTTTATCAATGTTCACAGACGATAATATATTAGGCCAATTGATAACGTTTATTTAACTTAAGATGTGAAAGACCGAACATTTGTTTTTTCAATAGGCAAAGTATATGTCTAAATAATTCATAAAAAGATGGAATGTCTTTAATTAAATGAGCCCTCAGATTATTTCTTTAAAATAGCGACACTTTTAATATAGTTTCGTAAATGTCACATTAAATTGTTCTTATGAATGCGTTTTTAATTAAATTGCTGGCGACGCATGAGTGAAGATGCACCCGACTGAATACAGGTATTCTGCTGACCTCTCGCACTGTCATATCAGTAGAATGTGGTTTTAATTAACATTCATTTTTAATACAATGAATCAGCCGTATTAAAAATTATAAATCGAATTGTCAAAGAAAGAAATTCAAATTTCTTGTATAAAGGATCTTCCGGAATGAATTCGAATCACCATAAATTTAAAGCTTTTTGAAAATCATTTACAATGATCCTTTATTATTGGAAGTTGGGACATTTCATTTTCGGAATAATTTTACTTAAACTATTTTTCTCCGCACATTATTATTGTTGGCTGCTCCAATAGGCTAAAAATTGTAAAATTAATTTCAAATTTTTCCTGGGCATTTAGCATTGCAATGAGGAATAATAACTAATTATGTCCAAATAATAGTCATTTTAATTAATGACTGGATAAAGAAAACATACAGAAAATTTGTTCTACATGTTTTAAAAACGAATGTATAGTTAATATTCCTAAGGCTACATTTATAATGAATGCATATTCTGACGAATTCGTCAGAAATATTAAAATATAGAAAACAAATGAGAGTGTTTACAGTAGACGCGTATTATTCGTCCGATCACACACTCTTTGTAAATATTTTACTGTGATGAATAAATCTTACGAATTCATCAGAACGATTTTTCGTCAGAATATGCATCCATTGTAACTGTAGCCTAAATCTGTGGTAATAAGAATGAATATTTAACATTCTCGCACAATTCGAAGAACAACGATGAACTAAATAAGAGAAATCTAAATATCTGTTACAAAATTTATTAGTTAACACATAACGATGGATAATTATAAAACTAGTACTAGTCCAAGTACAATAATTTATTTTACCATTTCGAGAACATCAAATTGTTATCTAGCAAGTACTTTCAGATAACAGTTAAAAAAGCTTTGTGCTCTTTTCATGTCCTATATATACAGTCCTCTCCTTTAGATACTATTTTAAGCTGTTAGTAAGATGTATCTCAAAGGTGCATTTACCTAGATATTACAAACAATATAAATAATGCACACTAGCAACCTCTGCATTTCAAATTGATGAGGTTGTAGTGTTTTTTTGAGAAATAAAAACTAAAAAATGAGAAAAATAAGCAAATTTAAGTTTTTCACCGCTACTTTTTAAGCAGTTGATATAAAAATTTGCCAGTCTCATTCAGTAAGAGGTATTCCGAAACTAAGAAACAACTAAACACAGATTAATATTAGGATGATCCTAAGTCATAACTAATTACAGTTATATCAATATTTCATAGAAAATCTTGGAAAACCCATTAATATGTTAGTTTAACGAACTTTCACTGCGGGAACAGAAAAACATAAACCATAACGGTTCAGAAAAACGCCAACCCCCGTACCAAAAAGAAGGGAAAATAGATTAGTGAGAAACATGATGCAGATTCCTCGTTTGGAAAAGAGAGGCGTATTTCCTATTTTGGCATAACGAAGACTAAACATGTCATATTTGTGTGGATTGCGGAAACTCCATGGTTTTGGAGGTATACTGTCAGGACGGCTACTCCAATCAAACGGCAACAAATCCTAAAACAAAAAACTAATTGATTAAACGGTAATTTAAACAAAGAATTTCAAGTACCTCTCGAGATTCAGAATTGACATAATAAGATTGCCATTCCAAGTTAAGAGGGGTTCCTTGTACAACCGGACTGTTTGGAGGCGACTTTGGGCTGCTTCTATTTGAATCTCTTCTCGATCCAGCTAAGGAGGCTCGGCAAGATGATTGCGTAGATTCTTGAGCTTCTTTAAGTAATTTCAAATAATCATCTGAAGTGAGTTGCTGCGTGATGGAAGCTGGGGTTCCTCCTCCTTGAGAACCAATTTCAACCCATGACTCTAGACATTTAAGATAACAGGATAATAAACCTCACTGCCATTAAATATTTGTGTTTGATGAGGGCATTGATGCCAAGGTCTATTTTGAAATCACTACTGCCAACAGAAAATTAACAATGCCTAAAAGCATTGTGATGGCTTGTAAACAAGTTTATAACTCATTTACTAGCTCTATCACTCTTTTTTAATCAATAATATATGATTGCTTAAATTATTTTAAGCACAATGAATTAGCTTTTGTAATATTGCGTAGGATATTCGGAATCACAACAAAGCAGAAAATTCCTTTATTAAAAATAAAGTTTTGTGAAATGTCTGAAAACGTAGTTTCGAATTTAAACACTAAAACAGGCGGTCATTTGAACACATTTATAAATAACCTCATGTCTTTATATGAAAATAAATGGCTGAAAGACAATAAAAATATACAAGTAAACAACGAAGTAAGGAAGCGCACTTACCACCTAAAACGTCATCGGTTCCTATACTCGATTTAGATGACATATTGGAAAATAATATCGTTTTTAATAAATAAAAACACTTTTTACACTAAAAATTGAGAATCTCGGTAAAAATGTATCAGTATTTTTACTAAATTCAATTGAAAAACATAAAACGTATGCGATGTACGTGACAAATGGCCACTTCGCAATACGAACGGGTACGATACTAGCGCCGCCACAAAAACAAAATAACAAATAAAGGCTCCTTCACACATTTATATTTTATAAATAGACGCACATGGTCAGATCGATAACATTTTTTTTATATTAAATGACGTAGTTTAACTTGCTCGATAGATAACGTAAATATGAATGTGTAACAATATCTAGGATTGCAAATAACAATCAGATAGGCGAAAGGAATTGAATATAACAACCTTAAAAAATTTTTAGTCGATTTGACAGTTGACAGCATTAATACAATGTACTAAAATTTATTACGATGTTGTACTAAACACAAGGTTGTGTTTTTCTCGAGGTTTTTTCTTTATTTTAAAAATCAAATGCAAAGAAAAAAACTACATAAATAGAAAAACCAATATATTGCTCGTAACTTAGCAGAATTACTTAAGGAATAAATTAAGTTGAATCACTCAAAATAGTTTTTCTATAAGAAACGTTCTAATTTTGATTTAATGAAACACAACCTTTCATATTTACAATTGAGTCTTTACACTTTTAATGTTTTTTGGCTGGTTTGTTCAATTTCTCATAAGTACTTTTGCTTTTGTACCACAAAGCTAACGGAATGACCAGAGAAGGGGAGGTCATCAAGGCAAAAGCTAACCAGTCCCAATAATGTGCAGAAAACTTCTTGTCAAAATCTCTGAAAGCTACAATTCCTCCTTCACCTGGTTCGCTACTGTAGGCTTTTCTAGTCTAAAAATTGCCCAAAGTTAGTGCTAATAATTATTCAAAACTACAACTTACTTTAGCATTAGGAGTATCTGATATTCTATAAACAACTTCTGACCTAGTAAAATTGAAATATCCATATTTGTTTGGTCTTACAACAACTACATGGGAAAAGTTCGATTCTGGAGGTATTCTGGCAAAACTTGATGATGTATGTCCACCGACAATTTCGAAAGCATCAGAATTGAATCCATTATCAGTAAGTTGAACATTTATTGCTGGAGCTTTTCCAATATTGTGTATGGAATACCTTACTTCAATATCTTTGCCTTCAACGAGATACCTATTAAGAATTTGTTTGGACACTAACAATCTTGCTCCCTGTGACTCTCCAGATTTCTCTTCAACTCCTAACCCTACAGTCAGGACTGTAAGCACTACTAATAATTTTTTTAACATATTCTGAAAATATTGAAAGAAAACAACGTTACGAACTTGAAAATCTTATTTCAATATGTCAAAAACTTGGAAAATATTTAATCGTAAGAGAACTTTTACTCACTTTTAAGTGTTAACAGATCGAAATGAACGAAAATTTCAAAATTACAGGAAACACCAGACTCCACGATGTCACCCAAACCGGCCACGACTCACAATATTCATTAATGACGTGTAACTAGAGATGGGCAATTTTATTTTGTACTCATTCCTATATTGAGAATGCCGTAACCTCATTGGATAGTACGTATATGTATGTATCAATACATCTATAAAGGATATGATAAAGAATAATTTCAAAAATCAATAATAAATATATATATTGAGACCATTTATTTATCTTTCATAATTAATATGTTATATCATATAATAGTATCAATTTGGTTTAAACATGTTTGAATATATTTCCTTTAAAAAGCACACAAATATATTAAATAACAATAAAAGGTAAAAATAGAGAGTTACTCTAGAGAGAATAAACATAGTAAAATCCTTGTCATTTTTAAAACTGTAACATTAAGAGCTGATATGAATTAGATATTGTCATAAAAACAATCTAAAAATCTGATGAGAATAACCATTTGAAATGATAGATTGACATTCTTATATAAATTCAATGAGCACAACCTCTTATTACTATGGTATATATATATATAGGTATAAATCTGTCACGTCTCTATTCTAAGGAAGAAATATCAAGTCAAGATATACAGGGTGTTTCCAAAAATGTGGGCAATCTCCTGGAAATGAATAGGGCATGGTAAAATAAGTGTATAAGTTCATATGAACATTTGCTCTAAGTCGTTTAGTTTTCAAGATACAGGGCGTCAAAGTTGAAAAACTAAATTCTATTTTTTTTAATAACTTTTGACTGCTTCATAATAATTTCATGAAATTCTGTATACAGGGGTTGTTTAGGATGAGGAATTCAAATTTGTGGTCGATTTGAGTGCATCTTCTAGAGGGCGCCACCGGCGACGATTTCGACCCCTTTAAACCATTACAACTTTTTTGTGTTACCCTGTATGCCATTTTGGACTACAAAAATCGATTCTCCTATCTTTTTTGCTTAAAAAAAGTATACCGCTTTGAAGTCGCTAGGAGCAACGGTTTCCGAGTAAAACGCATCTAAAGCT
>JABRWK010000086.1:88800-160744 GCA_013372445.1 Hypothenemus hampei | reverse complement strand
TTAAGGATGTAGTCTGGTAAATTTGCTTAATTTTGAAGGTTCCTTTGGGATTTTTTTTTACGACAATATAAACTACAATCAATTCAATGTTTTTATATGTTATTAGTAACAATTTGAATTGAAGAAAACAAATTTTTTTCAAATTATTTTACAAAATGTGGTAGTGCTATTTGCGGGCAAAGTAGACACCTCAAGAAAAAAGTATGGGGCTGGCCCAGGCGATAACGTCAGTTGAACTTGTCTGAAAAAAAAAATTCAAATGGATTATTGTTCTGTAGGCTTGTCATTCTCGCAGGTAGCAGATTTGAACATTTTTATTAAAAAATAACAAAATGGCAGACTCTTAAAAAAAAGTTTTTAAAAATCGCGCTATTTTCTGTGAGAAAACGGTGTAAAAAAATAGGAAATTATTATTTAAAATAAATAATTCTGCTACCTGCGATAGCCATTGATGTGTAGAATAACATGTTAAAATGTCAGCCCAATTGGTTCGATAGAATTTTGTCAGGCCCCTGGGCCGACCGAAAAAACGGTGTTTCGAGAAAAATGCGTTTAAAATACTTATACTTAAACTTATACTTACATTAATCGTCTATGCCTGGTGCATACAATAACCCTTCTGTCTCCTCATAGGCCTCATTTTCAGCAACTTTTTCAATAAAATATTTAAATGCTATTCTCAGGTATACACGTGGCGTGCGCACAACAGAGGGATAAAATCGTTGCAGCTGCCGTACGACTTACAGCGTGCAACTATGGGGTCTTCTCGAAATTGCGCTATATCTTCGTTATTATTTTGAATTTCGGTCTGAAATTTTTACTATATATTCTCATTAATGTGAGCTTTCAAAATATGTTATAAAAAAAATCGATTTTTTGATTCTCGATTACCAGACTACACCCTTAATGAATTCTTATATTTAAAAATGATACAATACTTAAAAAATTATCACTGACATATTTAAATTTATGACCTTTTTTTCTGACAATTTGTCGATAAAAATACCAACGTCGAAACAACCGTAAGGGCAAAATCTAAGAAAAAAATTAAAGCTTGTTTTGTGAGTTGCTAAAAGTTACGTACAAAAATTAAAGAAATTTTTGCAGTGCTGACCAAATTCTTTCGATATAATTGGCCTTGCATAGGTCTCGTTTTTTGAACAAATGAAGCTACTTATCAGAAAAGTTATAAAAATGTATGTTTACTAAGCGCTTCTTAATAAATATCCGATAGTTCACAGGATGATTTTCCAAGTAGTTTAAGATAGAATGTTATTATAAATATGTGATCAAAATCATTTCGTTGTAAAGATGTGGAGTGTTAAAAATGAATACGCGGAGTCATGATGGAGAATCATACATTCTCCGAATTTAGTTTGGATATAACATATCTTCGATAAGAATTTTCTATACCAAAATATGGGAAATATTTAGCGCTAATACTTAAAGCTTAACTAACAATAAGTAAAAGTAAATAAAAAAAAATTTAGTTTTGTCTCTACACTAATAATTATATTTTGGTAAATATTTCGAAAATGGTGACAAATATTTTAAAAAAAGTAAGATAACAAAAATTAGTCTTAATCCTAATTCTAAAAATTAAAAAGAACAGTGCCGTCGTAATGAAAAGTCCCTAGGGAGTGCAAAATGCACTTCCAAGGGACTAGAAAGTACTTTTCGCTCATACCGTTCGAAAAATTGGTTTGTGGAACCGATTTATAGGCATGAGAAAGTGTCGAAATCGCATAGGTGATATAAAAAATATCGTGTTTAACATGGGAAAAAGCGTTTCCACGCCTCGCGAATGTTGTCAGCACTCGCCTTGTCTCGCTCGCCTTCGGCGCCCTCGCCAACGACTTGTGTTGACAACATTCGGCTCACCGTGGAAACGCCAACATTTTTCCCTAGTTGAACAATATACTATGTTGTAATTTTTACTACTTTTTCTTCTACTTTGGAAGAGGGAATTCTCTTTGTTTAGGGAAATTTCCCTAAAGAGTCGAAAAGTCATAAAGTTAAGTATCTTAGGATTATAATTGAAAAATGGTTATGATTTAGTGCTAATTTTATTGTGTAAAATAAACAAAACGTAGCATTGAATTTTTGTTAATTTTTTATCTTTGAAAACTATAAAACATAAAAATAATACATTCAGTTACGGGCATCCACATATATTTGATGACATCTCAATCCGGCAACATCGTTTTCCATTAGATTCAACCGTTTCACTTTGAAAATTCAAAAAACGTCAGACTTGGCGCATTTCCTAATGACAACACTATGTGATAGACCGCCTGTCACAGTAAATAAGAATTTGAGGTTATGATAAAAAATGTCGGCTTTAAAAACTGGCTTTACTCCTTCTAAAAGTAACACTTCGAGTAGAATGTCTTTAAATCATAGTTTTAAGGATGTGTAAGAGAGCTTTATATATAATTTTTTAATATTGACACTTGATTATTTATCTTTTTAGGAGTCAACGTCGTAAACCATCTTCAGTTAATATAATTTTAAAAAGGGCACATATCACAGTGGAGCGTTTTGGGCTATCTGTTCCAGTACTAATAGAAGAAGCATTTTCATTTTCCGAAAGTATTTGTCTCTAAACTTGATAATTATAGAAGTTATATAGTGAAAATTTGTAGGAAACTCCGTTATTACAGGCAAAGTATGCCCAAATGGATACGCCTGGGTAGTATGTGGTAGAAAATTGTTTATTTGGCAGTATCAAAATATGCAAGTAGGCTCTCCAAGCAAGCAACCAAAACATCCAACTTGCTATGAACTTAAATTGCCCCAAAGTGATTTGGCTCATCGTTCTGAGCTTGTTAATATATTTTCAAATAAACTTTCTGTGCATCCATCATGTGTGGTTGTTTCGCCAGAAGGTATGGTACGTTATTGGCCTGATATAACCCATCATAATAACTCAGTCGATAAACGAGTGGAATTAAATGGGGAAGAATGTGATAGCCTGGTACATGTTGGAACAATAGGCTGTGTTTTCGTAACAACAACATGCACTGTAGTTCTAATACAATATAAAGAAGGAGCCTATGGACATGAATTATTCTGCCGTCCCTTAAAAACCCCAGGAACTTGGTTAGGGGGTATAAGCAAAAGAGTATCATCGATATTTTTTGGTCCAATATCAAGTGATGAAGGCAACGAAACTAAAATAATAAGGCTTCTAGCTATTCACAATGTTCAACAAGAATATAGCATTTATGTATTGGCCGGTGTAAACTTACAAAAATGGATTTTACAAGACTACTCTACTGAGCAATTGAGTTGGGCTGCAGATTTAATTAGACCATTAAAGGATTCTTTTAAAAGTCATATTTCTCATTGGGAATTATGCCATATTGCCGATATAGAAGTATGGATATTAGATATGCAACCTGATAGGGAAGGACAAGTTTTAATGTTATGCGCTGCAGTTAATTTGCGTTTATCACCTCAGGCATGTTAAAATTTTCTACAAAAATTACTTATAAATAGTTCTATTTCACAGGTTTACTACGCGATGGCGGCGTTTGCCGTGAACAGCGCAAATCCACCTTCAGAGACTAAAGATTTTTTGCTGTTAAAAATAACAGGAGTTTACAAAGACTCCAATCTAGCTGAAGTGTTGGATTACAGATTTACCTTATGTGGAATCAACGCTTACATTTATAATAGAAAATCTATAACAGTTATTAAACCTGAAGAAGATCCTGATCCACTTGAATGCGTTGGGCCACAAGATCATATATTCAGTAAGTTTTTCACAACTAATTTATGTTTGTGATAAATTTAATATTTTAGGTGGATGTATTTACATGAATACACCAATATTCTTTTCTCGTCAACATGGTTTAGTAGCAATAACAAATAATCAATCGAAAAGTTCATTATTTGGAACGAAATCAATAACTTTTGATTCGTCACTTACTGAAAACTCTTTCAACGCCAATATAAACAATCTGTCAATATATCATGTAAATCCTAATGAAGTTTACGATGCCTGTCATGATTCTGAAAGTCAACTTAAAGCAGCATTCGTTTTCCATGTTAAAAATCAACTGGTAATAATTAGTTTTATTGCCCTATCAACATAATAAATTTAATTATTTTTTAGTCTGATTCTTATTCTATGGTAAATAAATTATTCCCTAGTGAAGCTCCAGTATTACCAGGATTTGACGGGCTTTTGGATACAATCGTGGTAGCAGTAGCTAAACATATTTTGGATGATGTTCCTATAGGAGATCCGAGATGGAGTTCAGATTCAACTCATCGTTGGGGATTAGGAAGTTCCCATTCAATGCTTGTTATTAATCAGTTAAGAGACAAGCAACATGCATTTTCTTTATATTTAAAATTCCTTAAAGAATCTGGACTTTGGAATAAATTAACTGGTATTACTGTAAGAGACACTGGCATGGCTACAATTCATATATTGGCAGAACTAGCTGAAAAACTCACAGCGGCAATTGTTTGGAAAACGCTTCCTGATAAAATGCAGCTTCTCATTTACGACGAAGCCATTCAAAAAACCGTTCAAAACTACAGTACAGAAGTTGGAGACAACTTATCCAATTACGACATATTTTTTAGAGAAATTACCCGAATTCATGAAAGTTTTTCTGCTATATCGGCATTGTGCGAAGAAGATGCACATTCATTAATTGAAACTGGAAAATTAGTTGGAAGAATTCATGATGGCAATGCAATTATGCTAACAGTTTTAACGGAAGTTTTACAATATAGACAACATGCCAAAGAGACTTTCATGTTAAATGATGCATCTAAAAAAATGAAATTGGAATTTCTTCCTTGGACTATTGCGTTAGGCTCTGAAGGTGTTATGGATGCTCTCCTGTTGCAGGTCTGCTTTTTTTATTTTCAAATGTAATTTAAAAAAATACTTTTTATAATTTTATAGCAATCTGTAACTCTTAATTATGGTCTAAAAGTTCTGACTGAAGGAAAAGAAAAAGATGCTTTGCTCGAAGAATATGTTATGTTTACTGATATTATTTTGGATGGAAGAAAAACACATTTACAAACAGTATCGTTTAATAGAGAAAATATGTTATACAAACAGTATTGCTCCGACAGGACTAAACTTATAAAACCTTTGAGTAAAGCTTTAAGTTCAATATAAGAAACAGTCTAATTTAATTTTAATATATTCACAGTTGATTTGCAAGCACAAGTACATGCTCTAAGATTGGCAGAAAAATATTTAGATTTTGAGGTGATTTTATTGGTTTGTGAATCTAATGAAGATGATGATCGTATTAACGAGTACATGAAACGTTTCAAAAATAACGGGTTCCCAGAATTTGTTTACAATTGGTATTTGAAAGAAGGCAAACAAGCTAAATTACTTAAAAGGTAAAGTATAAACAATTAAAAGGAATCTTTTAAAAAGGCTCATTGTAGATATCGCGTAAAAGAATCCATTCCAGAAGGTCAAGACAGACTACAGAGATTTTTGTCATCTTATCCTACTCTAAGTTGGATGCAGCAAATATTCGATGGAGATTTTGCATCGGCTGCAGAAACCTTAAGACTTCTATCAGAAAATGAAAGAGAGTTAATTACGAGGCAAAAGAGTATGATCAGCCTCAGCAAATTATCTAAACTTGCTGGTAAAAGACTTTCAACTAATTACATCATTGGAATCATTAAGCATTAATCCATACATTTCAGCTCCTCCCGCGAGTGATACTCTAGATCATTTAGAAGACGTAAATAAACGTCTTCAACTGATCGCTTTACAAGAAAGAATCCCTGATTATGTACTTGAAAAGTATGGCTGTGATTCGATTAAACCTAGAGTGTTTGAACCAAAAGAGCTTGTGGCTTTATACATTAGCCCAGAATACGAAGACTCGTCAGAGTTTGACTTCCAAAAAGCGTTAGACGTGACTAACTTCACGGAAGACGATAATGAAAAAGTTGAGCTAGTTTTGCAAGTAAGTTTTTTGTTATTCATCATAAGACCTTTGTATAAATTGATGTTTTACAGATTTGGAGGACTGCTTTATTAAAAGACACTTGGGAATTTTCCAACTTGAATGAACCTTTGGAGTGTTTACAACAAACGTTGTTCTTTAGATTATTGGATCTCTTATTGACGCTTGGCTACGATTCGAACAACTTGTTACCTCCACTTGATATTCTTCTGGATGATCCCTCTATGGAATGTTTCCTTGACAATACAAATTTCCATGCCTTGATAAAGATAGGATATGAACACTTTCGTAGTACACAAGTTTTATGATTTGTTTTAACAATTTTCTCTCATACAGCAATGAGTTTGCTCAAACTTTGTATATTTTATGTTCGTAATTTACATTCAAATCTTCAATACTTTTTATATGTTATTTAAAAAAGTAAGATAAATGAACATTTTCAGTTGAACAGAGTTTTGATAAGCAGAAATTTAAATAAAACCATTGTCAATGTCAATTTTCCTGTAGACATGTTGATATTTTATTAATCTAGCCAAGTGCAGTAAAGTATAAAAATGTCAAAAATGTGTTAATTAGGTCGGTTCTTTTGAAAAATGTATTTTAATGAAGCATTCAATTATCAAACAATGTTGCATTCGAAATGTTTCACGTGTCAAAAGGCCACCATTGTTTCAAATAGAAAATTTTCAAAATACGTATATTAGTAATGTATACAAATAAACAACACCAATTTTTCAATAAAAACAATTACAATAAACCTCAAGTTTGTAGGAGACAATGAACGTAGCAAAAAAACCTATCAAACACGAATAACAGGTAAAATTAGAAATTTTAGTACAGTACAGGTTGTTTTTGGCTATTGTGCAACATGTTGAAAGTGACGCATATTTAAGGACACTGTATTCAGACGCGAAAAGGTCAATGCCAGAACTGAGTGAAAATAGAAAAATTCAAGGAAAAGTGTTGTTTTGCGAAAAATATTGGAAATCGCTGCGCATAAAAGAAAATCAACAAAAAATACCGCGTGTCAGTAGCGTCTACATACAGCTGCCTCGTATCACAACAATTCACACAAGCGCAGTGCGATTCACAAATATTCAGTTTTATTTTACTTTCCTTTCAGCGCTTTCATATCAGAGTTGAACAACATATAAGTTAAGGTAAGCAAACGTGTTGTTTAATTGTTAATTCGATACGTAGTAAATAATAAATGATAACTTGTAAAGGTTGGAAAATAATGACAATGTCAAAAACGGCGCGAAAACAAAAGAAAATTCAATAATTGGAAATCGCATCAAGCTTGCGCGAAACGTTGCGATACGAGGTAGCTGTACATCTAATAAGTCCGCGTGTTTGTCCCTTCCCCCCCACTCATGAAAAGTTTTCATTGCGCACTTAAATACGTGATTGTGAAACCGTCTGTCTCGTAAGAAACGTTTCGTTTGATGAATTATTTATATGCTAGCTTCATTTTGTGCTTCACTCTCTAGCGTGTATTTTTCAAAAACTTTATACTTCTTTCTAAAAGAAAACCGTGTTTTTAAAGGATTTTCACAGTGTCAGTGTACAAGTTAACCTCACTTTTGCCGGTTTTTGACCTGTCATTCTTTTTAAAGATCAGCTGATGCATCATTTGTTTACAATGTTGTGAACCCCATTTCGTTGCAGGTGGAACTACGCCACTTAATGTATAGAAAAAATTATGATTAACAAACGAAGGACTGAAGCTGAAGTTCAAGTGCATTAACTGTCGCTGGTGTTAACCATAATTTCTAGGTTAGAATTGTTAATTTCAGTGAATAATAGCAATGTTGTGCATCAAAAAAGTGTGTAGGGACGAATTACTTCAACTCGCCCTAATTATTAGTTTACTCAGAGTTAATCAGGATGCACTGTTCGACAATGACATTCTTAATGGTGTTAATGATTTTGATTTACACAATGGAACCACTTGGAGGACTTCAATTTCAACCCAGATGCTTAGATCTCATTACGTTCATCCAAAAAATCTGGATTCAGTCTTATTAAATTACGAGAGAGAATTATTTGCTGATTTAAACTCATTGGGACGATACAATCGAGATAATTACCGACATACTGATGTGCATGCCTATTTATTAAATATTGAACGAAATGCTGCTGGAAGTCCCTTAAGCAATCCGGAAAGTTTGAATGCGAATCCATCAAATTCTACCGATGATCCAAATATATTGACCTCGCCAAGTGAACCTTCCAATGATCTTGAATTAACACAAGAGGTAAGCAAACAAGGCAAAACAGGAAATCTGTGTGGTACCGCAAACTGTTTGGTCATATTTAAAAACAAAATTTAGTGTGAGTCACGTCAAAGCGACGAATCTTGTTGGATATTGTAAAAATACGAATTGAGAGAAAAAGTTAAAACCTTTGTTCCTTTGTTTTGGGTAATTTTGGATTAAGCTTTTTATATTAATGTAGCACGGTAACCTTGGCGTCCACTGCCAAAAGTAGGTTGTTACACTAGGTTAATTTCCATTTTTACATAAACGTAAAGTAATATTTTTGAAAATGCATCGGCTTGCGAACCGACAATTAATTATTAACGCCGATCTAATTGCATGTTCAATAGCAAAGTTCATTAATTTCAACTAAATACATGGTTTTTTAATTAAGTATAATATTGTTCACACAGAGTTTACAGAGAAGATAAAATTTCTGTGGTAAAATTTATTTTGAATAGTGTGACGTATCGCGTCTTTTTGGCTGACCTTTCCTCGTCATCACCATGTAAATAACAATCATGTGCCACTGACCCATACCTGTAAGTGCAAAAACCACTAAGCTGGCATGGCACCAGTAGAAAACGAAATAAATTTAGTTTTTTTTTCTTTGAACTGTCGAATTTTCGTTTAAATGATAAACGTGCGTTTAATTATATTATGATGATTTTTCGACAGTTTGAACCACCGACCTTAACGCAAGGACGATTATTATTGCGTTAAAAATGTAAAATAAACTTGGTAGAAAAATAGAAATGGTACAGCTACATCTACTTTATTAACTGGTGCCCTTGCCCTGATCTAAAATGGATATACGGCACGATTTTGTCATTGAACATATGGTCACCTATTTTCTTGTCTCTTTGACTGGTTGCCAATAAGAAAAAAATGCAATTTATTTTTATTTCGACTTTATTATATGTCCCACTGCACCCAAATGACCGTAACGTATTTATAAAACATTTGGGTAGACAAAAACAACCTCGTTCATCAAAAATAAATGCATTTCAGATTTATACGCCCTCGTTACCAGCCTCAATTTATTCTTTTTGTTTTTATTATTAGAAATTTGAATTTAAACTTAAAGGGAAATAACTTTATGATTTATTGATCAATCAGCCTTAAAGATAATACGTGTGTAGTTCTAATGAAAATTTTATCGTTGTTTAACAAAGAGCATTGAATTAGTTGCGCAAATTTGCAACTTTATCTTTTATCAACAATCTATTGTTAGTTATTTTATCAAAAAAATGTATTAATTACTTAGACCATTAACCTTCTTCTTCGTGTTTATGCGTCATAATTGTCGTCAAATAGGAATTATCGAATTTGTATAACCAATAGGATATTTTATATCGAGACACGTAAGTCGGTCTTTACGTCACCGGATGGTTTGCACCGTCGAGGGAAAGGAGGATCGCATTTTATCATGCATTGTTAATAACGAAATAAAATTATTAAAAATGAGCGGTAAAATTTTGAAAATGAATGTTTTAATGTTAAGTGTTGGTATTTTTCACAGAGATATAAAATTTTCTCGTCTAAATCATCCTATAAACGTTGGATTATAATAAATTGTTGAAAGAGTACAAACATTGTACCATTGAATGTAGTTGAGTTTAGATTGAGTCAGTACAGTACACAGACCTTCACTATCTTTTTATCAGTACCTTGTTATCCCTTTTTAAATGCTTTATTTTTGTAAGTTGATATGCCAGGATTTCTAATCCTAGCTGTGGGGCAAGCAGGACAGTTATTGATTTAACCCTTAAAGTGCACACATACCTCAGAATATCACAGAGTGCAAATGGGGTCTCTGGGGACCCCACCTAAAAAAAGGCGTATATCAGTAAGAGCGGTTTGAAATATTGATTTGAAAAAATTCTAGAGTGTTCTTCTGTACTATTTTTATAAAAAATAATTTTTAGATTACTTTTCAGATCAAAGAAAAAAATCATCAACTTCTAGTACCGTCATTCGGGGTGAAATTGATCTCTAAAGGTGAAATTGTTCAGCAAAGCATATATTGATTACATACTGTTTCCGGTCACACAAGGTTTGTTTTTGTTGTTTATGTCGTATACTTTCAGTAACTATTGATAATAGCCTGCGGTTAACCCTAGTTTGGGTGCCAAACTGCAATTAATCTGTAATTAAATCGTAATTAATGTATGATTTGGTGAACAATTTCACCCTTAGATATCAATTTTACCTTAATTGGCGTTAATAAGAAAAAAACACTTTTTACATAAAAAAATCATAACTTTTGTCATTTTTAATATTTCAAGCTAAAAATTTGCTATGATATTCTTAAGATATTATTCTTTAAAGAAAAAAATTATATGACATATTTCAAAGAGTTTTTATTTTGAAATTTGAAATAATACACCAGAGTCCGGTTATAACGAACTCCAGTTATAGCGAACTTTCGCCTATAACGAACAAAAAATTTAAAGCGAAGCGAAAATTTTGCCATAACACCAATATAACATTTCACCGGTTATAATGAACTTCAGTTATAACGAACCCATTTTGTTTTATTTTTTGGGTTAGTTACAAGCGGACTCTACTGTGTGTAATTTTATAAAAAAAATTAACAAAGGCTATTTACATTAACCACACACATTTTGTTAATTTATTCATTGGAAAATTAGATTTTTTTTGTCAATGAATGATTGAAGTATCACGAGACCAGACCCTACTTGCTTCTTAAAGGTTAACCTAAACTCAACATTAGAGATTAAGCCGTTGCGAGATATTTTTGTATTTTACAATTTTTATTTAAAATTATTACAACATATTTGTAAAATTTTGTCGATGTCAAAATGATTAATCAAAAGTACCAACTCATAATAAGGATATTAGATGATACAGCAAGTTTTTATTGCAAAACACAACAATAACATTGAATGCATCTATGTACGTACTAGTGCGACTCTGTGAATGATTGCTTGTTACATGATGTACATATTATCAGGTTTCGGAACAATATTTAAGAATACTACATAATTTAGAATGAAAGATAATGATGATTAATTAGAACACACGAATATTGTCGAATAATTTTCTGTAACAATTAAAAATATTCTTTCAAGGAATCGTATTTGTTTGAGACAGGTTGAGTGGGTATTAAGGTCGAGCCAAACTCTAGTTTGATGAACTTTTATGTGTCTGTGTGTGTGTATATGTGTGAATGTATGTGTGTGTGTGTGTAGTCAAGGCAATCCGAAATTTCCCTATTTTAATTTTTTAAAATTGGTTTTACGAGTGTTCATATCGGTGCAATTGAGCGAGCCAATGCATCAGTAATCTGGAAATAACCAAATAATACAGGCATTTACAATTTAAACCTAATTTACGTTTTGTTAGTTATGTTCACGAGGCTACAAAAATGCTTTGGTTATTAATTCAATTAATTATATATGTGATAAACAAAAGCAATAGGCGAACAAGCCAGAAATGATATGTACACATGGCAAAAAACCTTGATTTATACCAACGTGCGTACTCTGTACATTTAAAACGCCACATTATCTTGGCTATCTGACAAACGTGAATCTCTATCAGATATCTTAAGTTTCACGTATCGAACACATTCTTATCATATACAATGTAATTTTTTTTTTAAGTTCTTTGGTCCTGGATTTTCTATTTATTGTTTCCGCTTAGTAACTAACCTACATCAAAACTGGAATTGAGAGCTTGGCTAGTTCAAGTTCAAGAAATCGCTTAAAATATATTTCAGTAAATTCGCACAAATCATGACAATTCATTTAAAAATAGGTATTTTTCTAGTTTGAATCTTTCCCCCCCACTCTTTCGTTAGAAAGAAATGCTTGTATCGCCATCTGTGAGCGGTGAACGCTATCTATTACAGAGTTCACTTAAGTAGTTAATAACCTTTCCGCTCGTGGGCGCTGTATGTAGGTTGCGCTAGAATCATGCATTTAAAATGTTTACTAATTAAGGAAAATATATTAGTTAATAATTTACTTATCCGGTTTCTCTCGGATATGAAGACAGTGTTTAACAGTCAGTATTTTTCTTAACAAACAGAGTTTTTATTTATTCGAAACAAAATTGTGAAAGTTGAAGTGTAAATGTGAACATTTAAATATTGGTTTTTAAAATAAAAGCTTTACTGATAAATAGGCGTAATTTATAAGAGTGGTTTTTGCTAATCACATTTTTTGGATGGACCAACTCAAGGTTGTATAATTTATAGAATTTATTTTCTTTGATAACCATTATCTTAATCTTGAAAAAGTTTCTCCGAATGGGAGGTTTGCATTACATATATATTTCAACGTGAATGAAATGTTTTATGTAAATAAACGCATGACGTCATAGGTTTTCGGTTTAATTCAAGCCACAGGCGTTATTGAATAATTGGAATTTTTAAACGGCAACACTTCACTACTAGTCGATTTCCTAAAATTCAACGATAATTAGAACTTTATAGACAACAATTCGCGTGGTTCGATTCGAAACGGGAAACGTACTCAAAGCATTATTACAAAGTCAAGGATTTATTATATTGCATTAATAACATACGACAACGCTTCCTAGCATTACGTTTTTTAGTACTATCTAGTTATTGTAAATTGGCGGTACTGTTTTTTTAGTCTCCTTCTCTCTCTCACGTCTCCTCAAATGGTTTTTCGCGATATTTCCGTTTTGTGATGGTTGTTTTAATTTAAAAAATTTGGTGAGTGGAAATCCCCATTTACACCTTCATCAACGATGGCGTCAAATTGTTACTTGTGTGACGTGGTAACATCATTACATATGTACCTACATAATAAGTCATTTAACCTAATTCAAAATCTATTTTATTTACTATTGCGTAACATTTAGTAACAATTTTAATATCAGAAACAATAAATAAATACACGTTGCTTGTATGTATTAATTATTTTGACGAGATACTAATGTAGTTGTTCATATCAATTGAGTGAATACACTTGGATATTCCATTAGTATTTGATAAATCAAGTAATTATGTTTATTACTAAGTTTACGGCTATGAATTTAAGAAATTTTAACATAATTTGAGACTAATTATTGTCGAAGATTAATGCGCGCCACTGAAAAACCGCTCTTATTTACTTTTACTTTGGTTACTGTACCACCTATTAACTTTTTTTTCATAATTCCTGTAACCTTGCCGTAAATAGTGTAAAAGTGTATAAAAGACACGGTTTTTGCGGTTTGCAAGCCACTTCCACCCTTTTCCGCAAATTGACCAAATTCGTCAGGGTAACAGGGTCTTTCTCCCTTGAAAATATCTTTTACCTGTTATCAATTTATTTGCTCTTATAGTTCCATAAAATGGGCCTTTCACAAATAACCTAATCTAGTCTTAAATGTAAACACTTTAAACGATAATTTTTTAAATTAGTTTTACTTATTTGTCTTCGCCTATATTTTTAATCATTGTTTGTTGAATATTTTTCTTTTCTTTTTCCAATTGAATTTGCGTTTAACTGTGCGTGCCTACAAAGATTTAAAATGTACTTTTAAATCCTAGTTGGTTTCTGACAAGAATAGGATGTTTAATTTTTCTGAATTCCCACTACTGAAACAATGACTTTCTTTTAAGTTATACATACAACAAGCAAACCATCCACAAAAAAATATAATTAATCAGTAAAGCCTATTTTAAACATTGTCATCATACTTGGTTAACAGGTATCTTTAGTCTGCGATGCGTAAATTACTAATTTACACACACAAGCTATATGTTAAATATTTTAAAAATGATTATAAGAATTGTGCTCCGCAACCAAGTATACACACGATGTATTACTGGTTGCCTAACATTGAACGTCCCATTAAAAACAAGGCGACGAGTTAATAGAGCTGGACTTTGGCAATTTAAGAAACGAGTCTTTGTAGTAAATACATATATAATTGGAGTTCAAATTGTAAAAATCAATATGATGGATTTTATATTTAAACTGGTGCTTATCAAAATAGACGAGGGCAGGCGGCCCATGTGGGTAGATCTAGATAAGGTTTCCATCCATTGTGCAGCCATATCATTGACATATCGAGTATTTTTTAAATAATACGAGACATGACAGTAATATTAATAGTATCGAGCGGGAGACCTATGTTGTGCGAAGGTGGTCTACGTCTGTAACAAAAAGGCCGACAATGTCCGAAGTGTCTTTACATCATTTGTCATTGGGTCTTGCGGCCACCCTATAACTTGAAAAAGTCATTTGTCAAATAGCAATTGTTTTCTTATCCTTAATCGGTTCTGACCACAATTTTTACAACCCTTTGAAAAGATTTTACCTGAATTTTTTCTTCCGTACTCAATATGCATTCTCTAACATGCTCATGTCAAATGTTTCTTAAAATTATTAAAACACATCTTCATTATAATTGTTCAAATCACTCGCAGGTGGAATTCACCTCATACTTGATTAACTCAGGTTCATTGCTATTGGCGAAGCGTTGAAATTTCAACGATTTCGATTTGCCCAGTTCGAGAAATAAGACAAATCGTTTCCAGTATGATTAATTGAAACTATGCTTCTTTTTAAGACGAAATTAAACATATATATCGACGTTTTTGTCCGGAATGTTTCTCGACAGGCCCGGACTTTTTGTTCACAGGAAACTCAATTTTACTTTCTAAAAGAGTTTTTCCTAAACAAAGCAATTCGTACATCTTTCTAGTTAATGTTTGATGTTTTGTCGTGTGCAACGTTGAAATATTCGAGAAGAAATAGAGTCAACTTGAATGAATCTAGAACCGGACCTGTGCGAAAACCCGGATGAAGCTATGGGGCCGGAGCCTGGAGGTCAGCAAAGGCAGACGGCAACACATGAAGCGTGACTGCTGGAAAAAGAAACGCCGACATAATCAGCTCTGACCAATCAACGAGCGCTTTTCAACAGCGCGATCTCCACGGGGCCCCGCTTCAATATCAGAGACCAGTGGTGGCGCAGCCTAGATTTCAACTTTATTTCATCTTTATTTCATATTTTCACATAATTTGTACTTAAGTTTTTGTTCATATTAAAACGAAGTGACCAGTTTTGTTTTATTTGTCGTAGCGAAGATTGACATGTTGCTCTTATATAAATCATCATCCGATATTCAATATCGTGTATCGATTATGCAAAATCGATGCATATATTGTTAGATTTAACTGACTACATGGTTGTTGCGTTTATATAAACAGAAGATGGCGACTTTGATAAATTGCTTTATTATGGAGATTTTCCACGTTTCTCGTCATAAACAAAGGAATGTTTAAACCAATTTTAATCCTTCCATTTTAATGTAAATTGCTTTCTTAATTAACATCTGTTATACGGGCGAGTTGTAAATATTCACACTATTTACATGCGAAATCGAAAAATAATTAACGTTTTGACATGCATATCAAACGCGCAGGATATTTCATTAAGAAATTGTTCTTATTGTTAGATTATGTACACGCGAGACTTGATTGAGTTGTACAAGTTGAAACGATGAGAATACAACCCTGTATTGTCGGGTGTACTGGGCCCCGTATGTATTTTTATTTGTGTGGAGTATCGTGGAGACAGATGATAAATGATAGTTCTTAATAGGAATCCAGATCTCGTCTGAATTGCTTTATCGACCGTTTTCATTGGATAAAAGCCGAAGCGGTACCCTATTTTACTTTAATCAACTGAAAGATCCTTTATTTTTAGTTACGGTGGTGATGGGAACCGTTTTCAACATACAAACTCCATCTCATAAATATTTCTTTTGCTATTATCATCATGTTTAAGGCGTCTTGCTAACAACAATGTAAAAAAATATATTGACGAATTAAACAGAAGTAAGGAAAAAAAATAAGAAGAGCCTTAATCGAAAAACCTAAACGGAATGTACCTAGTCATATAACAGAATGATTTTGCAAAAGTTAGACAAATTTTAATGTCATCATGACGATTTTGGGGTACACCATTATGGCTAAAACCTTTTTAGTTAGTCTCCATCGAAAATGTTAGTTGATCGCACGTATTTGAAAAAAAATTTCGGAAAATCCTCCTCGTTCGACCTATTGCCGATAATCGCTTGTTGTGCAAGATTAGTGCTGCTCATAGAACTCCAAATCATGCAAGGTACAAAGTTAATAAGTTTGGTATTTATATTATATCGCTGTCAACATTTGACGTGAAGATTTTTTCATTTTAGCCACGCTCAAGAGCAAATTAACCGTTGTCGAACGTAGAGAAATTAATAAGCAATCTCTTAAATGTTAACTTCTTATCTGATATTAAATTTTCCTCGTTGTGGCGCAAGAATTATAACGGCAGACTTGAATTTTGCAAATATTGTATTTTTCTTTTTTGTTGTTTTCGGGTATTTTATAAATGTTATTGTGTAAACAAAAAAAAAACATATTGTTGTAATTAATTTAAAAATATCATGTCTGATTTGGTCAATTTAAATGTTGTTTACTTGATGGTAGATCTCATATCTGTAAAGATTTAATACATTTTTCCTCAAGACAACTGGAAATGATGAAATCCACCAAATTTTTTTATCATTCGATATATCTTTTATTAGGATTTAATTATTCCAAAATGGTTGCTTAATATAACTATTGATCAATACGATTCGCAATCACCAGTTATCTTATGTTGTCGTCAATTTACTGAATTGCTCAAATTCTAATTTTCGGCAGTTTTTTTTTGTAGTGTAAAAGTATGTACGGACATCATGTGGATTCTAAAAGTTAATACGGATAGGGGAAGATGGTGAGGAATGACAAAGAAAAATTGAAATTCACCTACATAAGTATGATAAAAGTATTTTATTATTTTTCTTATTAATAGTATCAACATCTGATCCCTAAGCTGTCAATACTACTGATAAATGGCTTTATAGCTGCTATATATTACTTTCGAAATTATATTGCGTTTATCTCACCTTTTTTACGTAACAGCGAAATTTTTCTATTTTTTTTTGTTTTTGATTCTTTAAGGATCCCAATACAATTTGACATTGCACGTTGTTTACAATAGATGCAGTCAAACCTGCGAAGTGTGAAAAAAATTGTGGTTACTTCCTTTTAACATTCGTTAGACCATTACGTCGATCCATTCTAAAAAGTATTTCTGTTATGGCTAAGGACGGAAATTAGCTTTTTTCCTTTTTTTTTGCGGATTGAAAAGCGTACGGATTTTTTTTCTGCTTGCTCAAGTCCAGGAGAAAGTCACCAAAGTACCTACATAAGAAGGCGAAGAAAAAAAATTTTTTTGCTCCCCTGCAAGGGTTTTTCCTAATTTTCTCTTGCCTGATTGCCACGGAAAATTCGATAATGATATCTTTTTTTTTACTCTTGTAATTTGTTGCAGTTGAAATAATATCGATATTTACCATGATAATTGTAATTGAAACGCAATAGAAAAATCATGGAAAATACTTATTAAAAGTTTCTCTCGTGCGGCGCTCCAAATTTCCATGAAGAATATTTTGATGTAGGTAATAAATATGCATTAGCAGAAGAAAAAACCTCACGCAACGGGAATAGCTTACCGCTTTAAACAAATATTAATTAACGACGGTGTTTCCCTTCATTTTTTTTAATGATTAATGGATATATGCATGTGATTTTAACATTTACTCGGGCAGGTCTATGTGGTTGATAGATGAAAGAAGGCGTAGAGAACAAAACAACTCCTACTTTTCCATTATGGCTAGTATACGTAGAAAATTAAAGCTCTGCGTGAGTTATATCATGGGCTAATAACAAAAAAACCAAAAACCTATCAGAGGTATTGCCGACATTAGCGTGCTTGCCTGTTTTAACCAGTGGTGTAGAACCTATTAGTTTTATTAATATTTTATTGTACATATTCAATTTTATGTTTCTTTAGTTTAAGTTTGTAATTACTATTTTGTAAATTGGAGTCTGAAGAATTAGAACGACGATTCACATCCATGAAATAATTTACAAGTTTTTTCTGGTTTAAATTAATGGGAAGTGGGTAGATTAAACCGAATAAATCTCCGCCTCTGTACGTATAGGATGTATCGCAGCGGGTCGACAAGATGGCGTCCATTCGTGACCGCTTCGAAACGCGGGTCTCATTCGAAAGACCACGCGGGAGACAAAGGTGTGGTTCGGAGTAATTCTGCTACCCCACAGCTATCACACCCATTGTCTTTATACACGCTCCTCCCAAATTCGGCATTAAACGATTAAAACAGCTTTTTTGTCTCTTTCGAGTACAATCGTTTTCCAGAAGAATCTTCTTCCACTTTCGGAATTGTTTTAAATCAATCTTTCTTTTGTTACACATCTCAAGGGAAATAAATTCTTTCAATGTAATTATACGAGGCATCGTTTCTAACAATTCGTTGTTTATTATTTTGTTTTGAAATTTTACTTTAACAGATTATATTTTGATAAAATTATACCTACTTACAATTAGATGTAGGCAAAATGATTGTTGGTTGCATAAACACACATTTTAAGTTATATATAAATTTCTGTTAAAAATTAAGAAAAAATATATTTCTGTAACTTGGTTCATGTTTGGTTTTATTGTTTTTCGATTGCTGGAATTAACATTTGCAGACACATTTGCCTTTTTTGTATTCAATTTTCATACTTGCCTGATGAAAAAAAATATTGCTCCTTTATCTTAGGCAATCAAAATACAAATTTTTATAAAAATATAAATCGATTTTTTTAAAATAACTACAATCTAGAAGAAAAATAATAAATGTAATAAAAAAATATATTTATTTTAAAATTTTCTGCGTTATATTTTTTTATAAGTGTTCATGTAAATAAAATTAATATTAGCTCCATAATTACAAGGGGCAAATTTATTTTCCGTTTGATAAATTCTACTTACAAGCCACTTACAAAAGTTTATATACACTCATTAAATTTCCTATAATAAAAATTAATTTATGTATTTGGTTTATTTAATAACACTAAGTAATAATATAGAGTTACAAAGACCAATTACAGTTAAGTCCCTTTGCGGATACCTCTAATAAACGAACAAATTTTAATTGGACAAAGTTTCTGGAACCGTGTGTATCCGCTTATGGATGATTTCTCTGTATTTATATCAACACTTATGTTTATAGAAACAAAACAAGAATTTATGTCTTACTAAATTTTACATATAAACTAGTTACACTAATTTACTATAGAATTATAGAATGAAAAACGAAAGTTAGAATTTTGTTGGTAACACTTATGCCAGCCTGAAAATGACTAAATTTTGAAAATGCTATATTTTCGATTTCAATTATATTGTATCATAGTCCATGAAGTTTATAGTGCATTTTTTAATGTTTCTGTATTAGTATAATTTTTCTTCTTCTCTATTCCATTTTATCCTATAAATGTTCAATTAGATTTAAATGTGTCGATTGAGATGGAGAATGTAGTTGTTTGGAGACATTATACAGGATCCATTCTCTTACAACGCGTATTGTGTGTTTAGGATCATTGTCCTGTTGAAACATCGAATGATTTCCAAGGCCTAGATTTATCGCTGATGTTAATAAATTGCCACGTAATATTTGCATATATTGTTTATGATCCATCGTATTTTCATTAAAACCAAGTTTTCCGATTCCAGCTGCCGCCATTGATACCCATACCATCACATTACCATCTCCATGTTTAATAGTTGCAACTTAAGTTTTAGTTTTCATTTATTTGTTGATATCCGCCATATTTTTCCTTCTTTATTACAATCAAAAATATTTCATTTCCCCTTGTCCGTAAATCTAACAGTTTCCTAAAACTAAAATTCTTCATCAACATCCAGATTAGTAAAGTCTAGTTTTTTTCGGTCTGTTGGACTTAGAGGCAAGTGGCTTTCTTCTTGGAATCCTTTCATGGAAACCCTGAGAATGTAATGCCTTTCATACTATACATGTTTTTCAGTTTTTGCCACTAGTTTTAGTTCAATTGTTCTTGGTTCAGATCATTTTTTTTTAACAATTGTACGGATATCTCGTTCATTTAACTTACTTGGACGACCAGACCTAATCTTATTGAGCAAATTATCACCGTTATTAAAGTTTCTAATTATTGTCTGCACTGTACTTCTTGGTAAATTTATAATTTTTGCAATATTTCTGTTGGATTCACCCTTAATCCGTAGTTTAACAATTAAATTTCGAACTGACACTGAAATTTCTCTGTTCTGTTCATAATTTTAATCAAGGTTTCAATATTATAATTAATTAATAATAATTGTCAGTTTTACAAGCAACACAAACACAAAACTAACGTTTGAAATCATATCAATCCAAATAATTTATATTCCAGGGCTACTTGATTAAAAAACAATAACAATTTGACTAACACATATCAAAATTTGTTATGTATACATTTAACGTATGTAGATTTTTGTAAGATATAAATTGTTATTTTGTGCAATTCCTATGAACATAAGCGTTGATACGAATATATGTTCTTTGTATTTCTACATTATTTATTTAGTTTTAATGATTAATAAATAAAAATATAAATCAACTAGAATAAATAAGAAACTTTAGAGATTTTATTTAGACTTTTGTGACTGACTTTGTATATAGAATTGAATGCAAAAAGATAAATGTAGCCGCAGATGATGGAACAGGCGGTCAAAAGAACTGAAATCTGTACTGAAACATGAACAAAGTGTGAGAAATGTAATTAATCGCAATTCTTAACACGAATCTATAGATAATCTAAGTTGTACGATACATGTATAAACATAACAAAGATTTTGTCTACATTTAAATGCATATTTTTATAAAAATATAATCCAACAAAATAACATTTGAAAAATAAATATAGATTATATTTATTTCATAATTTTGTTGCAAATGGCGCCTCATATTATTAGATACGCTATAAATGATAAATGTTCTTAAATACATACGAAAATGTTAATTTTAGAAAAAGACATACCAAAAGGGTTTGAAAACTAATGAAAAAATATACTTATTTCATGACATAATCTTTAAGAAAAAATAATCTAAAATTAACATTATTTATAGTTAAGACATGTTATTTATTAAACTTGAAAACATTAAACCGTTAAATCCGATTTTTTACCGCTTGAGAACCACACTTTCCCAGAAAACCTTCAGCTTATTGTTGGGCAATTATAAGAATTTGAGCGATGTAATTTTTTTCTCGTGTTAATCCAATTCTATTTAGTTATTTAAGACATTTCTATAATAGGCTATTCTAATAAAAATGTCTGGATGTTTCTTGTTGCAATTGTTTCCATTGCAAACTGTTTTGGTTGTATATTTACTTGATTCGTAACAACGTGTTTGTTATTAAAACATAATCTTAAAATGCCATACAACAAGACATTGCTTACAAAGTGTTAAAGACGAATTCTTTCAAGAAATAAAGAATTGAATTGATTGTCTAGATCTCGCGATTGGACTCTCTTGGATTATTTTTCCGTTTTGATTATTTAACAGTTGTATTAAAGGTATAACATATGTAAATAATCAATTTGAAAAGGAAAAAAAGATTAGATGCCATAATTTGTCATTTTGTTAATATTTTGACACTTAAGACTTTTACAAATATAAATTTGTTAAAATATATTGTTCTTGAAATCTCTCTTTATCTATTTTTATTATTTACAACGAGTTTACATTATGTTTTTATTTTGTATAAGTACCACGTTCTTGTACTTATGTTAAGTAGATATATTTACATACTTATATACTAAGCTTTAAAAACTTTATAATATATTCATATTACTGTATAGATAGACGAAAAATTTGATCGCAATATTCTGAACAACGCAAGCTTTCAATACAATGGAAAGTACCTACAAGTACATACATTATCTTTCTAGAGTAGCCAATTTTTTAAAAAAACAATAGATATTAATATATTTTTACCTACACATAAAAGTAATTTTCTAATGAATCCTCAAAATATTGCTATTTGTACATTATTTTATTTAAATATATACATATACATCTAAATATAATATTTATCAGGTTTTCTATCCCATCAAGTATTAGCGTTTATCTTCAGTCACATCACTTGATAATTTTATCAAATTTTTCATTTCATTCGTTAGGTATTTGTTTGAATAAAACAAACACTTTTACCGCCTTTCTTGTACATTTAAGGAAATTTATCTTATTTTAAAGTCAGAACTGTTCAAACTAGTTAATTTAAAAAAAATCGAAAATAGAACATATTAGTGTCAATTTAATTAATTCTATTGTTTTTTTGCGAAAACATCCACGCATGTCAGGTGAATAATTATATTCTAAATGAAAAATCTTATCTTTTTCTCAGACGATAACTAATTTTTTTCCAGTTATCTTTAATTTGTCATAATCCTGTACAAAAGTTTATCAAGAACTTGCATGCTTTCACTAGTGGTTAAGCGGAAAAATGAATAAGGAATATTTCCTTTTCTAGGATATGGATTTAATCGAAGTTCTGTGGAAGCAAGACGAAGATCTTGGTTTCTCCTTGGAATTAGCAAGACAAGAGGAGCAGGCCAAGGAAAAACAGCTTTCCGATGCTTCAAAAGACGAGGCGGACGCATCTACCTCATTACCTATTCCCGAAAAAGACGAAGCAGCTCCTAACGAACCAAAAAATGAAAAAATTAAAGTAAGTCCTTTTCGAAAATGAATATTTTAAACATTTTACTTTTTTTAAATTAAATATAGGAAGAAAACTTAGACTTGGATGGTTCCGAGGAAGATATTTGGGCTGGAATTAACTACACTATCGATACAGAAACAGGTAAGAGATTAATAAATATCCAATAAGAAAAAAAATGCAAGAGCAACAAACGGTACAAGCAGGCCCTCGTGTGTGGCATTTATATCAATGCGCATACATGAACCTCATACATTTATGAAACGGTTTGTCACAATTATGACAGCCGCCCATCATCGCGGCAATTTATTTTAAAATTGGGCATTAACGCGGCTCGAGAGAAGGACATTTCATTTTTAATAACCATGAAAAATTATTTAAAAGCGGTCTTACAAGATGTGTCGTTGGACGAGCGCCTTCCACTGGTATATTATTGACAGTTAGTCGCATTCAAACTCAAATAATAGAAAAAAGAGAACGTCTCTATTCCCGGGGGATTTAAAAAATAGTCGTCAAAAGTAAATACGATCATTAATACGGGAGAGGGATAATAGAAAAATTTTGCTGGCTCATCGGATGTCAAGGAGGACCATTAGTCATAAACGCCATCGCTACTGTCGAAATACCCTCTGCAGAATCAGTAAAAGCATCCCCCTTAATGGCAACTAATTTAATTCAATCGTTGCGCGCAACTAACGGCGCAGCACTGGTTCAATGCCTGCGCGTTTTTAGATTTTAAATTTTTTTTTTATTAAAAATGGAATAAATTTGGAAAAAGAAACAAGGAACATGAATCAGAGATAAAAGGAAAATGATAATGCGGTTTATGACAGAAAAGCTCCCCCTAATGCAAGAACACTCCGCGTGATGGAAAATCAAGGGGAAAAGAAAGGCAGCTCTCTCGGTTCGGGAAGAGGAGGGTGCGTCGATAAGATCCAGAGGGGGTGAAAGCCTGGATGTCGCTATTTTCCTGCAAAAGCGGGTAAATCGTTAATCAAAAACAAAAATTTAATTGCGCTCTTCGAGCGAACGTCTCAAAGAAAGAGAAGACGCGTTCTTCTTTGTCGTCCCGACACGGGGTGGGTATGTTCCGAGAAACATTCGTATGATAGAAATTGTCAAGTCATGGTATACGCTGGGACGAATAAAAAGTAACACTGAAGGCCCAATACCTTTTTTGGTCGTTTTATTTCAACCGACACCTGCCTTTAAATTACTCAATTTAAAATTTCCAGCACACCTTACGGTATTTAATAATACGAAGGGAAACTCTTTTCAGTTTTTAATCACGCTTCACTAATAGTGATAGGATGTCACCAGTCTTGCGGCCTTGGTGAAATGTCATGAAGACAGTCCTCTCGCTCGTTCGCTCGCTCAGCGAAAGACTCGATCGTAATCGAATTTTTTTTGGTTTTTAAATTATATATCCCTTTCAAAAAATTTTAACAACCTTGGGCTCACTCTCACCGCAAGAAGGACCAAAATGAACTCCCAACAAAGGCATTCGGAGTTAATCCACTTAAAAAAAGCCCCACGAGATACCAACTTAATGACAGAGCTTTTGAACGATCGAATCAGACGATTAAAAGAAGAAAAAAAATTACTTTATTCGTAGAGGTTTATTGACTAGAGTGACCCCTATAAGTTGAGTGAATTATTTGGCTAATACGGTGCTTATTTGGATAGGTGTTAAAGAAAACACCGAGTCATTTTAGTCTGCAGAACGTCTAGAATCGGGCTTGTCCCCAATAGTGGCCACTGAATGAATAGTGTTTACATTGTTATATCATCACTATAAGTATAGCGTCATGTATCTAAGGAAAACACCAAGTATGGCTAAGTCATGCAGACTTGCATTGAGTTTAGTTGATTTTTAGTTCAATTGGTCAGCGACTTTTTTGTTATTGATCATTAAAAAAAACTCTAAAATCGTCCCAAAGAGAATGAAAAAAAGTCGTGTTGAATTCTTTGGATCGGGTCGAGAGATTAATGTTGAAGCCGCTATAATAGTTGGGGTTAAATGTGGCTCCGGTCCCCCCTTGTATCAGCCCCTCTGCAATTCCCTTTCCCTGGTCCCCATTGTCTGAAATGGCGGCCATATTAGTTGTTCGAGTTCGCTCTGTTGCCTCTGTTCTGATTGGCTTTACCAGTTTTCAACTCGACAGTCTGTATAGTGAACGTTCTTTCATCCGAAGTATACATACCCGTGAGCCGTGCCGGTCAATAATAAATTAAATTTTATTTTATTTAAGTTGTAATGTGCTTCACTTAGTGCGTTACTCAAAAGGTGTTAGTGGTATTTTTCTGGATTTCTAATTGCAATCGATTTAATTTCCAGGTAAGTCACTTTGGATCGAAAATTAGAAAAAGAAAATTGCAACAATCGTTGCATTTTAATCATTAGTCTTTCTAACAATGCCCAAGATATCTATGAAATATTAATGATTTTTGTTTGGCGCACTTTTGAAATGTCAAAAATCTTATATTGTATCCAAATTTATGATTAATGATTTAGGGTTAGGTATAATGGTTATAAAGGTATGCCCATGGGACCTTGCTGCATGACTTGGTCAAATTATTTCTGATCCTGAAAAATGAAGTAATTTTTGGGGCCTTTTGGGTTTATTTTTTCCCTTCGTTTCGAACCGGACTTTAGGTAGAATCTTCTATTAATTATAACAAGGCAGTAAGATTCTCTCTTTTTACATTAAGAAACCATTGTT
The DNA here is from genome assembly GCA_013372445.1 of Hypothenemus hampei. Classification (NCBI taxonomy): domain Eukaryota; kingdom Metazoa; phylum Arthropoda; class Insecta; order Coleoptera; family Curculionidae; genus Hypothenemus; species Hypothenemus hampei. The sequence goes on along the minus strand of JABRWK010000086.1, from coordinate 135,185 downwards.
ATTATTAAATCATTAATTTTTGAGGCTTAAATCATTGGCTGAAAGAGTTCAAAACTAGATTTAACGATATTTTAAATCCGACGGCCAAAAATTTCAATCCAAAAATTATAAAAATCAGTGAATTTATATAAAAATAAAATTTGTATGTAAAATACAATTTTTCATTTTTAAACTTTTACAGTTTAAAACTATATTTCAAAATTGTACAACAGCATTTTAAAGAAAATTTTTTAATATTGAAAGAAAGCTACGGTCAACTCCAATATTCGAGAATATACTTCTCCTGGATTCTTCCTTTATCAGAATAGAAATACATTTTCCAAAAATTTCTTATTAAACTGTACTAAAACTTTACAAGGTGTAAATTTCAATGTTGCATGGTCCTTGGTACTTGAATGCCAATAGTTGTTCAATACCAATCAAATGGCTTTAAAAAGACGTCTTAAAGATTAGAATAGGAATTTTTACTTACACACAATGGAATAGTAGTTGAAAACAACAATCAAACAATATTTGATGATTTTTTAATAATCGAACATAACAATTTTAAGATGTTGCAATGATAACATCCAAAACATGTCAGTACAAAGACATCTTTAAGACTTTATGAATATCATATCTTTAATTTTTAAGAACTCGCTAAAAAAATTTTCTTCGACTTTCTGTAGTTTTTTAAATTTTTATGGAATTCTATGGGAAAATTTCACCTTGAATTCATTGTTAGTAAAAGTTTGAATTCGAAAGATTACTTCCATTATCAAAAATGATTCCTAGTCTTAATTTCAATTCCAAAGTTCTATGAAATACTATTTTTTCTTAAAAAGACTTCGACATTTTTTAAATACCTATATTTTATTAGCGTAAGAATGTTTGATAAAAGATCTTTAAAAGAAGTTCGAGTATTTCACCTTTTATAAAAGGAAAAGATAGAGCCAAGTAGCACTTGTTTCGAAGGAGGAAAAGGGCCCATCATAGGGCATTGTCGTGTAGTGGGCAAAGTGTCAAAAATTAAATTTTCTATGGTCGGTCAAGAAAGTAAATAAACAGCGGGTGACGTTGATGACAGCACCAGGCCACATTTAAGAGATCTCAAAAGGCACTCGAGACTGTCTAATAACATTACAGATAATAATCTCTTTTCTTAACATCACATAAGTAGCGCCAAATTTCGGGGCCCTCATTTAGATTCATTTTAAATGGCTTCGAGGAACAGAATGGTGTCAATTTGACGTTTTAATTTCGAACCAGCCCCGAAATCCAAAGAATAAAAAAAGAACCCTAATGTTAAAATCCATTTTTAATTTCCTGTTTGGTATTTTGTAACTTGAGGGATCCATAACGAATTACTGTCTAAAAAAAATCCTTTCTCTCGATTCGTATTAGCAATGGTTTTTTTCAAGGGCGACCGAGAACAGTGGCAAATAATTGTCTTTTTGTGCTTGACGACCGTTTTGTCATACCTACTTAGTTTGGAAAAACACAAGCTAGCGGAGCGGGAAACGTTCGAATTTTCGAACCGGCCCTGGCAAACCCATTGGCAGATGTAATTTTCAAATCAAATTCATTAGCGGTTAGCTGAACCCGTCGTGAGAGTGAACAAAATGGTTCCCATTGGCGGTCTTCTTTGATGGGTGCATTCCTTCTATGCGTAAGTGCCTTTCAGGCCCGAGAAACGTTTATTGACTTTTTTTCTATTCCGAACCGATTATCTTTTTAGTTTTGGAAATATCACCTTGATCCAAAAAAAAAAAAGAAATTTTCCTTCTTGCGCTAAAATTCCAGTCAAAACTTTTCTCATATTTCTGAAAAATGGCAATGAGATAAATAATTTATTAAAATACATTTATGATTATATAATCATGTATAAAATACATGGCGCCTTTCAACAACATTGACTCATGTTCCAGTTAATCTTTTGTATTCGAAACTATTGTGCTAAGCCAGGTAAATATAATATCCAATAACTTTTACTTTCTCTGAAAAATTCCCTTAAACACTAAATAGAATTTTTCTATATCCATGTTTATTCTATCAGGAGTGTAATCTTCGATTACCTTTATCAAGTCGATAGTTCCGTTGAACTGTCAAGTTAAATAACTAACAAAAGACGTACTTTGGCAGATATGCGATAATTCTTCCTGAAGACCTGTCAGGGTAGGTGTCGATTTCTAATTGAAGAAAATGCCGCAATCGACGCACGCATTTATTTCTTTTCTGACGCATTTTCAAACATTTTTTTCTTTTAATTAATTAAAACAACAGTTATGCATCAGGCAATTAAGAAAAAAAATTAATTAGTTTTTGCGTGCGCAAGAACGGTAACACGATTACAGGAACGATTATTAAGTAAAGTTCAATATTAATGACCTTAATTTTACTTAAATATGTACTTTCACTTAGGGAAGTATTAAGGGCAATGCTAGTTTGTTTTTTTTTTGAGAAAATAGTGATTTTTTAGTTTTTTCTAAGATGCACCTGTTTTCGACCGTTATATTTTGCGTGGTGCCAAAATAAAATTGAAATTTCTTTAACTTGTCATCCTTGGTCAGCAGAAAAATTGTCTAGTCATTTTTAAAAGAGGTAATTGCATTTGTATTATCACTAAACGATCACTAGTTTAATGTTTCATTCATATTTTATGATACATGTATTATTTCTTGTAATATTTTTATTTAGTTCAGATCTATTGCAGTTTCTTCGAGCCAATGTAAAAAAGAAAACTTGAACAACAAGGTATATCTATTGAAAGGCTGTTTCCTGAAATATTTTAATGAAATATTTAATGATGGCTTGACACTTTTAGTTGAATATTTCAAATTTACAAATACTCTATAACAAGCTAAAACTGTCGCTAATATTTAAAAGTTTTTGATAAAAATTTAACATTAAGTGTTTACATTTTTGCTTATTCCCACAACTACTTAAAATCTTTACTGATTTTTCTCACATATTTTGGAGTGATTAACATCTTGATTGAAACGTGAAAGAATAATATTTTGTCCTCCTACATCATCAGCAAACNAAAAAACTCATAAACTATTTCTTTTAAAAAATGTTTAAACCAATCTATACTGTATCAGTCAATTTAATAGGTACAATCAACCGTTTAACACTCTAGCAATGCAATCTAAGCCGCGTTCCACACTGGAACAACATTTCAGCAACTTATTCCAATTTCTTGTTGGAAGAAGTTTAGATTCATTAAAATTTTTAAATAAATAACAAAGTATCACAAGTACAACATAATTCAACACAATATAACATAACTATTCCAACAAAGGTAAACTTTTTGTGTAGCAATGAGTTGCAGTTGCATTATGTTGTAGTATGGTGCTCTAGTGTGGACGAACTTTAATACTTGCATTGCCATAAAGGAGAGCATTTCTAAAAGTATTTAACTGAATTCGATATGACGCAAAGCATGAAGAAAATATAAATTTCACGGAAAAAAACATCGAATGCAAAAAAAAGAAAAGTTTAGCTCTTAAAAAAACTATATTCTATAAACTATTTGATTTCAAAACTGAGGACATTTGTTGAACAAAGCGAGAATCCCACATTATTGCGCAATCATTTTTTTGTCCAATAACTTAACGAATTGATTCCAGAAATATCGTGTTACCCTGAAATGTAACTCCAGTTACTATTACAACCGTTTTGAATGAATTGAAATGATGACAAAAAACAATACCTACATAATCCAACATTTTTTTTTATATTTCAAATGTATTAGAAATTCTTTTTGCAGCCTTGGATATTCTTAGACAGTACCTAAAAAGTCGTACATATCGTTAAAGACCTTTAACCAGATAAAAATATAAAATAATTGAAAATAAAAGTTAATATTTAAAAAAAATAACCAAGGATGATTTAAAAATTTGTAAAATTCTAATTTCTATGAAATTATTATTGAATTTCTTGGTTGAAAATGAGGAAATTGTGTTCGGCCATTGCAATTACGCAAAAGTAGACCGTAAATTAGGGTGGAGAAATAAAGGGCCCCATAAATATGTTACATTTTATCGGGTCCGACCAATGGGATGGGAGTTAATTTAAAAACATGGCAAGGGGGAGAGGGGAGAAAGATACCATGCAGGTAGGCCTTTTAGTCACGCCGATTCCGCCGTCGGGCTATCATTATGTTAAGCTTTTGGTCAGTTATTATTTTTTTTCGAAACTCCAACGTTTCCAAATTGCTTTTTTCTGCCATTTTGATGTGCTTTTTTTTGTTTCGAGGGATTTTTTAACGTCAATGTACTAATTTTAATTAAGGTGAGTCACATTCGATTAAATCGAGCAACTTTGGTTGATAACTATTAGAATTGTGGCCAATCAAATAGCTCTTGTTTAGCATAAATATACTAACAGCTTTAATGGAAAATGCTATTGCGATTAAAATTTTTACTAGCATACCTCTGTTTTAATTAAAAAAATTAAAAAACCATTTAATAAATAACAACATATTCGAGCCGGGTATTCTGACGACTTGAAGGAATTGTTTAAGATAAATGAGAAAAAAAAACCTGTAAAAAGTATGAACTAATTTTCAACTAATCAACGTTGGCCCTATTGTAAAAATAATTGCCCACCTGCGGCCTGAATATGAGCTGTCAATAGGCGAATTTTATCGGCCTACGTATCTCTTTCCTTTTGGGTGGCAAAAAAAAGTTGCAGATAATTGCATTTATGCATTTTTCCGAGAGGCGGAAGTTTAACCTCGTTGTCAAGCTCGAATTCAGGTGCCGAAAAAACTGTATTTGAGCGACATGCAGATAGGATTGTAAAAGAAATGTGTAGACTTAACGTAGAAAGTTATTTAGTTCGGTGATCTAAATCCTCGGGGCACCCATCCTTGTTAAAGAGAAATTTTCTGCACCAATGTCCATGCAACAACTTTTTTTACAACAATATGCTAGGACTATTACTGATAAACTGGACGGAACTTCTAGTTTGTTTGTTATAATTTACTTTTCAGGGTTTTAGTTGCCAATCATAAACTAAAATATAAATAAAAACCATTAGAAATGTCATAAAAATACAAATACATACCTTAAAAGCCATAAAAATATGCTAAACTATTAAATCGAGGAAGTGTATAGAATTTTTAACTATAAATCGTGTTAAAAAAATGTCATGAATGTTAGGTGTGAGAAATTAACAAAATACTACAACAGTGTAAAAGCCCTGTACATTTAAGAATTTCTTGGAATAATTGTTTTTTAAAGATGCTTTTTGAAAGTGGTTCCTAAAAAGAAGTTCTTTCATTCAGCCGCTGAACAAATATTAATTAACTTCACGGTGATTAATCGGGCTACTTTCTAGGTATCTGCTTTGATGAGCGCCTTGGTTCTTTAATTAGCCGCACCCCCCGATGACTCAGCTGGAAAAGTGCCGTTTTTCCATATAAATCACGTTTTTTTTATATTTGCAGGAGAGTATGTGATAAAGGGCGAACCGGGGGCTGAGGCGAGCAACTCTACATGCGATTTGGAAGATATCGATTTGCCCTTGTCGGAATTCCTTCTCGATGAGGCTCTTCGTTTGGTCGAACTTAACGATGACTCGCAACAGGTAAAAATATAACAGTTTTTACTAGAACTTTGTAACAACAAAAATTAAAACATTTGCAGAAGAACGCCTCTGGGCTTCTAGCGAGTCTCGAGGCGCTGGAAAACAGTACCGACAAACCAGATCCTTTGGAAGCAAATGTTTTTAGCACCGATTTAGGAGACGACTTTGATTTGTTTGACGATATGATCCAGACGCCCCAGTTCCACCATCCCCATCACAGGGCCGCGTTCCAGGTTAGTATTTTGTTTTTATCTTCATATAATGTCGGTTGTTTTGTTTTTTGCTCGAGATATACCTCGAGGATGGTTTTCGTTTTTTCCTGTCGTATTACAACGGGCGAAACCAGCGACGCATGAAATAAGAAATACATTCAACCATAACGTACAAAATGGTCGGAGATCATTACGGAAGAAGCTTAAAATTTTAATTAGCACGTGTGTTGTTTTTTGACATGGTGTTTTTGCTATAATGAGGGTACTTTACAGTGTTGTCAGTTTTAGAAATATTTTTCTATCAATAATAGACTAAAGATAAGAAAAACAACTGGTAAACAACAATGCTGATTTTGAAGTCAATGAAACCGATTTTTTTGTCATGGAATAGTTTTCTCACGTTGTCAAAAATTGGAAAAAGTATCCAAATCTCTCTGTTAAAACATCTCGTAAAAGCGCATTCAAATGAAATATAATTTCCTTTAACTACATTTGCGTTTAAATTTGTTAATGTTCACTGTACTATTGAAGGTTGTAATAGATAAAAACAGAGCTTGATATAATTTTGATATTTGTGTTAGTTTAATAGCAGCTTAACACATTCACCCAAGTTTTTGATAAAACGTGTTTATAAATTTCCGTGATAATAATTCTCTGTGTCCTCATGGGTATGTGGTTAACCTTTTTTATAAAGACCAATAGTAAAAGCTTCAAAGTAAATTTTTATTATGACAAATGAGCTGCGGAGTTCAATTCAGTGGCTATTTTTGTTAGTTGCGGGTTCCTCTTGTCAAATTATCATTTTGTTAAAGGTTTTAAAATACCATCATCGGCACATTTATCATTACGAGGTACGAGGTACCTGTCCCAACTGTCACTGCAGGTGTCAAATGGTAAAATTTAGGAGAACCTTAAATGGTTCATTTGTAAAAATAATAAAGGGTGGTCAATTGAAGCTAATTTTTAACGCCACAACGATTGCATTGAAATAAATTTAAACCTCGCTCTAATTACGTGTTTTAAAAAATGGTTGTATTGTGGCACCGGTACCAAAATATTTACTTAGTACGGGACACAATAACAAGACATTCTTTTGTTTAGGAACCCGCTGTGACAATCTTAAGTTGATCTTTTCACCTGTCACACTGAAGTGCTCTCGAAAATTCTTCAAGGCACCATATACAGAATTAAATATTGGAAAATAACGATTCGATTATTTTCACAGAATCGCATGCCGTATGTGCGCACCGTGAGCATGGAGCAACGCTGGCAGGACCTGGCGAATTTGTTGAGCCTCCCCAACCCCGGCGAGATCCACCCCTTCGGGGCTCACCACGCCCTTCCCAATTACGGGCACCCCCATGCGCACGCACACCCCGCTGCTGCCGCGTATGACACCAGGGGCGTACTTTTGCACAATGCCACATTACCTACTCCTATGGGAGATTTAAATAGTACCATGTCTTATGGAAATTTAGGTTTGTCTTCTTGTTATTTGAAATAATTTTTTCAACTTATTTTTATAAAGGCGGTACAATTGGTAATGCTGTTGCTACTTCAATGAATCTTACCAATAGCAGCGAACCCATGGGAGAACCTAGCACCGCTCCTCATTACAAATTGGAACCCTCCAATGAAATGATGTACTATCCGGTATGAGAAAGTTTTCATACTTGATTGAACAAAGTTATAATAAATCTAATTGTTTTAGAACAATACGAGTTCCGAGTTTGGGAGTAATCAAACTGATGGATTTTTATCCAATTTGCTTAATGATGAGGACTTGCAACTTATGGACATGGCCATGAACGAAGGTAAGTTTTCAAAAATGTACTTTCGCCATTTTGTATAGAAAATGAGACAAGATAAAATTTTAAGTTTGGACACCATATAAGCGGTTATTTAAATATAAACGTGTTTACTTTTCATATTGATTGCATTTTACGCTTTAAATGAAGACGATATACTAAAAACAACGAGTTGGTATAATTAAAAATTATATTATTGGAAGGAGCATAGGTTGGTGTCATTATTAAAACAAAACTTAGAAATTAGGTAACAGCAAATGCAAATTTTATTTTAAAAGAACTAAAATAATAATAGTGAAATGTCCAAGTCATTGTATAATGTAGATAAAAATAAATATCGCCCGGTCTATTTTCGGGCCCATACAGTCAAACTTTTAGCGTATTGTCTAACAGGTGGTGTCTTCTTGAGTTAAAATTTCATTTTTGATTTAAACTCGTCGTGAATGTACCTGTGTTAGTGGTAATTAGAAGATGGACATCTCTTTTGGAAAACCGTTCAGAATTGAACATATTGCACATGCTTTTGTGTCACGACTTTTTCATTACACTGTAAGCCGTTATGTAACAAGTTTTTTTTTCTAACAGTTTTAAATAAATTTTTACAATTGTGGACTTTGGCGCAGTTGAAATTATTTATTATTTTTGGCGTTATAAATCGATCGGGTTTGTCGGTAAAATTTTACCAACATTCCCCGAAAATAGATAGTATTATCAGGAAACAACGAGGACAGCTTATGTATGTGGGGAGGTCCAGATAAATTTAAAACGCAAAACATTCTTGCAACTTAAATTTTCGTATTGGCTTTACACATACATACATATACTAAAATTTCGTTCATCCATTAAAGCCTTTTTAATGTTACGAGTTAAGCTGAAAATCATTCGTAAATAACATACATTTGTAGCTGTATCTCAGATATTTTTTTGCTTGATTCGCGTCATCGGTTCGAATTTTGACGCAAATTTGTCTCGTAAAATCTCCCAATCCTCTTGACACTAAATAATTCGTAAATATTGTAAAAAAATTGTTGATTTCATTGTTTCATCCTTGACACTTACAATTAGATACGCGATTGACGGTACAACACGGGTATATTTGTATAAAAATTTGATGCACAAGTAATAATAGTAAAATTAAGTAATAATAAATAAATTAGTAATTTTACAAATGGAAAAAGAGGAAGAAAGTAATTGTTGTTATTAATTAATGCAATGTATTCAATATATGCATATATTGCTTTGTAAAACAGACAAAAGGGGAAACAATGTAAAGTGGTAAACATCGTCTTGTCATGATTTAACCAGTCAGGTTCTTATCGGTCTAGTAGATCAGTTATCAGTTTTGATAAGGTTGAATGGAAGATTTTTAGAAATTTTAGCATCTAAATAATTTATAGAAATAATAATAACAAAACTAGCGACTTTTAATATATTCAATATATTTACATGAATTATCGAACATAAAATTTTTATCGTTATGTTTACTTGAGAAGGCGAAATTAATCTAATTGTAAGCATAAATGAAAAATAGCTTAGTCATTACATTTTAAGAGGAAAAAAAAAACGACATCATTCTGAGATAAGAACACATCGAGAATCGTTATTTATCAACGGCTTACATTAAAATTAGTTGGACTGTGTCGTCGTTGATGGTTGCTAGTAGATTTTCCAAACGATCTTAGGAAAAATCGCGTATCGGCAACATTGCACTATTTTTACACTTATCTTATTAACGATAAAGTACTTTTTAATCGTAACTACTAGATTAAATCTTANAAATTTGTTTTCTTTTTTTCTTTTAATTTTTGTTTTCTCGTGTATTTACAATGGAAGTGATGTCGTTAGTGTTCAAATCAAACGAAATAGAATTGTTTTCTTTCGATTCGTGTTTCCTCTATCTAAAAATTATTTGTTGTGGCTGTTGTTCCTGTTGTCTTTGTTGTTGTTACGTGTGTAAGGTCTAGAAAAAAAAAACAACATTCAAATGAATCTTTGCAAACGTGACCTATGCAATAACAGGATAGTTTATCCTGAACATTATTCCGTCATGCCTACATTAACGATTGACTCGTATTTAGGTTAGTACTAATGTAAATACGCTCCGTACATTTAATTTTACATTATTTCACTATTTCATTTCATCAGGCTCTTGATTTTATTCATCACAGTAATCAAATTCGGTGAATTTTACGACATTTGTTTTTCATTATCATGGAATTGGATTCAAATTAATTATAAAAATGTAACAGTTTAACGGTAACGAAATATTTATTAATTCTTTTACATTAAATTAAACAAATGAATGTATATTCGCGATAACTATTACTACAGATTAATATCAACACTATAGAATATTATACACGTTACAAATCACTTGTCATTAATTGTGAAAAGAAATCAACAATTTTACAAATTCGATTCTATTTAATAAATGTAGTAGAAATGAATAAAAATTTAGTTAAATTCAAAAATATACAATTCCATAAAGTTCATATTTATGAATAGATTAACTAATTGTCAAATGGATAAGAGACCTCGTCGCTTAATTCTCAGAATTGTTTATTGTTGCAGGTATGTACACCATGCGTATGTTGGACAGCAACAACACTGTCAGCAATTTAAGCATGAACAACACAACAGCTGCAGGAACTACTACGAGTGTTTCGAGACACGATATGGAACGTCTTGATACCTCAAGCGATAGCGCCGTGAGCTCCATGGGCTCGGAAAGAGTTCCCTCACTATCCGATGGAGAATGGTGTGACGCGGGATCTGACTCCGGTCACACCACCACTGGGGAACATTATCCTCAGGATTATCAAAACAAATATCGCCCCTATGATTACAGTTACTCAAATCGCTTATCCGAAAATGGACGTATGCCTCCAGTTGCCCAGAAGAAACATTTGATGTACGGCAAACGGTTTCACGCTTCTGGTTTTTCTGAGTATCGTGACTCTTCTAATGCCTTCCAACAAGACAATGCCGGATCCAGAGCCAAGATACCCGAAATTAAATATTCTTGTTCTGCCGAGTTTACTCATCTCCCAAGAACTCCTGTCGACCATATTCAGCATAATCATACCTATCATTTGCCCGCTGAAAATGCAGGAGTTATGCAAAGACCAGTCTCTAGAGATAAAGGCAAAACTCGTAAATCTGAAGAAGAGCATTTAAGCAGAGACGAAAAACGAGCTAGAGCTTTGAACATTCCTATTTCTGTAGATGACATTATCAACTTGCCTATGGACGAGTTCAATGAGCGTCTATCGAAATACGATTTGAGCGAGGCTCAATTGAGTTTGATCAGAGATATCAGGAGAAGAGGAAAGAACAAGGTGGCTGCTCAAAATTGCAGAAAAAGGAAATTGGATCAAATCTTGAGTTTGGCGGACGAAGTGAAAGAAATGCGCGACAGGAAGATGTCAGTGATGAGCGAGCACAAGTATGCCTGTGTCGAATTAAAACGCATGAAAGACAAGTATCAACAGCTTTACAGACACGTTTTTCAGGTAAAGTTTACTTTTTGTCGAACAAATAATTGGGGTTTAACCACGTTTAAACATATCACGTGATTGTAACAAAGTTCGTTTATCTCCTAACCGGACACGGAGACAATTGGAATGAAAACACTTACTGTCATACGTCAAGTGTAATTTTTTAATAGGCTTATCGCTGTTATTGTTGCCAAAATCATGTTTGCGCTACGTAAATTTCAAGCCAATGCAGATGATAATAGTTCAATAGATAAATAAATAATTTCTTTAATAAATAAATATATGATGTCTAAGTTTAAATCACCTTCGTTGGTGGCTTTATTAAAAACAAAAAAATGTTGTTTGAAATATTAGATTGTGCCAGGATAGTTCACGAGAGTCCACTTTGAAAAATTTCTTACTGGCAAAAATCCAAAAGGGTTTAATCACAATTTCTTGCAGATCAATTTTAATTTCGATGTTGAAAGATAATTTTTTATAAATTTAAAATGTTGCGCTAAAACACGTGAACCGAAAAAGAACGATTTTATTGCAATAATAGATGATGGATTTTAATAAACATATTATTTAAATTTGTAAATTTCCACATTTGCTTGAATTATGTATTTTTCTTTTACAGAATTTACGTGATCCCGATGGAAATCAATACTCGCCATACCAATACAGCCTTCAAACGGCAGCCGATGGTTCGATTTTAATGGTGCCTCGATCGAACAGTAACATGAATGCAGAACGAAAAGACCCTCCACAAAATCAAAAAGACTAAATTATTTTCCCTTTCTATATACAATAGAATGAAGTTGTTTGAGCTCAAAACAAGTGACGAAAGAAAAGTTTTGTTTTTCAAAATTTCTTCTATTAGTATAGCTCGTGTCAATTTGTCAGGCAACGTCAGTTCGGCACGAGTCCGCTCGTTTAGGTTAGAAGCATTTATTTTTTGTAACATTTTTTACGTTAAAAGATGCAAAAATAATATATATTTTTATATAAAATTCAGGTGATGAATATGCCTTTTCGTAAATGTTGTAAATAATAGTTAGGGTTAGCGAATGAAAATGATATGGATGGTTTAAATACAGGGTATCCCAATTTGGTTATATGTACAGGGTTTTTTTACTTATTCTCAAAGAGAAAAAGATGTTTTGGGGACATTGTGCTACTTTTTTAAGTTGCAAATAGATTTTTCCCGACCCCACTTTGCTATTGAGATACAGAGTGATTATGAAACTGATCTCTCTCAGCTATTTCGAGTGTCTTGTAATGAATCGAAAGGGTAAAAACTGTTTCTTATGGTTGTTTTTATGTAGAAACCAGTGATGTGCTCTGTGTGTTTTTCTAAAATCGATAAGTTGTGAGATATAAATCAAACATACGGTAATTTAAATGGGACGCCCTGTATATTTTGTACGGTTAAGTTCGTCTTTCTATCAGCTTTTTCAAAATATATAACTTTGTATGATAAGGTCTCGAAATGTATAATTTTTACTATTCCGATAAATTTTTATTAATACCCTTCAAAATAAGCGAGAAATCATGTCAAATACAATAAAATTGGGACATCCTGTACATACATACACTCATTGTCTAGGTGCAATAGACGCATTCTAGAATTAATAATGATATTTTTACACAAGCAGACGAACATAAAAATAGGAATCGGACATTTTAATATTAATATAGTATCATATTTAACTTAAGCTTATCACTATTAAGAGAACTTTAACCTTCACGTTAGTTGAAGTCACTTTTAATTACTATTCCTGTATTAATATGTCTGATTTGTCATGTTTTAAGATACATATTTTACTACTTTAGTTTTTAGAAATACGGCGAGGCTGGTTTAATTTAAGAAACATTGTTTAATCATCATTTTACGTGTGTAAATGCAAGTATTGGTGAATAATAAATAATAAAAATTAATATATTATAATAATCGAAAGATGAGCATTGTGATTTCCACGTAAAACGTTTTGTTTTAACAACAAAAGCAAAATATTAATTTTTATATAAAATATAGTTTTTGTACATTGTATAGTAGTGGACGTGTAGTCGAACCTCAAATGCATCTTCCGTCCGGAGTTGCTAAATATTTAAAGCTCTAAACCACCTATACAGAGCTTTTAAGGTTTAATTGCAAATATGTAATTGTGAATGTTTATAGTATAGTTATTGGGATCGTTAGTTTACTTAGGCAATGGTTTTTTTTTCTATAAGCAACCTATATTCGTGCTTGAATATTTTCAGATATAATGCTTTTAGTGTCATAACGTTTACTTGATAGTCACCTAACGTAGGTTTTCATTTCGGCATAGATAAATAAAGAATGAAATTTGGCACTTTTTTAAGTTCTTTTAATTATAAATCATAGTTTTGTGCCAATAGTGCGTCGATCTCTCCAAATATAATGATCTTTTACGGTTTTTTTTTGGAATTTTTGTTTTTATTTTTTATCACTGAAAAAATTTTCGGGTAGGATATTTTTGATTTTATTTTGTAAATAAATTCATTCATAAATTAAAAAAAAATAAAATGCTATCAAATCGTTTTTTTTGCAATGAACCCGTACGACGACCATATCATAAGGCAGGCCGCAGCATTTCCGCAAGTGAAGCAATACGTAAAAAAGTCAAATCCTGCTTACCCCGATGTTAAATTTCTTTTGTTAATGCCAACACTACTACTACTACACTTGTTACAATTAGTGTAGTAGATAGATGTGACTGTTTTGTTAACAGGTTGTTCACATTATTCAAAAACCAAACACCGGATAATTCATCACTAAAAATAGGTATATGGGACTCTTCTCCTTAAATTTGCATACATTTATTATTTATCAAAGAGTCATCAGAAGGCAAAGTAAAGATGGTAATCTCTTCGGCAAATTTCAGATGAATAAAGAAGATGTGCTAATGAGTCACATACTCAAGTTTGGAACTTTTTCTTTGATTCACTCTGGCAGTATGTGATTAGAAGATTCAGCACTTTCTTTCGACTGATTAAAGAAAACTAGATGAGGGCTGCTTGTATTCCTTGAATTTTTTCACGATACACTTGTATGGTAACTGTAACAGTGATGGTTTGATTGGCTGCTGACAATATGGTACTGGACAGTTGTTGACAAGCGTAAAATTTAAGCACAACATTAACATCCGATCAAGAAGAGGTTCATTATAGTTGCGTAAACTGTTTGTCGAACAAAAGATAAAACAGTTCATTTTGTTATGATATGAATTTCATATGGGACCATTGTTTCCACATCTTTCCTAGCATGGTTAATGTTTTCATCACTCACATTTACCATTTGCGCAAGTTTTAATTTACCTACGCGATCTGTTAAAGATCCTCATTGTTAATCAACTTTGTTCTTTCAGATTGTATTTCATCAGTCAAAGTGATATCTTCAGAAGAAAATTTCTCAAGAATCACTTCTGTACTTCCTGATCATTTACTTTCCTCACTTCTCTTCTGAATTCGCTGTGAAAAGATACAGAGTGATCCTCATATAACAGTAAACAGATGAGATTTTCTTGTTAAAAATGGTCAATAGTTTGATTAAATGAATGACTACTTGACGTAAGTGTCTTGTTTACATGACATTCATTAGAAAGCTATAATAAAAAGTGCTGCAATGAGTAATTTTTTCTTCGTTCGCCCGAAGGTCAATTTACTATCAGGGACCGTAAAGCCATTATCTTCAATTGATATTTATTCTTTTAAAAATGTTCATTGACGGATTATGCAATAGAGAGTGATTTACAATAAATTATTGCAACAAAATTTCAATAAGGCGTACATATTTGAATATCATATCTAAACTGGAAATTTGTAGTTGAAAAGATAAAAAAATATGTAAAACGAGAAAAAAAAATTGGTGCTTGATGATAGACAATCAACTGGAAATGTATGTACATGCGTCGTAGGAAGTTTCACATATTTTCCCAGTTTTCCTCGGTTTCGCGCGTATGGAAAGTGGATAAGATTAAATATAGCTATATTTTAAGAGATGCCTTGTCATTTATACACCAGATCTATTATATATTGTGGTGTTCAAACAGTAGTTTCACATCCGCTGAAAGTGATTCTTCAAGTTTTACATCAAATTTTTTCTTGTAAGTATTAAAATAAAGAAAGAAAAAAAAAAGCAAGTATTTTCAAATACAAATCAGTAAATTAATTTTTGAAAAGTAAACATTTTTTTCTTCAACTTCCAACACTTGAAGTTTTAAAGCTATTTTTAGTTTGTTTTGATTTACGCGCATTTTTATCTCTGCTCGTAAACCATCTAAAAAATAATAATTAAATCGAATGTCAAAATAAAATAGTTTGAAACATTTTCCAGTTCAAAGGCAAAAAATCAATTTTCCATTAACAAGGCTTCTCTTTTTTTACTAAATTTATCAGCGTTGTTACACAGATAAGCTAATTGCACAACCTGTTTCAATTGATCCCTGGATAATAAGGGCTCATTTACCTATCATTGTTTTTATACAATTAAGAGATCCCCTTTTCAATTATAATGTTATGCAAGAAACTGAAACGAGCCATTCTATTCGCATTTTTCAATATAGATTTGTTCCTGGAAACAACGTGTATTTAATATGTACATATTAGTGTGTGTATCAATGCAAAGTGTCAACCGCAAACACATTCAAACATCATTTTTTTAAATAGAATATGTAATTATTATTAAGTATTTGAAAGAGTTACGAGTTAAAGAGATTGATGGAAAGAATCCGTCATAGACCACTGTCAAAAATTCAATTGCTTCCTTTAAAAGTGAAAAATTTTCCAGTCTGATGATCTGGGAAACTAAGTGTAGTGTTAATTTCAGAAAATATCGATTCAATCTATTGTTTGATATTACTAGAGTGTCGAATTGAACTAAAACTGCATATATCATATGAAAAGATGTCATATTGTTCATGTGTAAAAAAACTTTTCGCTAGCTGAATGGAAATATCGTTTTTGAATCCGTGCCAAAGTTCAAAAGAATGCAAATTTTTTCAAGGGAATGGTCACGGAGATATTCTTCATAATAAATTTTGCCGTCAAAAACTATTGAAAAATCCTTGTCGCAATTGTTAAAATAATCCTGGATGATCTTTAGCGACTATTTGGAAAATAGGAAAAACCATAACAAGAAATTATTACTAAGTTTTTACAACAAAGTAAAATGGTAAAAGAAGTCTTGAAAAGAATTGTGTTTTTACAATTCACTACGCTGACAGACAAATCTAGGATTGCCTGGAATAAACTTTACCATTGAGGCTTCAAATTGATGTTATTTATTACTACTATGTCTATCTTAAACTGAAGAAAACGCTCAGAAATTTTCTTCCAATGAAGACTTGATTCGGGCCCTGAAAAGGTGGTTTGCAGATCAAATGAATTTTTTAGCAGAGAAGATTAAAGAAATATTTCCAGTTTTCACCTTATTTAGAAAGTATAACGAATTAAAGAGCTCGGTGCAATAACCCACCATGTGCATACTATGCAGTTTCGATAAAAACCTGTCATTTGATACGTTTAGATAATGTAATTTTAATAATTTCATATGACAATAACCCGAATTATATGCAAGAAATACGACCAGACCTTGTTCCAAACTATGTGGATGCCGTTTTTTTTAACAAAAACCAGCAAAAAGTCAACTTTGAGACTTTCTGATCTTCGACCAAACCTTCCAATTGAAATATAAGTAATTTCAGCTCAATAAATGACCAGTTTAGCATAATAGAACTGGGAATACATAATTGAAAAAGAAAATTAAAATTGGCAATATGAGGCGTTTCAACTGGACGAATCTCAAAGTCTTTCACTATATGGTCAACAATAAAGAAAAAATACGATACAAAATAACGAATTTCTAAACGCATTGAAGTCTAAGGATTTTTTTTGTATGTAGTACAGTACATTTCTACTGTTATAGCATTTCAAAAAAGTACACAAGCTTTACAGATATTCTGGATTTCATAGGATCAATATTTTTGCTCCAAGATAACGTATCATCGCTCACACGTTACTTCTAGTATAGGAAACATCATATTCATCTCAAATAGATCGTTACGATCTCAATTTTTCAGAACACTCGACCGTGAAAAACGAAATATCAACATGAACTGAAGGTGCCCTTCTAAAGCTTTAAGTGAAATTGTACTACTTTGAGCTACTTTGTGAAGTATATTGAAACTCATGAATTATTAGTACTTTCAAGTTTATTTTAGTCTGACATGTTTGAAATGTCAGACAGGAGATTTATTTTTAAAATTTTTTTTTAATTAAAAGCGCTGAAAGTATCCTTTTCGAAAAAAAAAAATCTTAACATTCACAAAATATAAAGTTATTTTTAAGTGAATTAAAATTTTACAAAAACATGTAGTACAAATTGTAAAACAAAAAAAAAAACACTGTTGTTGCTTTCATCGTGAATTTCGAATTTCCTCTCTTAACTTAATGCATTTTCCTACTTGCAGATGCTTTTATTAAAACATAATCAACTCTGTTTGGTTTGAAAACGTCAAAAAGCAATCATATTATAATCAAAACGCATATATATATATGTATATATATTTCGAAAAGCAGTCGGAGTCAATAAGAACGGTATGGTATTTTCTCTTGTTTAAACGAATTGAAATGGTCTTCTGTCTTCTTTCCAGCTGTTTTATCTTAATTGCAAGATTGTTTATCAATCAAATGGACCGCAGGGAAATATACGTTAACTAAAACATTGAAAACGTTTTGTTCGTTTATGTTTCCACCAATATTAACTTAATAAACAAACAATTTTCAAGCAAATCGCTTGTATACATGACCTATACGAAATATAAGATGTATTTTTAAACAAATTAATTAATTAAATAATTTACTTAATAGGTAATAGAACAAAATGGTATTTATTGCATTTTTTTCCTGTTTAAGTACCTATATAATTTGTATTTTTTTCTCAAAAAAATAGTAGGCTATTGCATTCTTTTACGAACCAGCTGCAAATCTATTATTAGAGTTAAGTAGTGAAATTGTAACATCCACATATTTTAATAATACACCTTTTGTTTATCAGATTTTTCCATAGTTACAAATTTATTTATTTATTATTTTTTTTTNAAAAAATACGATACAAAATAACGAATTTCTAAACGCATTGAAGTCTAAGGATTTTTTTTGTATGTAGTACAGTACATTTCTACTGTTATAGCATTTCAAAAAAGTACACAAGCTTTACAGATATTCTGGATTTCATAGGATCAATATTTTTGCTCCAAGATAACGTATCATCGCTCACACGTTACTTCTAGTATAGGAAACATCATATTCATCTCAAATAGATCGTTACGATCTCAATTTTTCAGAACACTCGACCGTGAAAAACGAAATATCAACATGAACTGAAGGTGCCCTTCTAAAGCTTTAAGTGAAATTGTACTACTTTGAGCTACTTTGTGAAGTATATTGAAACTCATGAATTATTAGTACTTTCAAGTTTATTTTAGTCTGACATGTTTGAAATGTCAGACAGGAGATTTATTTTTAAAATTTTTTTTTTAATTAAAAGCGCTGAAAGTATCCTTTTCGAAAAAAAAAAATCTTAACATTCACAAAATATAAAGTTATTTTTAAGTGAATTAAAATTTTACAAAAACATGTAGTACAAATTGTAAAACAAAAAAAAAAACACTGTTGTTGCTTTCATCGTGAATTTCGAATTTCCTCTCTTAACTTAATGCATTTTCCTACTTGCAGATGCTTTTATTAAAACATAATCAACTCTGTTTGGTTTGAAAACGTCAAAAAGCAATCATATTATAATCAAAACGCATATATATATATGTATATATATTTCGAAAAGCAGTCGGAGTCAATAAGAACGGTATGGTATTTTCTCTTGTTTAAACGAATTGAAATGGTCTTCTGTCTTCTTTCCAGCTGTTTTATCTTAATTGCAAGATTGTTTATCAATCAAATGGACCGCAGGGAAATATACGTTAACTAAAACATTGAAAACGTTTTGTTCGTTTATGTTTCCACCAATATTAACTTAATAAACAAACAATTTTCAAGCAAATCGCTTGTATACATGACCTATACGAAATATAAGATGTATTTTTAAACAAATTAATTAATTAAATAATTTACTTAATAGGTAATAGAACAAAATGGTATTTATTGCATTTTTTTCCTGTTTAAGTACCTATATAATTTGTATTTTTTTCTCAAAAAAATAGTAGGCTATTGCATTCTTTTACGAACCAGCTGCAAATCTATTATTAGAGTTAAGTAGTGAAATTGTAACATCCACATATTTTAATAATACACCTTTTGTTTATCAGATTTTTCCATAGTTACAAATTTATTTATTTATTTATTTTTTTTTTTTTAATTTTATATTTTAGATGTTAAATGATGAACCAAACCGTACCATAAAATGAATGACACGATGGATGCAACTGAAGTAACCAGAAGTTCCAACATGGAACTAAATGAATTTGACATTGGAATTGATCCACATTCAATATTCGATTGGGCCGAGTTAATTCCAACTCTAATCGTTTATGGATTTAGTTTTATTTTAGGATTAACTGGAAATTGTTTAATTATATTCACTACTTGGAGATATAGAAGGATGCACAGTGTGACAAATTTGTTTTTATCCAGTCTGGCATCTTCCGATTTATTATTGATAATATTTTGCATTCCCGTCAAGGTAGGTAGGTGGTCGAGGTGATTTTTCTGGAATAAAAATTCTCACTGCACTAAATAATTTATCGCAGCGAAAGAGACGAAAGCCTGTTGATAATTTGGTTTGGCAGAGCATTTAAAACGCGAAACATCAAAGTTGTGAAATTAAACGTTTCAGCCTGAATGTATAAATTCGTTTCGTGTTTAATTGTACGTAATTTATAACATCTATTAAACTGAAATTATTCAAACAAATAAAAATGCTTCTATAGCAAATTGCCAGCCAAACCATTATTAATTTTTATACGTATAGGGTCGGCAAAAAATAAAATCATATTAAATTTATTTATTTTTTTAATACGAAGTATAAACTTTAATCAAATTTTTATAACTTTATGATTTCGACCTTATACAAGGTGTCAAAACTCAAGCAAACTTATTAGCAAATTTACTCTTTTTAGATTTTTGCATTCATATAGTCCTAATTTTAGAAACAAATGAAGGAAAATCAGGACTATATGATTGCCGTATGTCAAATATCCCTGTTTAATGCCAACTGGACTCTATATACAATCGTTTAACAGCATCAATCGCAGTTTCAAACTAGATTTATAGTGTAGTTTTGTTATGATGAACTGTTGAAAGGTGAGAAGTCTCCAGTTTATTGGAATTAGAAGAAGACTGTGCAAATCGAAGAGATTACGATAAGTGATTTCATTTATTTTTTGGATGAGAAAAGAATGTCTTGTAAGGGCCATGCAGCTTCTACATCATTCATAATGAGGAATCGTTAGCACAACATAGAAGAAGAACTTTGCAGAATTTTCAGATTCCGCAAACGAAATTTCCTTAGTACTGATAAACCTACCAAAGGATAAAGAAAAAAATTCTCTCATCGTGACAACCCACGAGTCCGTTCATCTGCACATCAGAATTAATCTTTTTACACTATGAATTTTGCCAATTGTGGTCCATTGTGATTTCAATTTATTTTCAGAATTTGGATGTAAAATCTTCAGAATGTAATTTCGAACGATCAAAAGTCTTTGTTAATGGTTTTGCACTTCATACATATTGACTATAAACTAACCATTTACTTGGGAACTAAGCTATACAGGGTGATTCAATATTATGTGATCAAATTGTTATGGGTTGTTCAGTGTAATAATAGAAGAAATTTGAGTGTAAGAACTATATCCGAAAATGTGTCCCTAAAGAGCTATGAGCCATATGACGCTTTAAGACAGTTATGTGCCAAAATATGTTTTATCAAGTTAGTGCATTTTATTTTTTTTTTGTATATAGGGTATAGTTGCTTAATTTGGACTGCTGCGATAACCGAGGCCCTATAAGGGCTGTGAGTTTACTCTGGAAAAGAAATTCTTCTTGTGTACCTTCAAAATAATATAATGGATTAATTTTTTTAATAGAGTGCTTATTAAAAAAACTCAGAGCCTTTAGAGGATCGCTCGATCATCGTAGCGGTCCAAATTAGGCGACGGCCCATATTAGGCAACTTTACCCTAATAGCACTACAGTAACTGTTCAAAATTTCGGCTTTAAAACGCTGCTTTTAATTTTTGCAATTTTTGTTGAACCTTAGCTGAACTACACTAAGCAAGAACTGGTAGATATGTGGCTTAAAGCATTATAGGGTCGTAATGCCTTAGGAAGCCATTTTCCGACAGAGGTTCTTATGCTCAAATATTTTTAATTATTGCACTAAATAGTCCCTAATAGTTTGATCCCATAATTCTGAATCACCCTGTATAATCTTAAAAAGTAAAAATTATGAAATTCTTTTTTGCCATATATTCGTTAACATCTAAATGTAATTTTTAGGTAGCAAAACTTTTTTCCTACACTTGGGCCATGGGCTTATTTTTATGCAAAGTGGTACACTACATGCAAAATCTCTCTACCATTTGTTCAGTCCTCACTCTTACTGCCATCAGTATTGAAAGGTACATGTATTGATTTTGGAAAATTACATTTTAATTTTCATTTTTCTTAGGTATTATGCGATTGTACACCCGGTAAGATCCAAATATATATGTACTCTGAGTCAAGCCAAATCTATTATTCTGGTAATATGGGTCATATCGATTTTACTTGCAATTCCATCGTTAATTCTTTATGTAAGATTTTGTGTATATTTTAAAGTACATATTTTAAAATTTCTTACACTAAAGAGACTAGAATTTACAATTAGAAGTATTATTTCAGGCTTACATATACAGGGTTGGAAATGCGTAAACGTTTGCTTATTATTAGCAAAGTAATGAGAAAAATGTATTTAAAATTCTATGCAATTTTAAAAGTTCCATTTTTGTATTTTTAACATTTTCCTGTAGAAAATTAATTTATTTGTTACTTTTTGATCAACACTTTAAATTTGAATTTCACTTAAAACTGTATATTTAAAGCTTATTGGCAAGAAATCCTGACCAATGACTTCACATTTTTCCTCTACATTCTCTATTATTGCGCCATCTATCAATGAATACTTGAACTATTAATAGATTTCTTCTTGAAGGTGCCCATTCATCGGGCAATAATTGCTATCATTCATTACGATGGGTCGCTATACAGTGAGAGGCAAAAGTATTGATATAGCAGTAAATCCTAATATAAAATTAATCTTATGAATATAATTAGAAACAATTTATGAAGTTGTGAAAAGAAAAGATTTCCGCTCAAGATATGAATTTTGTTTTATTTTCCCTCACGATCAATCGCAACGATTCGATTCTGTGAATGGGCATCTTTGGATATGCAACGAGTTTGTAGTAAGAGTAGTAAATTGTTTTAGCATTTAATGAGAGTAGGAATACATGGAGAATCGGATTGGTGTGTAAGGTATTCCTCCAATGAAGCTTTTTTGGAAGTTTCACGAACTATACATGCTTACAGTAATTTTAATAATACCATTCAGCATAATGATGTATTCTTATTCAGTTATTTGCTGGGAGGTCTGGAAAGTAATGGAACATCGCAAAGTAATGTGTAACGACAGCTCGTAAGTGGTCAATAACGTAAAAAAAGTAATAATAGAGGATTCTATTTAGTTTGGATCAAAAACCATCGAATAACTTAATTTATTTGGACGAATTGCGACCTATGGAAGGCAAAAAAATTCGAAGCGAAGTGAAAAATTATCGAGACGATACCACGATGGTGAAACAAGTGATTTACATGTTGGTCACTGTAGTGGTTTTGTTCGCTATTTGCTGGACCCCTATATTGATTGATAACATTCTCACTGCTTACAAAGTATTAGATCAGCAAAGGACCGGATTTTCCAGATATATGTTGAGCGCTTTCCATCTTCTCTCTTATTCTAACAGGTAAATAAATGCTCTTAGAAGAAATTGAACAAATTGGAAAACTTTTTCCTTTCAGTTGCATAAATCCCATTATTTACGGATTTATGTCGAAAACATTTCGCGAAAGTTTCAAAGTAGCTTTATGTTGCTCACCGGAAAAGCCCTTTATTCACAGAACTGGCAGCAATTACAGTATGAGATTTGTTTCTAGAAACGGCTCGCAAACTAGGACTACCGCTGATGTCAGGAGACAAGAATCTCTATTGATTCATTGAAAATCTTATCGGCTTCAAATTAATACTTTTAATAAATGTCTATTTTATTATTATTAAATAATATAATGTAATATTTAAGACAAAACCATTTATTGAAAACCACTTGATACCCTTGATTATTGTTTACAAGAGGTTCATGCTCAAAAATCTAAAAAAATATACTAGGTGTAATAGGAATTTCTTAACAACACCGTCGCACAATCTGATTTAGTGGTGTTATTAAGATATTATTTTATTAATTTTTTCGATTTACACATGAATATTCATGTATGTCGGACTTATACAGGTTGATTAAATGTAAAAAGCAGATATACTAACCAAAAACTAACTCTAGACAGTTATATGTACGTAATAAAATCCACAGAGAGGGACAAAAGTAGTCAGACACATGACAATTCTGTAGTAGTTACCAAGTTACTGCCTCATCTATTTTCTATCTGCAATAAATATAGAAATTCAAGTGGGTATTGGGATCTTATACATGTAGTACATACAATAAACCAAAAAAAACAGCATCGTAGTGTTCCAATACTTTTATCTCTCACTGTATATATTTAAGTCAAATTTTAGAAAAAAACAAAGATATAGCAATATTATCACATAGACTTGAACTCGAACATGTAAGTACGAGACTAATAGGATTGAATGCTTTTTTTTACAAATTGCCTTAACATTTCAGACTTTTACCTGATAACAGTACTTCTTCTATAAAATTTAATTTATATCAGCTAGGATACCTTAATATACAGGTAATAACAAAAATCTTGAACTTATTTTTCGACAATTTATTTGAATTTAAGTAATAGGTAGTGAGAAATTTGACTAGGCAAACTGGAAAAAATTGTTTTACTTATACATATACCTATATACTTCACCCCAAATATAGTAAACCCATCGAACCTCAATTTTTCAAATATACATTTAAATACAAAACATATGTACATGGCAAGTGGGCGCATAGAAATCACAGATCAAAAATTATAATACTTAAAACTAATAGTAACAGGAATACAAAACGGAAAATATAATCTATTGTAAGCGTACAAGCTGGTCTTGAATTAAATAAAATACAACTATTTCAATCAATCCTTCGGTTATATAAAAGCGCGTTCCACGTGTTCTGCTTTTGATAACATCCACGTGTTTTATTTGTTTATCCTGATAGTGATACAGTAGATCGCTTATAATACAAACTGCAGTTGTCTGAAAAAACAAAACAAAAATTAATGAAAATGTTTGTCATTATGGATATGATGTTTATGTAATTTCATTAAACTGTTTGAAGTTGTTTTTGTAGTAAAACACCCTTGAATTACATACATATGTATGTTTTCTGAACGAAAATCTACGTGTTGTTATCATGATTGTTTACCAAAAAACTTGGCGCTTCGTCTTTTCCAAGTAAAATCAATATTTATTGTTGTTCAGCCAGTTACAAAACAAATGGAATAATCTACGTTGATATTTAATTATCTGAAAATCAAGGTTACACAAACGATAACATAATTAACATGGCACCAATATTCTTTTCGGTTTTATTTAGATATGATCATATCGATAGTCAAAAAGCATTGTTGAGAGTTGCAACTAAATATTTTTGTTTAAAAAGAAGTTATTTGAAATGATATTATTTGATGCGTATTTCAACCTTAGACACACATGGTTTCAAGCATGCAAACAAGATACTGGGGTCATAGTAAGCAAATGATTAAAATATCCATCGCATTTACGATTTAATACACATGTGGCCAAACATTATGCTGCTAACACTTGGATCTTAAATTGTTCTATGCTTTTGGTATAAAATCTCATATTTCCATGATGCTTTGCGATCGTACTGTTTCGTATAAACACAAGAGGTGATTTAAGACCATGAGCAATAGACCCTATAAGATAAAAAAGCCAATGCTTCTTGAGAAAAAATTGTTGTTTCTATAAGTTAATCACTTCATCTTAACCTAACCTGACCATAATGGATTGTCAAATAGAATCGTTTGTTGAAGACAATTCTATTTTATTCCTGGCCTCATACTAGGTTTTCTACACAATGAGGTGGGTAAGAAAATAGAATAAAATTTCTTATCCACCGACACATAACTCGAATTCCCATAACTCCATCTTGTTCTGCAAATCATTGATTTGCAATTGCTTTGGTGGTAAAAAATAGATCTGTTAAAGCCAACAATCTTCGGCGCTGACCTTGGGGTTTTGTTCTATTGGGAATCGTCCCGAACCTTTCACTCTTTACATTTGGTTTTTTTTAACCCTGTTTGAATAAAAGTCCAGCTTCGTGTATTCCAACTATATACATGTCTTTTATTCACTTCAACTGATTTTGAGTGTAATTTACCTCTCTCTGTATATGGCAGGCAAACATCAAGCCTCAAAGAAGACCCAAAGTAGTCAAGGCTCTAGTACTGGTGGACTCGGGCATAGACATGGAGAACTATCGAAGGTACCAGCTTCGACTATCGATAATTTTTAAAAATGTATTCCTTGTCATTTGTCCATTTCTGAGATCATCAACAATAAATACAAAATGATCATCAATTTTTTTTCTGCACTGAATATTACGTTTGTAATTAACCCCCTGGTTCCTCAATATTCCTCCTATTCAACCTTGGATTGTTTCGAAAATAACCTTGCTCTACATCTAAATTATGTTAACCGATTTGTCCGTTTTGTAATGTTTTGAGTATATTTTTAGGAAATTTGTAGGCCTTTTAAATTAATTGCATCAAATGGACGTTGATCAAATAATTGATTATTTGGAAATTTCCCATCAATCTAATATCTATCGGAATATTACTGTGCGAATTATTTATATAAGGATGGTTGTTAAAAAACTTTCTT
Source organism: Hypothenemus hampei (assembly GCA_013372445.1). Lineage (NCBI taxonomy): Eukaryota > Metazoa > Arthropoda > Insecta > Coleoptera > Curculionidae > Hypothenemus > Hypothenemus hampei. The sequence goes on along the minus strand of JABRWK010000086.1, from coordinate 108,967 downwards.
TGTGTATTTCAATGGAGAAAACAAAGCTTAATGAAAACAATAAGCAAATATCATTGTCGCAACGGTAACAGCATAATGACCAACAAAACGTAAACAATAGTTGCAACATAACAACAACAGTTAAATAAATTACCTTTTCAAACAGAAGATCCGTCAAGTGGAACTGAAGTGTTTGGACATTTGGACCAGCAATAAATCACACGAAAAGGCTTCTAAAGGAACATTACTTTCAATAAATTACTAAAAAACTAAAATTAGTTTTAGGAATTTTTCAGTTGTCTGGATACAATCGAAGCACTGGACTTCTAGATGACTCTTCATCGGACTCATAATAAAACTTTTTACTAGTAAAGCCCATTTGAACTCTCCGTACAGCTTCATTTATTAATTTTTCGGATCTTAACAGTGCTTGCAAGAGTTCATAGGGATCTTGTTGGCTTGCTGTAAGGTCCTGATGTTTATTTTTATGTCGGATACAGGTTGCGTCACAAGAATCACAAAAATATTTGCCTGGTAATCTGTATGGAGACGCGCGGGACGACTTCCGCGAAAGGTGACTGCAGGGTATTGCCTTCAACGAAGGTGGGCCAGATAACCTTAAATTTTCTTTGATTTCTAGTACGAGTCCTTCCACATCGCTGGGCGTTATTCCAATATTAAAAGCGGATTCCTTTACAGGAAGTTGGTCAGTCATTTTCGGACGAGCACAAACTTTGGCTGATGGCATTTCGTGTTGAATTGAGACGTAATATCGAACGGTTTACAATGTTTACAAACAATGAAGTTCCACCACTGAACAAAAACCTCTTTACCGGGCAGCCAATACAGACAGACTAATAATAAAACGAAACGTCACGAGCTTGATATTCGACCGTGCGCGTATTTCCAAACCACTTGCGTAATAACCTTAAATTGGTCAAAAAACGCTTTTCTTTCTATTTATTAATGACTCTAAACAAACAAATTATTAATGACACATACATTGTTAAAAACACATTAATTACCAGTGTTGCCAGATAGAATGCAATGAAAATCATGCATATTTCGTGGGCCAATTCGTTGGCAATTGTTAGATTTCCGTTTTTGTGCCAGATGTCGCTAGGATAAGTTTTTATCTTTTTTATAAGATGTTTGAATAAAGATACCTAAAATAATACGATTTATTTTAAAAATAAAATATGATAAAAACAAACAAAATGGAGTATAACACAGAGTTATTCTCAAAACTTGTTTATCAACTAGAAATAAAATGTGGTTTTCAAATGCCAGAGTTTCCAGGAGATTCAATATCTTTGGAATACATATACTCAATTTTGGTATTAAATTTCTATGTGAAATCCGTTAAATTCGCAAAACTTTTCTAGATGTTTAAAATTCAGCCCTATTTTACGAAGTTTTTCTAATTTGGAAAATTCATTGGAATCGTTACGAGATTCGTGAGACCGTTAAATTAGCAAAAAATCATCGAGTTTAACGATTAATTGTATGTTCTAGCAACACTGTTAATTACACTCGTCATTTCAACCTCCTTTATTGTTTGTTTGGGTTTCCTAAATGCTATCACCACACATGCGCGAGAAAAAGTGGTTCTAATATTGTAAACAATGATTTACAAACGGTAAATATGGCTACGAATATTGGGATTTTGTTTAGGTATACAGTCTTGTCTTGAAAATATAAACTAAAACGGCACAATGAGCTTTTATTGTTGCTTTTCATGTCGACGCGTCACAAAACCGTTATTTCCCCTCTTCCCATTTACAACGTCTCAGAGACGTACGTGAATTTCAAAAATACAAGTAAATTTTTTTACTTTCTCAATAATATTATTGTATCCGCAAACATGCTTAAAGACTTTTTGCAGTTACAAACTTGAAATCGATTGCGTTAATTAGATGTCGAAAACTTAAAAGTGTTGATTACGTGCAAGAAATTATTTTGCAACATCGAAGTTGAATTGATATTGCTGTCGAAGCACCACAATAATATTTTATTATTTAATAATTTTAATGTTTATAATCCATAAGTTTTTTAAAAACCAAATATAGGCAACTATGATGCAACTATAGACAACCATGATTACTTGGCTAAACTATTTAGTTATAGTTAATATCGGAACGTACTCCGAAGTGTCAGTTTAAATGACAAGTGATTGAGTCAGTTAACATTTCGTTCGGAGTATTAAATGTTGCCGCTTAATTAAGCCAAGATTCATTTACAAATATAGCGGTTAAACTTTTGTGTTTTATTTAGACCGTAGTTTTATTATTAAACGTGTTTATTAAATGTTTTGAATAAATGAGTGTTATATATGGCGTGTTGAATTAGGAACGCATTATGAATTGAGTTTGCGTAGTTTGCAAGTGAATCATATGAGTGTACTGTAGTGCACCACGTTGCGTTTCTTATTCAAGTCGTTCCATTTTGTTTTAAGTAGTGGTAAGAGAAAGTGGTTGTGTCCGTATTTCACGACACACCACTACGAAGCCACGGTGAAATAACTCATCGAAAAATACAAAAAAAATTAAAAATCGTCTAAAAAAACCCAAAAAAATAAAAAATTCAAAAATCGTACCCAAAAAAATCGAAAAATAGTGTAAAATCTTAAGCCAAACGTTTTTTTAGGGTTCGCGTGCGTTTTAGTTCTTTTGTCGTGTTGCGATCTCAATTGGTAAGAGTTTTTGGCCACTATGAATCAAGGGGCTCCAAATTACCCTATGGCGTCTTTGTACGTCGGGGATTTACATTCCGATATCACGGAAGCTATGCTTTTTGACAAATTCTCGTCTGCTGGCCCCGTTTTGTCCATTCGCGTGTGTCGTGATTTGATCACCAGACGGTCGCTTGGCTATGCCTATGTGAATTTCCAACAACCAGCCGATGGTAAGTATTATTTCCTTTGCCATATGGCAAATTAAAAGGTTAAGTTAACCTCTTTGTTCTATACAAATGACCCTGAACATTCCACATGTTTTGCAATCACTTTTAATTCCAAGTAAAAGCGATTTTAATCTTGTGTATCTCTTTCCCTCTATTAATTTTTCTGTCCTACTTTTTAATTTTAACTATTTAACTTAAATCACGTGTTGAATTTATTGCTTTATTTGAGGTTAAATTTTTTTACGGCTCGTACATATATTTTAATAGCTTTAAATGCACATACGTTTGAAGATATGTAGACTATTGAAGTACTACTACTATATATATACATATGTTAAGCAGTATTTTCCTATTTGTAGCTGAAAGAGCATTGGATACTATGAACTTTGACCTAATAAAAGGAAGGCCAATTCGTATTATGTGGTCTCAAAGGGACCCTTCATTGAGAAAATCTGGAGTAGGCAATGTGTTCATCAAGAATTTGGATCGTTCCATTGATAATAAGGCCATGTATGACACCTTTTCAGCCTTTGGCAACATCCTCAGTTGCAAAGTGGCTCAAGATGAAAACGGTACCAGCAAAGGTTATGGATTCGTTCACTTCGAAACTGAAGAAGCCGCTAATAAATCGATCGAAAAAGTGAATGGGATGTTGCTCAACGGCAAAAAAGTCTACGTTGGCCGCTTCATTCCTCGCAAAGAAAGGGAAAAGGAACTTGGAGAAAAAGCCAAATTGTTTACTAACGTTTACGTCAAGAACTTTGGAGAGGACTTGTCTGAAGATCAGCTGCGCAGTATGTTTGAGAAGTTTGGAAAGATCACGAGCTACAAAATCATGAATAAGGATGATGGAAAATCCAAAGGTTTTGGGTTTGTGGCTTTCGAAAGTCCTGAAGCTGCTGAAGCAGCTGTGGAAGCCTTAAATGGTAAAAAGATGCATTTTAAATTTGAATTTTGATCTAAATTGAGTTTATTTTTATAGGAAAAGAGTTGGTCGAGGGTAAACCTTTGTATGTTGGCCGTGCTCAAAAGAAAGCAGAACGTCAACAAGAGCTAAAACGCCGTTTTGAAGCTTTGAAAATGGAAAGATTAAACCGGTATCAAGGTGTCAACTTGTACGTGAAAAACTTAGATGATACGATTGACGACGAGCGCTTGCGCAAGGAATTCGCTCCTTTCGGCACCATAACCTCAGCCAAAGTCATGATGGAAGAACATTCGGGACCCAATCCAATGCTGCGTAGTAAAGGATTTGGTTTCGTATGTTTTTCATCTCCAGAAGAGGCCACCAAAGCCGTCACCGAAATGAATGGCCGAATCGTTGGTTCAAAACCATTGTATGTAGCTTTGGCTCAAAGAAAAGAAGATAGAAAGGCTCATTTGACATCACAATACATGCAACGAATGGCCAATATGCGTATGCATCAAATGGGACAATTCATTCAACCGGGCGCTTCAAGTTATTTCGTGCCAACGATACCGGCTCCGCAAAGATACTATGCGGGTGCCCAAGTAACACCTATTAGAACTAGTCCAAGATGGCCAGCTCAGGCCCCAGTTAGGCCAGGCGCTCAAGGTGGAGCTACCGCATATGCTGGAATAACAAACTCTTACAGAGCAACTGCTCGCCCACCGAGTCAAACTATGGCTATGCGTAGCAACATTAACGCTCCAAGACCAATCACTGGACAACAACCACCCAATGCCATGCAAGGAAGACCTCTTGCAAGCCAAAACGTGGCCGTAGCAGCAGGCAATAGAGCCAAACACGTCGGAGGAATTCTTGAAAACGCCTCATTTAAATATACTCCTAATATGCGCAATCCTCCACAGTCCATGGGAGCTTTACCTGCAGCTCCTGTTCAACAGGCTGTGCATATTCAAGGCCAAGAACCTCTTACGGCTACCATGCTTGCCGGTGCAACTCCAGGAGAACAAAAGCAAATGTTGGGTGAACGTTTGTTCCCACTTATTCAACGCATGTACGCTGACTTGGCTGGAAAAATTACTGGTATGTTAGGAGTTTTTTTTCAATTTTTGGGGATTTAATAGGATTTTTTATTAGGTATGTTGCTCGAAATCGATAACACTGAGTTGCTCCATATGTTGGAACACAACGAGTCTTTGAAGAACAAAGTGGAGGAAGCCGTTGCTGTGTTGCAAGCCCATCGAGCACAGCAAGATTTANATGTTGCTCGAAATCGATAACACTGAGTTGCTCCATATGTTGGAACACAACGAGTCTTTGAAGAACAAAGTGGAGGAAGCCGTTGCTGTGTTGCAAGCCCATCGAGCACAGCAAGATTTATGTTAAATATAAAAATTTCATTGAAAATATAAAAAAAATTGAAAAACTTAAAACTTCAAAAAAAAAACAAAAGCAAACATCAATAAACATCAAATTTTTGCTATTTGAAAATTTGGGTGGATTGACGAGAAAACATTTCATTCAAATGATTAACTTTAGGGATGGGGATCGCGTTGTTTAAACTTTTAAACAACGCGATTATTTATTAATCCTCAAAGTTAATCATTTTAATGACAAGTTTTTTCACCAAAATAACTAAATTTTCGAATAGCAAAAATTTTGACAAATATTTACTATTGGAGAATTTAGTTAGAAAGTTTTGAATTTTTATGTTATGATAATTAGTAATTTTTTTGCTAAGTTCTTAAATGTTTCAAAAGTGTCAGTTTTCAGTGAGAGGCCCTTTGATATTTTCAATGTTTCATTTCTCCTCATATCTCATACTTATTTGTATCCTTTGTTGATTTGGGGATATAAAGGTTGTTTGGTTGGTCAATGCAACTCTTTAAAAGAATGATAAAACGAGTCTTTTTGAACTTATTTAACGAAATATACCTCTAAAGTGTGCTCATTGCGCCAATATTGGCAATTCCTTGTTTTTTAAAAATACACCTGTTTTTCTCTTCACATAATAGCGAACTAGAAAAAAGATTATGTTTATTTTACAATAATAATTTCATACAACCCTTGGAAAAGTATTTATCTTATTAAACCCTAAAATACAGTTCATTTTTCATGTGTTTTATAATACAGAAAAATGTATATTACATAGATATATTTAATTGAATATATTCAAAATAACTATAACCTTATCAAAATTTTGCATCGATTTACCAAACACTAATATAGTTTACTTTGTTAGTTTAAAATTCATATTTGCCCAAATAATCTTAATCTTTAATAACATTATTCCAATTATTATATTCCTTATTTTAAAGTTTTGGTTTGTGGCTTATTTTTGAACTTAAATAAACAAGATATTCATAAATTGTTTGATTTTAGACTTTTGTAAAAAATAAAAATTATTTCGGATGAAGTAGTGCAAAATTAAGAAAACAAAAAAACTGTAAAAATGAGCATTGAATTAAATATAATGTACAATTAATTAGTACAATTATTAAAACAACCCAACCTATTGAATAATTCATGGAAGTTTAGATTTTGTTTATAACAAGAACTTATTAATTCTTTTAGGTTTTTATTTTTTGAAGTATTTTGTTGTTGATTCAAAATACACATAAGTGAAAGCGACTAAAACTCGAACTAAAATCAATAAATAGGAAACTTCGTTTCCGTCATTCATTAAAAGGCTGCTGGAGTGACGTCAGAGCATCGGTCAGTCACAAATGTTGAGAGGACTGACAGCATTTATTTCCTTTTTGTGTTTTGCATTTCCTTTTCGACAGTTTTATACTATATGTATTATATTAACTTTTATCTAAATTTCTTATTTTGTGAAGGCTTAATACAATGTTGAACAGTGTGTTTGTAAAAGATAAAACTATATAACGATTTAATTGGCTAATAATTTTAATAATAACGATCAATTTGAAGTCCAATATCATAAATTTCCATGGGAGCGCTTATCCATTTGATGATTTGATTTGAACAGAATTCCCCAATAATTTATTGATTCAAATTTGACATTGTTGACAATCAATTTTGACATCACTGACAATTAATTAGTATTTGACAGTAATGTCACTTCGCCATTATGATTTTTGTGCATGTCGGTTTTTTGTTTTTATAAATAATGGAGGCAAAATTCGGACCAAAATTATATATTTGAAAAAAAAATCATTTAAGATTTATGTGCTGGAACATGAAAGTTTTGTAGTGATATGACAAATTTAAGCACCGATGAAATATTAAACAGGTTATCTTTTAAGTTCAGCCGTATTGTTTACGATCGAGAATTTGTTGCGTGTGTTAACGAAGATTTACAAACTATCATTGACGATAAAAATAAATGTTGGTGAGTAATTCTGATCAGATAGTAAATAACTAAAACATGCTAAATTGCAGCTGGGTAAAATGATTTAATTCAAATGTATGTACATATGTAATGTTAAATGTAAACATGTTCAACACGTTTCTACAACTTGTTACTATTATAATGACAATTTATGTTTTAAAAAGATTACTTAATAGTAGAATAAGGGAAATGAGAATATTGAAAACGAAATTATTTTCAAACAAAAACGCGGTAAGCATTGAATTCAAACTGGCCCCTTAAAACCGCAACCAACTGTACACTCTCTAATTTTTTTAACATTAAATTATTCAATAATTTGATAACCAATCTCGAGTTGCTTTACAACAGATGAAAAGGAACATAAAACGATCGTAGTGAAGGTGAAAGTTATACGGTAATCGTAAAGTTATATAAATTTGAAACGACGTTGCCACGCTGCTTTTTAACATATCGTATTGTAAGTATGAATTCTCAAAAAATGATTTTGAGAATTCATGAGATTAGATTGCATTTCTAAAAAACAGGTTCGTAGTAATTACGAATTCTATTCCTTTGCTTCCAACGTATCCCTTTTAGTCAGATTTTTTTGAATGACTCAATTTTTCCTTAAGATCCTTTAAATGCTCAAATAATAATTAAAAATGTCTTTGTAAGTCATTGTATCATTGTAAAATTGCAGTACAAACCCACAGAAGTGAACATAAGTAGTTACAGTTATGCCGTGCATCGAAACCACAATATATTCCTGCAGAGTAAAAGTGTTTTTGCGATGACTTGGCAACACTGTTACAATTCAAAATTCTACTTTCATTATTACTTCTTTCAGTGTGTTAGTCTTTCCAACGCTCAGTCCGAATTACCTAAGAGTAGTCAAATACCAAGCGAAACTGTGTGATCTTGCCGTTATCTCCCTTGGTAGTGGAGGTGCAAAGTCAGTAGGAGTATGCCTTAAAAAGTATTTTTTGTAAGTGTCCAGTTGAAGCTATTTGCAATTATACTTACAGCAAATTTTAGATCCCACATTACCTCAGAAGAAGAGTGCAAGAAAAAATCCCCTGATAAAAATCAAATGGCTGAAAAAGTCGTAAAAAAAATCAGACCTCCTCTTCAACTCTACGTTCCTCCTGCCCAAAGAAAATCAAAATTAGTTACTTCAGCATTAAACGAAGAGAACGTTAAGAGTGGCAAAGTGCGAAAAGAAAAAAAGCCCCAACAACAGATAAAAGAACATTGCTATTGCAAGGATGATGTAGATCTGTGCTTTTATACCAAAAAATTACAAGTTCCTTGTTGTCAGTGCACTTATGCCAAGTTATTATTGTTTAAAGACGTCTTTCCTTACGCGAAATTGTTAATTTTTAGTATACAACGAATCAAACATTCTTTTCATTGGATACACGATTTACAAGGACAAACAATACAGTTACAATATTTTAATGTTGAACAAGAAAGAGTTTTGAGCCAAGCAGGGAATATAATAACGGTATTTGTAATTTAACTTCCAATTCTATTAGTTAATACTACTTTTTATCTTAACAGCATAGTTTACCTGCAAAGATTTTAATACCAGATTTTTTCAACTGTAACTTGGCTCAGAATATGAATAGTCAATTGGACTGCTTATGTAAAGACAAATTGTTTCTTTATTTGCCTTTATTTAAGCATTATAGTTACCTTTCTGTACCTGATTTTCTTGAAGGTCATAATCATAAACCTAATCTGGATGAAAATTTTCAAGTAAGTATCTCATAGTACATATGGATTTTGTATGCAGGGTGTCTTGCAAGTTGTTACAATAATTTTGAGAGGTGATAAAATAGGTGATTTTGATTCGATTTAACTAAACATACCTCTACAGGGTGTTTAAAAAAAAGGGTTCAGGAATGAAGGGTTTGGTTCTTTTGCTTATTCAAAAAAAGAAGTTCCTATTAACATGGGTCCGCAAACGCAATGTTTTCGAGATACAGGGTGTCAAAAAAGTGAAAAGGCATGTGAGAAAAATTTGATTTAGCGCTCAAAGCGTAGCAAATATTAATGGTAATAAGTGTACAAAAACTCAGTTCTGTATTTCAACGGTTCCTGTGATATCGTTAAAAAAATGGAAAAAAATCTTTTTTTTGACACTCTGTATCTCGAAAACAGTGCGTTTGCGGACTCATGTTAATACGAATTTTTTTCTTAGAATAAGCAAAGGAACCACATCCTTCATTCCTGAACTGGTTCTTTAAACACCCTGTATATCAAGTTTTACAAACTTCAAAATCTTTAATGTTTTTTATTTTAACCGTGGTTTTCTGCAAATATTGAACTGTAAAAGAACAACAAAACTTTTTATCTTAAAAATGTACTTTTCCTTTTTTATTCTATATGAAAAAGTCGTTTAAATTATTTATACAATAAAGGCTAAAATTGCTTAGTTACTTACCTAGAAATTCATTAACATGATTTTATAGTACTTGAAAAAGCGAAATTCAAATTCATTCTTGGATTTTATTTAATCTCTTTTGTGAAGATTTATTGAAATGGTATTAACAATTTTCTTAGGTAATGGTATTTCAATTGTTAAGAAACGTTTTTTAATAAAAAATTCTCAAAATTGAAGAAATTAATTTTAAAAGGTTTAAAGTATCCACGGAACATCACCTCCCAAAAAACAAAATAGTAAACCAAACCTAACCGAACCTAATTAAAATGGTTTAAAAAATACAGATATTTGCTAGAAAGAACGCAAATACAGTCAATTCTGTTTAATGGGGATACATCGGGATGGGGGTAAATTTTGGCCCAATTAAGCGCCTTAACACTCTCGCCGCCGCGAAATTTTTGTCATTTTTCGCTCATAGGCCAAAAGCTATATACCGTTAGCTAGTCTCAAACCACCTGAATGAATTATATATCTGTAAATATACGTATCCTGATTAGTTTGACATTCACCCCAGTTCTAAGATGAGGAGGTCCAGTGTATCGCTAGCGATACACGTGGCCCACAGTGAACATTGACGGTGTATTGCTAGCGATACACACGGTGGCGAGAGTGTTAAATTATAATTTGTTTATAAGCTTTGTTTTTTTGAGATTCGTCCCAACTAAACCGCTGTTCCAATAAACCGATGGTCCAAATAAGCGAAATTGACTGTATTTAAAAAATGTCCGATTTATTAAAGAATAGAGGATTCAAAAAACTAAATATTTATTTCAATTTAGTTTGAAAATTAATTTAATAATTTTAATAATAATAACAATAATATCATTTTTAATTTTATTTTTATTTTTGATACTTTCTTTACATTTACGGTCATTATGGAAACTGAAAACAATTGTTTAACCATGGTCAATTACATTATTTAATAAAATTTCGCTTATAGAAACGGCTAATTTTACCCTTTATTATATAAATAATTTAAAAAACTCTTTCATACAGAATAAAAAGGAAAGTACATTTTTGTGATAAAAAGTTATGTTGTTATTTCACAGTTCAATATTTGCAGAAAACTACGGTTAAAATAAAAAAATATTAAAAACGTCATTATTTCGAAAACTATGACATTTCGTATGTAAGTGTGTTTAGTTAAATTGATTAAAAATCATCTTTTTCGTCGTCATCTACAATTATTGTAACGATTTACAAAACATTCTGTATATTAAATGTAGAAGAATGCGATTTACTACCTTAGTTAATTTAAAAATTGAGCTCACAAGTTATGTACCTACACATTTTTTCATGAAACTAATTGAAAATTCAAATTCTTTTTAATAACAATACGAAATTATTGAAAATAAACTAAAAATATTAATTAAAATAGTGTAACATTCAACATTTACCAACTATTATAAGTGTATGGCACAATCTCTTTCACAAGATTCATATTTGATTCTCTCGCTTTTAGTTTGTCATTTATCTTTTATAAATTAGTAACAAGAAAAAGAAAACATGATTTTTCAAAGAAATGAACATAGAAAAAAAAAGAACTTCTTCGTAGAAATTAAAAGATTTAGTCAATAAAGAAACATTTATGACAGATTTGGTTTAGTTTAGAGAGCCCGCTTAACAGTTATTGTCATTTAAATTAATGATGCAGGTTTTATAAAATATTTATTATTGCAACCTGATAACGTTGATTTATATTTTAGTTGCAAGAAGAACATGATTTAGACAGTCAGAACAGGTATCCGGAATTAAAATTAGAAGATTTCAATTTAATTGCTACTGTTGCAAAGGATGTGCAACAACTTGAACAAGTTACTTTATGTGATAATAAAACTAAGGATGGATGTGCCAAAACGGGGGCATTAAGCGATCGAGTTATTGTTTTTGAAGATGAAATTGAGCGTCCTAAATTAAAGAAAAGTCAATCGAAAGACGAGCATGAACAAGAAAAGGATATAATGCGTAAAGCTAAACAAAATATTAATAGGAAAACTCGGCCCATAATTAAGTATGTGGGTGACGATAACGATACTTTGAATATTGGGAAAGGAGACAATGTTAACAATTGGGAGGAATTATTTAATGAAGATGGAGAGTTACAGGATGATATTTTTACTGAGGCAAGAATAAATGATAATTGATTGTTGTAATATTAATAATGTAAGATTTAAGATTAAACAAAAAGTAGGATCGGAAGTTACCATAATAAAAGCGTCTGAAGATTATTCAGCGTACGCATCAAAACAGATGGAGGAATTGGAACACATGGTGGAATTGTATGACTTTCCCTCAACTTTCGTTACTCACGACATTATATCAGCTTTTAGCGACATAAAAAGTGATTCCATGTACATTAAGTGGGTTGATGACACTCATGCTCTTTTAGTTCTCGGATCTCATTCCCAAGGTTAATCTTAGTAATTTTTCTCAAAAAAAAAATTAAATTAGATATATACTTTTTAGCTCAGAGAGCGTTAGAACTGTCAACTTCCTTAATAAAAGTCCGTCCAATGTCAGCTGCAAGTAGCTTAGCTCTAGAGAAAGCCAATCAGTGCGACCTGAGGCCGGCAATGAAGAGACCTCAGACTAATTTACAAACTGCCAGGCGCTTGATTACCTCACATTTAGGTGCCAAAAGCAGAGTTAGCAAAGAACAAAATGCTAAAGAACGTGAAGATTTGAGAATTGCCAAAGGTACGTTAATTTGCGACATTTTAACTCGATCTTATAGGAAAGTTACTCTGATCATTGTTTATTGTGCTAAAAGCGCTTTACTGTTTAATTATTTATATTTTATTAACATAATTGCACACCAGTCGTGTTGATATAATTGAAACTAGGAAATTTAAAGTTTTGTCATTGCATTTTCATTCAATACTTACTTTAAAATTATAAATTTGGAATTACATTACAATACAATGAAGTTTGCCTGTAGCAAAATTACAAATGCTTAGAGTTATTCTCGAATTAAGTGTTTTTTTAGATAACGTAAATTTTTTTTGTTTTAGAATTAAAACGACAAGCAAAACAGAATGAGAAGGATGCTTGGGAAGGAAAGCTACGTTCAGCCATTAATTAATTTTTGATTTGTCCTCACTTGTGAGGAGTGCCTTATTTTCGATCTGACCACATCCACCCTTTTTTTTAAACAATTTTGTGATTTATATTGAGATTAAGGATTAGTCACTTTTTAATACTGTATATTGTTATTATATCTTTATGTCGTGCTTTATGGTTATTATAAAAAGTTTTTGTAAAAATGCGAACAAGTTTTTTTATTCCATTAACAATTAGAATAATTTTTCCTGTATAAGAATACATTCTTATGCCTGTTCTACAATGTTGCCACTTTTGTAAGTCATGCAAGAGAATTGTGCAACGACAGTCAACAGATTTTTACAGTGTTAACAACCAGCTTATTGTGGAACGGAAAATAATAGTGATGCTAATAATTTTAAGTTTATATAAAAATATCTATTAAATTAATATTTTCTTAGACTGGAATTCATGGATTTTCCAAAGTCGAAACGATTATCACCGTAGCCACTTATGCCAGGCGGTGGAGGACAAACTGGGTTAACATTCAAATTCGCTGTGTTTGGGAAATGACGATTAGCAGGTGTATTAGAAGATGATTGCATCCATCTAAATAAAATTAGTAAAATAATTAAAATTTATTTGAAGATGTATAACTTGTGGATTTCTCCTATGTCATCGTTTGCGAGATGCTGATGTAGCATTGTTTTAGCATCTTGCAGAAAATTGACATAAGAAGAACCCACAAAAAATACATGCTCAAACATTGTATCCTGTTAAAGTTCAACTTATTTTATGTGATTTACAACTTGCTTTATAGGCATAAGTTGAGCTTAAGATGCAGGTTTTATAAAAAAAACTAGATCCTTGCCTTTCAGAGGTGTTATTATTGACTCGTCCTGTATTAATGTTAACTCGCCTCTCGTTATCGGAATTGCTTACTGGTCTCCATTCATTCTTTTCCCAAGGCTTCGTCGGAGAGATTACAAATGGTTTATTTGGCGATGTCCCAGTCCAACTGTTATTTCTGTTCTCAAATCTCATTTCTAATAATAATCATAGTGCGTTCTTAGATATCTTTGCCAAGTTAATAAAAGAATTACCATTTGGAGGGTCGAATCTGTGATCTCGCGGAGGCATATTTAAATCGTCCTTATCTCTTCCCGAGCCCCTGTAGTTTTGAGGGCTTCTGTCCCGTTCTCGTTCATTTGCTCTTGGATCTTTATTGCTTCCTCCTCTTGAGTGTGTAGCATCTCTGTTTCGTCGGTCGCGATTTTCAAAACCATCAAATTTCATCTCTTGACTTGAAGACCTAGGTAGTCCTAAAAAAAATTTGGCAATTTTTTTTGATAAAAAAATATCACGTACTTACCTCCAAAATCTCGATTCCGTTTATCGGGATAAGAGCTATGTGGTTTGGACCCCCCTCCCCCAAAAGGCTTGGGGTCGTTTTTATGACTTTTGCTATAAAATAACATACCTTTATAAAGGAAACAATATAGATCTCTGATTGGACTTACTTTGGATGCTCGAATCTTGGAGGAGGTGGTGCTTCAAAGTGCCTGTTTGGTAACGATTGTCTTTTGCGATCTTCAAAACGCTCGTCTCGGAATGGACCCGGTCGTTTCCTCTGTCTGTCTTCTTCCAATCGCATTAGTGTTCGTTGCAGCTCCATCTTTTCGCGAGCGAGTTTTTCTCGTTCCAAACGTTGACGTTCCCGTTCCAGGTTTACTAAAAATTAAAATTTAAATATCACTTCTATAAAGTTATTATAATTAAACCTAATTCCGCCCTTTCCCGGGCGATTTTTTCCTTTTCGATCCTCAATTTTTCTTTTTCCCGCTCTAACCTTGCAGCTTCTTGTCTGTGTCGTCTTTCAATTTCTTTTTGTCGAGCAAATTCTTCTTGACGGCGTCTAGATTCTTCACGTAACATACGTTCTTTTTCACGTAATTTTTGACGCTCTCGTTCTTGCTACAATAATGAATTAGTTTTTGTTTATCAATAAACAAAATATATATTTACCTTGATTTGAGCGAAAGTCAATATTCCCCCTTGCCTTGGAGATCTACTTCGTCTTACCCTCTAAAATTTCTCGATTTAGGTTCGGAAAGAATGAATAATAATGCTCAACTTACGGGAGGTTCGTCACGCCTCCTACTTCTGTTGATTCCGGAAAATCTTTGGTCCTTAGAGTGTCTTCGTTTAGAACTATTCCGATTTCCTCTTTGCCTATTGCTTTTAATCCGATCTTGTATTTTACTTGCACTAGATTTTTCTTTTTCATTTTCTGATTCACCGTTGTTGTCTACTATTTCTGTTGATTCATCTTTCTCGCTCTGCTTACTAGTTGAAGGATGCTGTTCTTCTAGTGTAAGTGAAGGCGTCGGTGATGAATCTTGCTCGTTTGATTTTTCACATACACTCCTTATTTGTTCAGCTCTAACAGAATCAAACTAAAAAATATTTCATTTGAGAGGATCATTGTTGCATCTTTTCAATTTTACCGTATTATACCTTTTCAATTTTTATTATATGTCCATTAAGTTCAGTGTTATTTAATTTGGCGATAGCGTTTTCAACACCTTCTATTGAAGCCATGGTAACATAACCAAAACAGTTTGATCCCGGGTATCTGGCATTTACAACGATCTTGGCTGCAGTTACTTTTCCACATATAGATAAAGCGGCTCTCAAGTCCCTTGCACGAGTAGTTTGAGCAACATTTGACACCCAAACAACTTTTGGATTGGCGCTGATTTGGATAGTTTTCGATTTATGGGTCTCATCAGACTTCCTAGGATTAAAGAAACAAGATATGTGGTGTGCATTGTGCTAGATTAAATGAAAATTAAGAACCCTTTGAATGTGAGAAAGAGATTTTAATAAAGAAAATTTTAAATTACTTGCACTAGTTTCCTTGAAGTGATGGTATCTCTTACCAAAGCATTTTCTTTCCAATGTATCTAAGTGATAAGTTCTGTTCAAACATTAATATTGTATAACTGAATTTTGAATTCTTCAAATGATCTTGATTTGTAGATGAAATATTCAGTAGCTCAATCTCCACATATATTCTTTGTTTAACTCGAATACTACAAGGGGAGAAAAAATATAAACTGGATTAAGTTTCCTCATCAACAGTAAATCTGTAAGACCTACTGGAGGTTCATTGTCTTAAAATTCTTCCAAATTAAATCCAATTCGAAACACCTTTCAATTTTCTTCGTATTACAGTCCTCTTGACAATCTTCTTCTCATGTCCATTGGCGTGCTAATTGGAGATATTTTAAGAATAATCCAGCTTATATTTAAACTCTCTTTATAGCGAACTCAAGCAAAACTTAGCAGCATTTATATTATATTATATGGAAAAACAAACCTATGTTCCTCTCCGATTTGCTGCTTTTCCATTGTGGAATCTTGGTTCCTGACATGTTGATCTTCTGTCTTCTCATTATCTACAGAAATAACAATCTACGTGACTTATTGATGTTTTAAATTATCATTTACACAGCCGTGCTGAACCTATATTGTCATATGCCTTAACGTAAAACATTGTAGATTTTTCAACGTTGACGAGTATAATGGGGAATACCACTAAGTTTAATATTAATATTTTTATACCGCATGTTAAATAAAAAGCACTGCACAAATAAACCACATATTTGTCTTGGGTCTTCTTATTGATCCTTTGCAAAAATTGCTTTAGAATTGTCCTTGTCAGTAATGGGGTGCCGTCGATTCCATTTTTCCTCACGTTTTATAGTAGAATTTTGAAACTTACGTTAGTAATAAATATTCTTCCACACTACATAAAATGTAGTGGTATTCCCCATTTTTTAAAAATACTTCGCACTATTTGACCAGGAACTAATTGCATATTTTTCCACATAAAATGGAATTCCTCTTTTTCTCAGCGTTTCTACTTTTCTTCATGGATCTAGAGTTTCAATAAAATATCTTCTTTCAATAGCCCTGCGTTGATTTAATCCTGAGCCTTCTGATTTCCCTCTATACTCTTCTCTATTTCACTAAAAATTTGAGGTGGCGAATTACCTTTAACCCTCAACTACTACCGAAAAATTTTAATACAATAAAATTAAACGAACAGCAGGTCCTCAGGACCCATTAGTAGTAGTTGAGGATTAATATGCAATTAGCTCCACTGTTTATTCAATTGTTAAGGTATATGTAATAATGCCAGTTTTGATAATAGTAAATTAGAAAATCACTGGATATTTTATATACGAACCTTGGGCGTGACTCTCACTATGTTTTGATTTTTCGGAGGTTTCGGTCTAAAATTGATTGTATCTTAAGAAAATAGCCAAATATGATTTTATATGTCGTCATACCTCTACAACATGCAAAGTATCATCATCTAGAGTGAGATTCAATGATTCATCATCTTCATCCAGGCCAGATTTTTCCTCAGTAAGGTCCACTTCTTCTGTTTTAACCTATTTATGATAGTATGACGGTTATTTGATATTCATTAAATACAACAAGACCACTTACGTTATTATCACTTACATTTTTTTGATCATTATTGAAGGTATCATGTAAAACAACTACTAGGTTATTTTTCTCAGCACTTGTAGGTTCAGAGTCTTCATTAGTATCATTAATTTCCTGTGGAGCAATCGTTGATGATAATTCACTAGACATCCCTATATCTGTTTTCGTGCTTTCTTCTAGCTTAAAATTTTGTTCTTCATCAACTGCATAATTAAAGTAAATAATGATTTGACAAAATGGTTGAAAAAATATCATACCAGTTGCAGAATCTTTTTTCTTCTTTGGCTCTTTCACGTCAAATACATAACTATTTGGATCAAAACCATCTTGTTCTAACGCCTAAGGACATCAAGAGTATTATTACAACACTAAATAGTCGAATATCATAAAGTTCACTTAGGTAACATACCTCTTTTAATCTTTGTGTTAACACCTGTTTAACACCATTTTTGTCTAGTCCTCGTTTATCCAACTCCGACTTTAAATCCACTACCCTTAGATCTTTCAATTTTTTCTGTTCGGATTCAGACATTTTCGGAAATAATTATTTCGAGAGTACCAACAGATAAACGAGTACATGTACTACAAAAAAATTACAAATCGATAATCTTCATTGACATTTGACATATGTATATGGCGTCTAAAGGATGTGTCCAAAAAATCGATTTCATCTGTCAGTTTTCCAGTTTTTTTTTAAGTTGGTATTGTTTGAATAAAATTGTATTTTTATCTATATTCACTGAATGTGAACGGATTCAAACGAATATTTAATCAAGGAAAATACCTGAAATTAGGAAATAAAATTGTCAATTGTTCATGTCTAATTCATTTAAGCTGCTTTCGTTTGCTTCATGATTCCTAATCATGTTCCATTCTCAACCAATCAAAATACAGAATTTTTTAAAGTCCGTTCGCGTTAAGAATAGACCGTTGGAAACCATAGGGCTTAAAAATACGGCTCTGTGATTGGCTTAAAAATAAGTCCGATTTACAGCATGTAAATTTATTGGCCATGGTAATCAAAATTTACGTATTATTTACTGTACCTGACTACAAAGTTCGTTATGACTTTTTCTCTTGTACTTTTCGATTTGATGTTTAAGTAATAACATACGGATCATGATTGGCCATTTCTATTTAAAATATTCTAAAAAGTGAAAATATCGACATATTTTACAGTGTAAGTCAGGTCGGTTTAGCTCCACCCACCAGTCTATTCTTAACGCGAACGGACTTTAAATCTACCAATGAAATTGAATTATTTGGATCATGATTGATAATCATAGGACCAAACGAAAGCAGCTTTAAACACAAGCAGTTTGCGAGAAGAACGATTTGACCGTGAAGTCCACAGTGTGGACGACACCCGGTCAGCGTTGCTAGAGTGGGTACACAATTCACAGTTACCAGAATCTGCTGACAACAACGCCAAAAAACAATGACAAGCATATGAAATTTTCAATGGTAGAAAGAGAAAGCCGATGCCAAATGTACGATAATTATCGTACATCTGGTAACCCTGGTACAATTGTACAAATCTGACACACTTTCAACATTCTTTTACAAAAGTACATAATTAAATGATTAAATACACTTTTAATATTTTTTCTATAGAAAATGCTGTTATATGTATATTTCGGGGTTTTTTCTTTAAATTAATAAATCAAAATATCATGTTTTTATACTTATATTTTATTTAGGACCGTATTCATAGTCTCACATCGAAGTAGCACTTAAGGACTTCTCACAATCAGTCAAGGATTCCTTGATACTCGTCAACATAATTAATAGGTCTTAAGTCTTCCTTATGTGGCGAGGAACGACTATGAATCGCAAATGCACCTTCAAGGAATGCTTGAGTGTCAAGGAATATTTAAGGCGCGCCTATGAATACGGCCCTTAAAGTCCCTAGATGGTATAAGTAGCGCAATTCAATGTTCCAATGTGTTAAAGAGAAAACCACCAAATGGACCCAAAATGGCTGCTTGACAGCTTTGTGTGACAGTTTTGCTTAAATAAAACTTTTAAACCAATTTGAAATTAAGTGTTTTCTTGTGTTTTGTACATTGGCTGAATTAGCTGAAAATACATTGTGAGTGTTTCTGAACGCTTGAGTAGAAAAATATATTATTTTATTAAACATACATAATAACCACAGACTTCTGTAGACATATGTCTGTGATAATAACATTAAATTATTGTACTATTATTACATTAATGTACTATCGGCTCCAAAAGTGGTTGACCACTTTGAAAATAAAATCGCTTGCTATGGGTCTTTCCTTTTATGCAGCTGCGAAAATCAATTTTTTTGAGTCATTTACCGACACTCAACATAAATGAAAATACAGCCACTTAAAAAATTCTAATTCTTTTGATCTATTTATCGACCCTAAGAAGCTGAAATTGCGACACAGGTATTTGTACTCTTTTTAGACCAGTAGCAAAAAATGCCGGTATTTTGAGATACATCAAAGGGGTGTCGGTACTTATTAGTATATCTATGAACGGTGCCTCGGAATAGTCGTCAAGCGAATTTCACCCTTAGGGTGGTCGACCACTTTTGGAGCCGATAGTACTAGCAGACGAACAATCTTCAAAACCATTTCCAAAATTCAAAAATACATAGTCTGTTTTTTTTTCAAAAAGACTTTGATATGTAAATTTTGTTGGTAGTACTGGTCTAAAACATTGAGTAGTATATATATATATGTATATATATATGTCAATTACGACACAAATTTTGAATTTTGATTTTGAAATTTGAAATTATCATATTTTGTTTGTTTTCTTGTGTGAATTTTGTTGTTTTTCTATCTAGTTATTAAAAATTTATACCTGGTTTCATATTATAAAAATTTAAATATTTTAAAACTCAGAAGTGTACTGGGCTTATTGCTTAATTTAGTATAAGAAAATTTTAAATATAAAGAAACCTAAAACGATCTGGCAACGTTGTGCAAAAAGCAGCCATTTTTTACATATGACGTAACTGTACTGATTCGTGAAAAATACTATA